>OY735217.1:33314968-33497468 GCA_963457665.1 Thysanoteuthis rhombus | reverse complement strand
TATATATATATATATATAGTCTAGAAAGCTATACCACTTTAAACATTAAATACATTAAAAACAACTTTTCCATGAATTATTTTTGTGTCATTTCAGTCACCTATTTTCTATATATCTGTCAATGTAATTCATGTAATTTTCTTTAGTGTTTTTTTAAAAATGTTTCACTCATACTTTGATATTATGCTACAATGTGTAATTTTCTCTTGTTGGGACCATCATTTTTTTACCATGAAATCGTTTCGAAGATTTTAAATACAAAACAATAATATTAACATGTCACCCCAGCAGATTTGATCATCCCCTCATTCAGGCATGATTTTAATATATAGCTTATGTCATACTTCATGTAACTTGTTATTTTATATAGGTTATTACCATAATGCATTGTATATGGTTACTTTTTCATACTGCACACAATTAAATCTTTTTAAAACACAAGGCTTGCTAACGTAGGTTACCCCAAAAATGTATCTGACGATGAGTAATCAGTAAGTATAACAGCAGACGTGATTCGATGTTGGTGTCCCGTCTATCGAGTGTTCACTCATGTGAATATTAAATCCGTTGTGTCGGATTATATCTCAAACTGCGTGTAAACAAACTTATAATATCATCTTTTAGAATACTAAACACACAGAAAAACTTAATTGATTTTCTACCAATACATTCAACCGAAGAATTTGACAATTCTTTTTCCCGCTACACGAGAGCACACATTTTTTACGCATCGATTACCGGGTCGTCTCCATGAATTTGTTTTGTTTTTTTCCCCTTTGAATCATCAAATGAATTGGTCTTATATACATGGTTGGAACGACAAGAAACCACTTTCTAGCCGGTAGTCACACCTCAATAGGCTCTTCGATTAATATACTTAGATAATTTGTTACTTGGCATTCAATGTTCAATCTCCCACCTTGGTCGACGAGATATCAATCAGATGAATGAACCAGAGACAAATGTTCAGCCCTTTCTCTAGTCCTTAGTCAATACAATGATATTTCACAATTGACAAAGACTGGATCCATCCCCAAACATCGATACAAATTTATTTTGTTTCATCATCATCATCATCATCATCATCATCATCATCATGATGTCTTTTAACGTCCGTCGTTGGGCAAAGACCGTCCCCATCTTGTATTCTGTCGGCCCCGGTTTCGCATGTGATCTCCGGGGATCCATGTTGTGAGTCGTGATGTCCACCGGCTGTCTGCTATTCTTGCAACATGACCTGCCCATTGCCATTTAAGTTTTCTAATAGATTCTATGACATTTCAGACTCCCGTTTTCATCCTGATATACTGTACTGTCTTGGGATCTTTTCATATGAGGTTGAGCATGATTCTCTCAGTTTGCTTGTCAGTCTCTTGGCTAAGTTCCGTATTTCAGCTCGATAAGTAACTATCGGGAGGATGCATTAGTTGTATACTCTTCTTCTTAAGATTATTGGGACCGTCTTGTTTTTGAAGGTTGAGCTTTCTCTGCCAAAGGCTTACCATCCTAGGATGAATCTTCGCTTGATTTCTTCTTCTTTTGTGGGTTTCATAGAGATTCGTTGTCTTAAGTAGATGTAGTGGTCTACTCCCCCAAGTTTTGATGAATTGTCTAAAAATCTTACTAATTTCGCCGCTTCGATTGGCCATCCTTCCGACTAAACCAATCAACGAATCTCAATGTAGATCGTACTTCTTAAATATTCTGATGATATAGTCCCTTTAGATGTATAATATGGAATGCAATTTGTTCTAAATGGCATAAATACGATATGGAACGGAAATGAGTCTCGTTAATCAAACCCTTTATGGACAAACATTCCATCCTCGAGTTCAATATACAAATTTAGGGATATTGCTTGTATTCCGCTTTTGTTTACATTTTAGTTCAAGATATGCTGCACTAAACGAAATTTCGAATTCCCCTCAATCATTAAGAGAACATAAATTATCAATGAAACAGGTATTACATACAAATGAATGAACTCGTTTTATATTAGTTATAATTAAAGCTTGTATTTTGGATGTGAAATGATCCGACAGAATGTAGATGATAATTGGAAGGTGAAGAGAAAAACTCAAGAGATAGGTGTTACATCTCGAATCTTTTTTTTATCATTCCTCTTCAGCATCGAACATTTAAACAGCAAATTTTTCTCTGTGAACTGCTGTAAATACTCTTTCTCTGAAAAAGATGGCTGGCCCTCGTTGAAATGCATCGAAGTACGCGCATGGAATGATAAAAATGATAAAAATTGTGATGTAAGACTTCTATCTTGAGTTTTTCTCTTCACCTTTCAATCGTCATTTTCATTTACATTCATGTCTATGTAAATACGAATTTGCCCAATAAGGCACAGGATCAAGTCCCACAGGGATACCTATAATCTGATGAAATAATTCATTATCCATTTTGAAGTAATCCCCCCACCAAATAAGATGACTAACAATCGCTTTGAGGGTAGATCATGTTAAGTAAGTCTTGCCTTTTTTGTTTTATACCAGGAAATTTTAGTGTTTGTAAAGCCAATACATTTACTATTTCCTCTTGCAAATGTTAAGTCTACTATTTTATCGAAATTCTTTAAAAGATCGTCATAAAGAATTTTTGTATAAAGAGTACTAAAATCATTGGTTGAGATAGATTTAGCCCCACGGGGATTTATGACATACAATTATTCTTTAACGGGCGTAATTTTTTTAATACCTAAGAGAGATTTAAATTACTACATAATTTACTTTTAATATGGAATTTCCGTATTTGATCGTATATTAAATTAAACACTTTAGAAACAGATTTGCTAAGAGGTTTAGTGCTACAGACTCTAGAGGCTACAATAAAGCTGGCTCCTATTGGATTTTTATGCATTTTGGGTATATAGTACATAATTAGTAACTTCAATACATTTTTATATATCCTAAATCCTAATGATATTGTTAGATATGATATTATCATGTTCACAAGTAGATACTTTATACGTGGATGATGACGTTCCTATTAAACCTACTTCAGATAATATCCTTTGAATAGAAAATTTTTTACGTATAAATACTTTATCATTTGCCGCTTTATCGATCGGGAGTATAACAAATTTGTTTTGAAGTTCCGAATATTCAGATACGTATTAAATAACTCCCATTCAAAATGTAAAAAGACAAATAAAGTTTCTTTGTTTTTCTATTTGTTTCTATGTGTGTACAGACTAAACGGTTCTAACTTACGAAAAATCCATGTATAAGGGGAACTTGATCCAAGGATGGACATAGGATAGGTGACAATGACCTCTGGTGACCTCTGAAAATCAACTTTGGCATTTTTGAATCTAACAAAGACGGCTGAACCGTAGAGCCAGCAAATTTGTGCCAGGTCAATTTCGGCAGACATTTTCAAATCTAACGGAGACGGCAGTACCCTACGAACTGCAGATGTGCGTAGAAGAGTAACTTTTCATGATTAACCTCTGTTGACCAATAAGGGTCATTTTTAAACCTAAGACAGACGGCTGTACCTTTCTGGTGCAAATGTATATATATTGGTAACTTGACACCAGTATGAACATAGGATAGTTGACACTGACCCTGGTGACGCCTAAAGGTCAATTCAACGTAGGTCAATTACGGAATTTCTTAAAAAGGTCAACTTCGGCATTTCTGTCCCAACTCCAGTGTTGCTAAAACTCTTGGTTAAAATTTACAACATGAAGTTTGATTACTCCTCTGGGCTTCGGCGGGTAGCCCCGTTATCATATATATATATATATATATATATATATATATATATATATATATATATATATATATGCATGTTGGTGTATGTAATCTTATATTATTGAGCCAATGTGTACTGATATTACGCAGCTCTGTAATAACTAGAAATCAGGATTTATTAAACATTGAACTGTTCCCGTCAGTTTTTGTTAATCAAGAAAATTATTCTCTCTGAAATTAATTATCTCGGAACACATAAATTTGGAATCATCAAATAATAGTATTTGGTCTGTTTTTGCGCTCACTCCAATAACTATGATCGGATTTCCATCTATATGATAATGAAATCTGATTCGTTTTATCTATATATGATCCTTAAGGAACTGAAACGGTATATTTTAGCCAGAGGTGTTGTATTGAAGTACCCATAAGATGTGCCAACGAAGAGAAAGCAAAATAAAGTCCGGGTGATTTGCAACTGAATGAAACTATGGAGGGGTCTGCATTAGCCCTTGCCTTGATATTACTGATCTATTGATCTATCTATCTAATACTAAAAGTCTGATTCAGTTTATCAGTATGAGGCCTCAGTAGCCGAAACAATGAATCGTAACCAGAGGTATTGAATCAAGGTACCCCTAAAAAGTTTCTATTTTGGTATTCCATGGGAATTAGCTGGAAACCTATTTATCAATCATTCATCTATATTTTAGGTTGGTATGATCCAATATATATATATATATATATATATATATATATATATATATATATATATATTGTTGAACCTGATGATATCTTGTTGGAACCAAAGACTCCAACTGGCCTTCTGCTGAAACTCCCTAAAATCCACCTTTCATGCGGATTCTCAACAAAGGATATATTACGGCGGTACTGTGTCTAATACAGTACAATGAATGCATAATGCCAGCTATGACTTACAGATGCAAAATATTGGAATTAAAACTGACAACCAACTTACAATTGCACAGAGATCCATGGAAAGATCATTACTTAGAATAAGTCATAGTTGGTATTATGCATTTATCGCTCTGTAATAGATATAAGAGGGAAGACTACAGTGAATGATATTATACAAATGATTACACTAAAATTGAGATTGGCGGGACACTTGGTAAGATCTGATGATAACTGATGGAGCAAAAGGCTAACTGATCACAACCCATGGGGCAGTAAATGCGGTAGGATAAGACCACACACAAGATGGAGAGATGAGATAGAGAGGTTTGCTGGTGAGACATGACAGAGGTAAGCGCAATCGGGGTCGTCGTAGACGAAAATGAGAAAGGCCTTTGTCCAGCAGCAAATTATAATGGCTGCTACTGCTGCTGATTATTTATTAGATATGTAGATATTTGTAAAACATTGAAAATAATCCATTTCAAAATAGAATGGACGAATTTATTTTAAATTATGTCAGTGACTTGTGTCACTTTACATCCATTTCCTTAAGAACTGTCTAAACATCCTGTCCTATCGTTGACAATTTCAACTTTGTTTTGTCACTAGAAGCAAAAGGGTAACAGAGACTTCGTACAACAAAGAACAAATCCCCTGTAACAATAACATAGTATACACGTAAGCTTTGATTTTTCAACACTGGTTTCATATGAAAATAAGATGAACTCGCCATCGCAGTCAATGAGTGACCCACCGTAGCGGCAAAATTTCAAGTCATGTAAAAAAAAGTCCATCGAAAAATGAATATGGTGTGAATAAATTGTATTTAAGAGATCACAGGCGTTTTCCATTGCAGAAGATCTAAAATAAAGTAAAAAAAAAAAATAATCTTGATACACTCGTAGAATATAGATGTTATCTTTAAACCCGTTAGAATTGCGCGACAAATAGGTAAAAGTTTGCTTTTTTTTACCTTTTTGTCGCCTTATTCTAACGGCATTTTGAAAAAAAGAAAATTAGGAAGAGTCTTGGAGAGTACCGATGCCAATTTTGTAGACAAAACGGTACAGCCAACCTGCTGGAATACACAAACAAATTAATAAACCCGTCAGAATAAGGTCTCCCAAAAGTAAATACAAACTATTTCTAGAAGAGGTCTAGCGGTGTACTGATGCCAATTTCCAAGTATGTTGGTAAAACGTCGTGGTCATGAGCTTTGGGACTGCCAAGAAGGTCAGAAAAGCTTCTGTCGTTTTTCATATAAGAATATCTTTAAAAGAGGGCTTCTTAAAATCCGTAGACAAAATGGTATGGCCAGGAGAGCAGGAACAAACAAACAATCGATCAATCAAACAAAAACATAAACACACAAATATGCACTTATATAAAAAAAAATGCTATTTTTGATGACTACGGTTGTTGAATAGTCCTGGTTTGTCACCCAATAGAAACCGTCATGTGACCAGCGTAGTATGCTATGTTGGGGTGATCAATTAAAAAGTTGGGAAGAAGGGCGCTCAGCAAACAAGTTACTTTTCTTGCCTATTGTTGAGTAGAAAAAAAACAAGTGTGAATGCTGCTGGACATAAACTGAATGACCAATTTAGCATGAACTTACATTGCAAATTGAACCCTCACACACACACACTAAAAATATATAGAGGAGGTAGAAAAGCGAAAGCAAAGTTTTTTCTAAACATAGACATAGTAAAGAGTAAAGGTTTGAAAGTTCAGTCCTCTGGCTGCGTTGGTGTGGCCTATACGCGTGATACATTGCATACATTGCATAGCCCGTCAGTCAGTCAGCTAGCTAGCCCCCAAACTGAAGAGACCTATGTTGGCAGTTATACATTAGTATATTCCAATATTTTTAGCTCTTTTTATATGGTATGCACAGCTTTGAAACATTTTGACCAGGACTAACATTTTCTCCGTCGAATTCAACAATGTGATCAAATCAGATGTATCTTTTGTAATTTTTCTCCTCCAAGGCTCTTAAAATAACCAAAAATCCAAATGGTGAAAAGATAACGTACTTTTTGGGAGCCTCTCACTCAAACAGTATGTTAGATAAAGCACTCATAGTTTGTTCCTGTCATTTATATCATATTAGGCGAGGTGTATCGAGTAACCATAATTATTACTATTATAGGAGTGTCAGAATGATTGTTTGAAATGAGCTTGATTTTCGAATGTCATCCTAATTGCCTATATTCATTTTCTCATTCTACCATGTGGGCAGTTGACCACCATTTTCATATTTTTACCAAATATCCTTATATATTTGAAGGTGATCTGACAGAAGTATGACGTTGCTGGTGTTCCTTATTGAGTTGTGCTTTTTTAATGCACACGGGGGTGCAAAAATGTTCTTTGCTTCAGAAACGACGTCAGTTTTAAGCCTGACCCACTTCCCAAACTCTGAGCGTTATTTTGTTACAAAGGCCGGAAAGAATTTACTCTTTTTATTGTAAAGTGCCAACTTGTAGGGCCCTAGCGCTTGAAAAAATGTTTCTAAGTCATTCTTAGTCAGATCGAGATACACCTGCTCTGATTACATTTCTAAATTTTGCTCAAAGAATTCAGTCCAAGTCAGAATGTTTCAAAGCTGTTAATACCATATCAAAGGAGCTATACTCGCCGAAATTTGGACCGGAGGGCTTGTTCGATAAAATCCATGAAAATGAGTGAACTTTTAAAGATGATTGATTGCAAAACTATTTGAGATAAGGACTTTATATTTTTTGAGATTTCTCAATAAGTTTAGTAAAGGAGTACTTGTAATTTTTTTTCAGGGAAATTGGAAGAGGTTCGTGATTTTTCCTAAAATTGGTTGATATATATATATATATATATATATGTATATATATATATATAGCTGTGCGATTGATAATATTGTTTCACAATGCAAGGTTCAGAGAGAAGATTGATGCGGACTCCGAGCATGATTTGATTGACCACCAGTGGTCTGCGGACCCCAGTTCAGATACCACTGATATACAATTTTGAACCCAGTTTCTGTGTTGAGTGGATTGGAGTCTTAACTGACAGGAACTTGAAAGTGCAACATTTTCCCCATTTCCCTTGCAACGATGAAGATAATCGCTGTTTAATTTGTAGGATTATACTCAAGGTTAATAGAGCCATTAATCCCAAATCATATATATATATATATATATATATATATATATATATATATATATATATATTATTGTGTCATACACAGACAGTCGTTGTATTACAACTCTTCAGTGTGGCTATAGACTTTCCATTATCCCATCCAGTACCACGAGGCAGGATTGAAACCTTCGCTTCAGACCCAATATCCTACCTCTGAGCTACGGAACTGAACGGTCAGTAAGGCTGAATTTAAGCGATATATTTATCATAGGTTAAATTCCCCGTCCACCAAAGTGCTCTATTCCTATGGAAGAGCATTGCGTAAGCTTACATAAACGAGTTACCTCACTTAAAGAGTGCTCAACCCTGAATAGAGGAGCGTGTATATATATATATATATATATATATATATATATATATATATATATATATATATATATATATATATAATGTTTTGGTTTTTGTATTAGTAGTATCAGTGGAGCAATTATTTCATCTTTTCATCAGTATTGTAAAGTATTGTAAACCTTTATCATTAATTTTGACTACTATTTAGTACATGCATCCTAACTTTTTAGTTGTTTTTTTTCATCACAACTTAACTATGATAATGTCGAAAATAAAGTCGTAGCAAATGACGTGGCTCACAAAATAAAATTTTTATCGGGTGAAAGTTCATTTATTGGGGGGGGGGAGACAGGCTTATTCATAATGGTACATAATCGTATATAATAAAACTTTGAAATCTAAACTTTATATTCCAAATACTTTTCATTGTTTTTACTGCGTCAATTTACACGAGGGGCTTCATTGGTTGATTGAAATTGAGTAAACTCTATATATACCGCTGTTAATTCCAAATAAATATCATTTTTTTTTCAGAGGAGTTATTTATAATTGAGCAATTTACGTCTCTGAGAGGAAAGCTGCATATTGTACTACATGGATATTTTTACAGTTTTGAGTCAATAGTAAAGATACGGATAAAATCATGGCGATAAGCCAGTGTGAAATGTAAAGGATGCTGATCAATTAGCTGACTTGACCACAGCCATGTTTTAGATCCAGCTTTGGAAAGAGGGAGGCAGAGAGAGAGATGCTTCATCTCATGACACCCGAAGATGAATAATACAGAATGCATAAGTCAATATGTCACAAAGCGGTGGTCACACTGCCAAAGTATCATTGCAAAAAAAATGAAAAGAAAAGGGGAAAAAAAGAACGTCATGAAGTAAACGTACAGATCTGCAATTCGAGAACCATGCAACGTGCACATGAAAGAATTATGCTGGGCCTCACTTGGAGAAACCACAAGACAGCACAGTACATCCGAGGAAAGACAAGAGTCAGGGACATCATAGAATCCATTAGAAATCTCGAATGGCAATGGGCTGGCCATGTTGCAAGAATGGCAGACAACCGATGGACATCACGACTCACGACAAGGATCCCCCGAGATCACATGCACAACCGAGGCTGGCAGAATATCAGATGGAGAGACGAGCTAGACAAATTCAGAAAATACTGGCTCCGCAAGGCTCATGATAGAGAAGTGTGGGGATTCCTAGGGAAGGTCTATGTCCAACGAAGGACGTTAAAAGACTGATGATGATGATTGGCCAAGCAAATCCATCGCCAAGAAATTTAACGTAAATAGATCAGGTTATGAGCAGTGCTGGTTTTATGTCCCGCTATCTGTATGATACCTCTCTGCCGTCATCCAAGTATTCCCGCTGAAATGTCGCACGCTGTTTTGTTTACACGCTAATATGTCCTATGCTCGTACGTTCTCGCTTATTTGTCACCGTTTTTTTTTGTTTCACGCTCATTTGTCGACGAACCTATCTACTACTAAAATTCTAATTATATTAATCTATGACTAAAATTCTGATCATATTGATCTATGTCTTCTTAGTAGCCAAAACGGTGCATTGTGGTCTGAAATGTTGAATTAATTGCTCTTAAGGTACCCCTCAATGGATATAACTCATCATCATCATCATCATCATCATCATCATCATCATCATCATTCTTTCATCGGCTATCGTTGGACATATACCTTCTCTAGGATTCGCCACATCTTTCTATCACGGGCGTCGCGGAGCCAACACTTTTTGAACCTGTCCAGTTTGTTTCGTCGTCTCGTATTCAGCCTGCTCCGGTTCCGCATTTGATTTCTGAGGATTCATGTAGCGAATCGTGATGTCAATCAGTTGTCTGCCATTCTTACAACATGGCCGGCCCATTGCCATTTGGGTTTCCTCATGGATTCTATGGTGTCTCGGGCTATTAAATGTTAGTTATAGAGCTGCCTACGTTTTTCTAAATTCATTTGCAAACGTTTAAAAAAAGAAAGAAGAAAACTTGAAATCCACAATCATAATTATATCCACTTGTATCTATTGCATCTATCAACAAGGCCAATCAATAAGTCCGGAGCCTGATCAGTGGTTATTGTCTGAATTTAGATATAAATATTTTCATTGTATAATGTCCGGTCTATGGAATTGATACTCGCCACTGAATCAAGTGCACTGATAAGGAAGGTGGTTATGTTGGAAAATGAATATTTGTTGAGTAAAAATAAATGCTTTTCTTCGTTATTAAGATACGGATGTATTTTGCACCATCCTGTGAATTCCTACTGAAAACAAGAAAAATGCTTTGTTGCATACAAAATAACCGTTATATCCATGCTTCTATCATTATGTACCGGGTGGGATATATGTGGCCATTTTATTAAACGTTATGTAATCATCGCGGGATATTTGATAACGATGATTAAATTATATGACCACAAACTCATATCCTCTTTCAAAAACAAGACGATCCCAATAATTGTAAAAAGAAGAGTATACAACTAATGCATCCTCCCGATTGTCACTTATGGAGCTGAAACATGGAACCTAACTAAGAGACAGACTCACAAATTGAGAAGCATGCAGCGTGCACATGGGAGAATCATGATCAACCTCACATGGAAAGATCACAATATAGAACAGTATATCAAGAAGAAAACGGGAATCTGAGATATCATAGAATCTATTTAAAAACTTGAATGGCAATGGGCAGGTCATGTTGCAAGAATGGCAGGCAGCCGATGGACATCACGACTCACGACATGGATCCCCAGAGATCACATGCAAAACCAAGGCCGACAGTATACAAGATGGAGAGATGAACTCGACAAATTCAGAAAATTTTTGCTCTGCGACGCCCATAACAGAGAAATGTGTCGGATCCTTGGGAAGGTCTATGTCAACTGACAAACGTTAAAAGACTGATGATGATGATGATGATGATAGAGTGCCACGAATTTGTCAGATTACGTTTTATCTCGTACAAACTACTGTTAGTCATCGATATTTTGCAGGTTTATCCTTGTTCATTGAGATCAGTTTATTATCAAACTGAGTGAAAGTTTTGTTTTTTGTTGGCTGCAATCAGGGCCTGATTTAGATCTTGGGGTTCCGGAGTGTAACATCAAGTTTGGTGGGCCCTTCATACACAGAAAATCAGATGTATGGCAAATCTCAAAATTTACACATCCGAGTCAGTTTAATGCATTTACTTGGAACTGACAAGTTATCCATAAATAGGAAGATTAAATGAGTCATACATATGGAATACATAAATGCATGTAAATACATACCAGAAAAATTATCAGAAAGTATATTTGAGCATCCCTATATTCCAATTACTGTAGACCAGAATTAGGCATTATAGTGAAATGAGTTCCCAAATGAATTCTAAACTGATTATTGATTTATTTCTTATTAAAGAAATTGACTTTTTAATTATATTTTGTATAAAAGGGTCTGGGGAAATAGTCCGTTTTGTTCCTTCATAAATCAGTTCGTATTGGGGAAAGCATTTCTACATCGAAGAAATAATTGCAGAATCGTTCATTTATCAAGCTGTCCGTATACGTTCAACTCTCCCTGTCTTTCAAATCAATCTTTCTCGATTCGTACCTATTCGTCGATTCATATCTTGATCTATCGATCAATCTATTTACTGAGAGCAAGCTCAACTATCAAGAACCAGATGATCCCAATAATCCTAAAAAGAAGAGTATACAACCAATGCATTCTCCCGATAGTCTCTTATGAAGCTGAAACATGGAACCTAACCAAGAGACAGGTCTGCAAACTGAGAAGTATGCAACGTGTGCATGAGAGAATCATACTCAACCTTACATGGAGAGATCACAAGACAGCACAGTATATAAGGAAGAAAACAGGTGTTCGTGACATCATGGAAACTGTTAAAAAGCTCAAATGGCAATGGGCAGGCCATGTTGTAAGAATGAAAAACAACTGATGGACATCACGTCTCACAACATAGATCCCCAGAGATCACATAAGAAACCGAGGCCGACAGAACACAAGATGGAGAGATGAACTTGATAGATTCAGGAAATACTGGCTCTGCAATGCCCATAATAGGGAATTGTGGCGAATCCTTGGGAAGGTCTATGACCAACGACGGACGTTAAAAGAATGACGATGATGATGATGATGATCATGATGATGATGATATCAAGCTGGAGGTGTGGGGTGGCCAAACAGTTAACGACAAGGGGAATGGACGATTTGAATCGAGTTCGAACTCCGACTGAGACAGTTTTTGTCAACTTCGAACTGATGCCTTCGGGGAAAGGTACAGACCTTTCTCTTCCACCCCCAGCTATGAATAGAATAGCATGAATTATGTCACTTCGGGTACTTTTTGCCTATGAATATATTTCACAAATAGCCCTAGCCTTGATTTTCTTAGAGGGTAGTTCTTTCTCACTTGGTACATTAGTGCAAAAAAATCTTCAAGACCCTTGAGTAGCGGTAAATTCTTATATCTGCAAATATGCAAAATTTACATAGTATAAAAATAGTTAAAATCTATTGGCTGGCCCAGTGGGTTAAATAGGAACCTGTAATTCCAGAACTTAGTTGATTTACATAATCAAACTCTGTATATACTTTCTCTGAAAGTCCTGATCCTGTTCAACCCCAAGTTGGATTGCGTTGGTTCCTGGCTGCTGCGGTTATTATTATTTTGTGTTTCAAATGTTTACATACTAAGGCAGAAGGTCAAAAATTGAGTAAAAACAAAAATGGGTCTCGGGCAAATTGATTGAGGGACGATTATTCAATGTCAAAACAAAGATTAGTTTAATAAGATGTCAAATTGAAAAGTAACCAGGGAGAAAAAATTGACAGGAATCAGCAAATAATTGCAAGTTCTAGGTTTGGAAATTTATATTGGAGCAATTATATCTATTTCTGAAAATTTCATATCAATCTATTTATCAATCATTTTCAGTCGATCTGGAACTATTTATCTCTGTATCTATCTTTGCTCTTATTTATCTATGTATCTCAGTGTGTCCGATAATACATCCACCCCAGTCTGGCTGTCTGTCTGTATCTATCTATCTATCTATCTAGCTATCTATGAATTATAAATTGCGTCATATCATGTAATTCATTCTATCGGACCAAATATGTCCATTTTCTCAAATACTTATCTAATTCGGCCTATTTTATATCTGCTTATGTATGTAATTAGCTAAACTTACTTATTAAGACACATACACATCTCAAACACCATTCACATTTTATACAAGTCTTAATTCAAGGACAATTGCCGTTCGAAGTATCTGCAGAAATAAGGCGAAATAGTCTGTAGCTATAGTGGTGTACTAAATGTTTGTTTTTCTTTAAATAAGAAGAGAAAATCCATTGCTTTCTATAAACAATAGCAATTATTTTATTTTGCTGGAAAGCTATCATCCAAAGGGAATGGGTGAAAATTCAGAGGTGCGGTTTCCTACCCAGACAAGAAGTAGTCAACAATGTTTGAGCAGCGTGTACAGAAGACTATAGTTTCTTTTAATGTGTAATCTCTAACAGTTCGAGATGTTGAGTCGTTGAGTTAGTCGGATCGAACAGTGTGGAGTCTTCAGAAACTTCGTGGGCTACAGGTACAGCTGCGAAAAAAAAAAACCTTTATCGAAAATACACGTTGTGAAACTGCAGACGTAACCCATCTTATGCCCCTGCTGACACATTAGATAGAAAAATATCTCTCGTTCAAGGTTTGTGTCGACCGAGTGAGAGACCCTTGTTTTTCAAAACACGAAACGATACTGGGTGCAGGATATCCATTTCTAGACACAGCAGCTGTTTTCGTACGGGCATTTATAAAAAATCCTGCGAATGATTTATGGAGAACCTTTGATTTTGTTTCATTACCCAACGCTCCTTAAAGATATGCTTCATAAAACATGATAGTACTTTCCGTTTCTATGAATGTGTCATTTGCAATGTCCTGTTTGTTGACATTGTTGTTATGAAACCTACAAAAACACTCCCAGTTCTTTAATGTTTTTGAATTTCGAGTAATTTTGATATCTTTAAAATTACTTAAACTGCAAAAAAAAGTGACCATTCCGTCGCACTACTACTATCAACCGGGGTATCTGATGTTTGCTTTTTCGAATCTCTGTGTTGCCCTAAAAAAATAATTATATTAATAAGTCCTATTATGAATTGCGTTATATCATACGAGAACTCTTATCTGGAATGATCCCCTGTCGTTACACGGTTAATGTATCACTCAGCCTAGACAACGTAAATAGAATAAACAATTAAGGGAAATGGCAATGCTGCAGGAATCGAAACTTCAAGCGACGGGATAGCCGCTTCAACGTAGTTTTGCTTTTACCATTGATCTAAACAGCTACCAGTAATGTACCCCCAACCAACCATTTTGGAGCGAAAACAGTTATTCGAGCCTTTGCATTACCGGTCTGTTTAGCTTAATGCATTTCTAAATCATCCACGGAAAGGAAGACGTATGGCTTGGAAGACATGAGTATTCTGTCGCCATAGAACTTGATCTGGCTCTTTCTGAACCCGAAGAAGCAGACGCTAGACTTTTTAAAAAAGTTCTTTCGATTGTCCACAAAGTGTCCACAAGGTCTTGATCAATAAGTTGACACTGATGTTGTTGTCCTCACGACTACAAACTTCCATGCATGACATCCAGACCAGCAGTAGATTGCAAATTGAATAAAAATAACACCACAGTATAATGCCAGCTCGTGACATTTCAACCAAACTAGAAAAAGAGAAGTCCAAGGCGCTTCTTTTTTTATGCTGTTACAAGATGCGACTTCACGTCATTGTTCAGTGGCATTGGTAAATGTATAGCATGGGACACTTGACTAACTTTCTCCGAGATTGTACAGACATTTCTGAGTCTTTTTCAAACGCCTACCCATATCACAGACAACAACATTCACCAGCTCGAAAGATTCCTGATACTTCTTTTCGAGAGGACCAGCAAGACAACAAAGGTGAGTCAAGTAAGAGAATTAGTCTGTCAAGGGGAGGCAGCTTGATTGCATACTACAGACCGACAGTGGCTGTCCTCACACTCCACACCAAGAGAGTTGCAAACCCCAAAAGGACATATTTAGAGTCAGTCAACCGTTGCAAGACAGCGCTTACGAAGCCCATCTGAGTGGGGATGGACCATGGAATCCAGTGGTAGGTTCCCTCCTGGAAAACTTTTTCATTGGCAACCAGATTATGGGAAGAACTGGTAGGTTCCTTTCTGAAAGCATATCCATAGGTTGTCAAATCACACAAGGATCTTATCAAATAAGGTTGTAAAAGACATGAATATCTCTTTGTTTTAATACAACTCTCCCCGACAGGACCGGCTTTAAGCCAATTGAACCAATTGTTCCCAACTGGACCCACGCCCAAAGGCGCCCCGTACTTGGGTATATTCTAGTCTTGTCAATTACACATAAAACCGCATCGCAGATGAGCAAGATAATTTACTGAGAGCAACAACAACCACACTAATTTTCTTCTGAATTGGTGGCCGTTTCGAAATAAAGATGACGCTTGCAGATCCGGTTTTTGCATAAAGAGGCGTTAGGGAATCTACCAATGTACAGGCTTTTGCACATTTTGAACCATTCAGGTTGAAATTTCGAGTACACTATATATTTTTTTTATGACGTTTATCTTCAAATAACGATGGGAGACGCAGTTTTAATCAGATATCATGTGTCCTGTTTCTGCATGGAAGAGCATTAATAACTCTACCAGTATGAAAATGTTCACAATTTTCATCAGATTTCAAACAATTGTGGTTGAAATTTCAACTAATCTTTATATCGTGGATTCTTTTTTTATTGTGGTAGTTTCGAAATATAGATGACAGTCGGAGTTTTGGTCTGATCGTGTGTAACTGATTACAACATGAAAGATCGTTAAAAAATCTACCAGTATGTAAGTTTTCACACTTTTCTTTCACATTTTGAACGATTCTCGTTGAAATTTCAACTAATCTTCTGTACTGAGACTATAATGTAAACTTACTTCTCTTGGGACAGACATTGACCCGAAAAATGTTCTCTGCGACAGGTACCATAAGTATGAAAGCGTAAACAAACAACTGTAAGTAAACAATTTTTAATAAACAAGAAGAATATTGAAGTCAACAAGAAGAAAATGGAAAATAAATTTAGGTCAGAGATTTTTCAACTTGCTTTCCACCGTAAAGAATCAACGGCGATGATGCTACAAATATGTTATGCCGCTATTAATAATACTATTCCAGGATTCCCCCGCTATCCGTGAGTAGAGTGTTCCTGTAAAAACTTTTTGTGAGCCGAAATGGCGAGAAGCGAAGAAACAATTGATTCATATGGAAAAAGATTCTTAGCGTTCGCAGTACAAAATATTTTAATGATGGTATTTTAGGCTGAGTCGTTGGAGACTGGAGTGGCTGGATGTCTAAGAAACTAAAGTGTAGAAGAGAGAGGTAAGTGGGTACCTGCTACCCCTATAACGGCTCGCTGCAAAACTAATGTTGAACGCAATTTTCGCTTTTCGCCTTCTTCCCGTCAAAACTAAAAAAAAGTGGCGTAGTGCGATCTTCCGGAAAGCGGGGTATACCTGATCACTGATTTATTCACACTGGTGTTCTTCATTGCTATAGTCACAATGTTTCAGCCGTTGTACTTGCAAGCCTCCTTCAGTTGCCTGTTGTAAGCATTGATTAAGTGTATACAGTTTACCTTGTGGTCGTGAGTTTCTAGGCCAGGCGACGAAATCGAACATTCGGGGATATTTGTACTACAGTTGCAACTAATAAACAAATAATTCAAAGGTTTTGTCTTTGAAAAGGAAACGGTTGAAACAGAGAGATAGAGTGGCAATTGGTTGTTTACTAAGGCCGTTAACGCCGAGATACCCGATATTTTTTTTAGTTCCCATAAAATCTAAACAATCAAATCGGTCATAACGACCTCCAGAGTGAATCTCTCCATAAGCCTACATACGAAATTTCATTGAAATATATTGAGGATTAACGAAGTTGTCCAATTAAGGAGAAGGAGACGACAACAATGACAACGACAAGTTCAGACACACATTGCGGGCACAACAATGAAAAAAGAAATTTTTAAAATGAATCAAGAAAAAAAATTCGAGAAATTGTATTGGTTGTGCAAAGAGTAATCTTTGTTTGAGATTCGGGATGGATTAAAATAAATACTTTGTGTGCTTCATACATTCTTCAAATCTCAAACTTGTAAACAGTATAATGTTTTATCTGCAACCTCTCTCCTGACGACTACCATTTTAAACATTCCAGTTTTTCGACCATTTCCAGCAAGGGAATGAATGTCTTCAACAAACAGGCGGCAGCTCAAAATGCCCCGAAGATTTCATTGGTTTGTTTAGATTTTAAAACAATAAAAAAAAATCGGGTATTTCTGAATTAACAGTCTCGATGAAAAACTGATTGTCATTCTATCTCTTTATTTCTACCGTTTTCTACCAAGGACCTTTATACTTTGAGGATTTTTCCTTGCCAAATCAGTGCGAATATTGTATTCATTGACAAAAGCTTGGACCTGTCTCGTGGTGCAGTTAGTTGCATATTTCTCACTGGCGCAAGTAGTTGGTGTTTCAATTCACGTAAAGCGAGTTTTCAAAGCAGGCAGAAATTGCCCACTTGCAAGATTTGTTCAAAATAATTTAGTTGGCCCGTTCCATTCGAGTCGTATCAATGGTGGATATTTACTAAACTTTCAGTGGATTTCCGAATTAGCTTGCAAGGAATTTATTATGCTTCTATGCTTCCGGAACAAATGGAATTATTTCTTGTTGGGAAAAAATGTGTAGATTCTAAATGTTCTTATTTCGAGTAATAACTTTCATTTTAAGCTGATACGTACTGCTTTTAAGTTGGTGGCGAAAAACCGCCATTATTTTTGCACTAACCTAATAATAAACGATCAATAGATGGGTCGATGATTTTTACTCATAATACAGAATGAATTTTGTATTATAGGAATAAGACAAAAATAATAAAGAAAAAAATTCATTGAGAAATTCTGTTGCAGGTGAAACTAGTTTTTAGATAAAGACTCTACAATACTTTGAGAATCACCGGACGAAGCTGTGTGGTTTTTTGTGTCACATTCTCATGATCTGAGCCTTTTCTTTACGACCAAAATGAAGATGGCACAATAACAAATTCTGAGACTTTTGTGCGCAGTAATAATTTTAAGAAGGGCTGATGGTATTTCTTTGTTTTTGAATTTCAATGATTCGGAATTTTGATTGTATTTTGTTTTTCTCTGCCTGTCCTTTTTCAAATGGTAATGCTCAAGACTTTTGGTCTTTTGTCCTACGTTCAAATGTTTGGCATTTGATCACAAGTCTTGTGGCAATCGACATACTTGAGTAAAGAAAATATTGGTCGAGATTCAAAACCTCATTCCGAGGTTCATTCATCGGTCATGTCAGAGAGTGATTCATGAGCATCACATGCTCTCTGCCTTTTCCTGGTGACAAACATGTTAAAAAAAATGGCGGGAAAGAGACCCAAACAACATTCAAATTTCCTTTGTTCTCGTTATTTTTGTGCCAACCGAATTTCTACTGCGAAATTGGCCGCAATGTTTCGACGTTTTGCTGCATTTAGTAAAAAGAACAGCGCGGAAATCCGGCCATTATCGTCGAAACTGATCATCAGGATTCGTCCTGACATTGTATTTTCTTTTCCCCATTCAAAACCTGCGCTTCTAAAGTGCCACTCACCCAAGTGTAGTTTTTTGGGGGGTGGGAGGAATTGACCCTTCGTACAACGAAATGCGTGTTTTACACCGGTCCTTTGTGTGCACTTTTCCATCAAACACCCAGTTCTCCATATAAGATCAAAATTCTTAGCGGTTGGGGTGTCTGACGTAACAAGAGGTTTAGCAAGCCAGTCTCAAAAGCTCTTGCTTGTAACTCTGGATCACTACTGAACCAGACTAGATTCATCTACATGGTCCACTGCAGGATTAGTAAACTTATCTTGCTAGCTATTGCTTGTAATTTGGGGGCTTATTTGGTGCACTAGTAGCGTGGCATTGAACCAGATTCGGCTAAGCTTAATGAATATATACGTAGAGAACCAACTGTAGAGCCAGGTTTTATATGCCAATCTCAGAAGTCGTTACTTGTGATTTGGGGTCTTTTCCTCACTTGACTAGGCTTTAGTTTTGTGAATATCCCCATAGCATGGTATAGAACGAGTTTAGCAAGCTATTGCTGACCATTTTGGATCTTACTTGGTGAAGAACTAGATTTAACGACAAGGTTTAAAATACTAAACGTTGCAAAAATTAGGATTTTTTAAAAACTTTTTATACTTCAAAAGTGAAGGGGAACGTTTTCCCTCCCTTTAGGGGTCAAAACGGAGAGTTATTTTTTTCTTTCGGATGTCAAAAGCGAGAGGAACATTCTTTTCTTTTTTTTTTTTGCTCTTTTTTCAAGAACTTCTTTTTATTTTTTAGAGGTCAAAATTGAGGGGAAACTTTTTCCCCACTTTGAAGGGCAAATTCTAATTATTGAGTAGTTTCCCTTATTAATTTATTTCCCAAAAATCACCATCGTATTACAATTCATCAAGTGTCCATCTGTGTTCGCGAAAAGCAACAATGGCCAAAACTATGACCATCAATTTCTTTGTGCTCACTAATGGGACCCGGAGCCTCTTAATTATTGACCCTCCTCAAAGTTTTTAGAGGGAGTGGTCGATTTACAATGTAAATTAACGCAAAATTAGTTCCTTATTTTGTGTCCAGCAGCATTTACGCTTACCTGAAAGTTCACTATCTTGCTTCTTATCAATATACATATGTATATATATATATATATGTGTGTGTGTGTGTGTGTGAGTGTATCTCGAATGTCGAATTTAAATTCTGTGATCTAAAATTAATAACTTAGAAATTGAGCGGTCTATCTTGACCAAAATAGGCAGGCATACCGAATATCACATAAGGACGTGGAATATGAATTTTGGGGCTGATCAATACAGTTATCTTCCCTGCGTCGTAGCTATTTGTCCTAAAATCTGCAACTCGGAAACTACCCGGCCAATTTTGATGAAAATTGGCAGGGGTACCGAATATCATGCAGGTATCTCAAATGTGAAGGGGGAGACGTGATCCATATAACTATCTCCCCTGCATCGTAGCTATTTGTCCTAAAATTCATAATTCAGAAAACTACTCGACTGACTTGAACCAAACATTCCCAGTTACCAAATATCCTGTAAGAATGACAAATTCAAATTTTGTGTCCGAATAATGCACAGTAGCTTTTTTCCACATTATCCAATACCTCCATAGATTTTTAAAAATGAATTCTAGGGAAATTCTGCGGAAGGCTGGATCACGGGTTAAGGAAGAAGTGATTCAATTTTGGGGGCTGATCTGTAAGTGTATTATGATATTCCTTGTGGATCGTCGTTCGTAACATAGTGTTAAAGTTGCCAACGTTTTAGGATTCAAATCTCCTGCAAGAAGCATCAACAAAGAATTATGCTCAACCTCACATGGAGAGACCACAAGACAGCACAATACATCCGAGAGAAGACAGGAGTCAGGGACATCATAGAATCCATTAAAAATCTCGAATGGCAATGGGCTGGCCATGTTGCAAGAATCGCAGGCAATTGATGGACATCACTACTCACGACATGGATCCCCAAGATCACATGTGCAACCGATGCCGACAGTATATTTGATAGAGTGACGAGCTAAAAGAATTCAGAAAGTACTGGCTCCGCGACGCCCACGATAGAAAAGTGTGGCGAATCCTGAGGAAGGTCTATTTCCAACGACGAACGTTAAAAGACTGATGATGATGATGATGATGATGATGATGATGATGATGATGATCTAGAAAGTTTACCCGTCATATTACGCTATTTTAATATTAGGGATATGCTTATACATTTTGGCTAATAGAAAGTTTTGTCTTTGATCATCCATATTTAACTGTCCCGTAATAGCTTGTAAATTGAATCACGCTTTCATCACTTATGGGTAAGGGAAAGTGACTCAATACTCAATTGACCAAGATTATTTGACAGGTAACAGACACTCTCATTGAGCAAATGTATGTATCATTATACTTGAAAAAAAATGGGAAATATCTCTTTCCAAAATACAGTTTAGTAACATAAATAGATTTACCGATTTTCATCGAATCATAACTGAATAAATGCTCCTTTATTTTTGTAAGTTTTTAAATTAAAGACTTTGAATATTTCTCTTTACAGACATAATCATGGCGTAATTGAGACAAGCTTTGGTGACAAAATTTGACATAACTTATCATTGAATCATTAATTTAATTATTTTTTTAGGTGACTAAAAGTAATTGGTTTGTACGGCTAATTTGTACTTTTTATTGCAATCAATACAAAAATTAAAAGTCCAAGTAAAATATGATAATAGCAATGGGTTTTCAATATTTTAGCAAAAAAAAACTATGATTATTTCTTCAATTTATCATCTTTTGAGCATCCATAGAGTGGAGAAGAGCAACGTATAAATGACACCATTTTATTTAAGCAAACATTGTGGTTATGTAACCAAAAGATGGAAGTTATATCTGATCTATACACGTAGATATAAACAAAAACATAACGTGATATGTTTTGTGCTTCAGAAAGGAACAGACACTAGCTTTTATATGTATAGATAGATGTATTGATGATGGAAAATCAGTCTCATTCGATAAAAATACAAAACTAATTCCATACTTTACGTTCAGAGACTCATACTAATATTTGTTTGGAGGGATCTGGGTTTTATTTGATAAAAACAGTAAAACACATCCCTCACTTATGATTCTGATATTGAAAAAAAATCATGCTTGACGTACACAGTAATTTCACTTTGTTTTATGGATAACACTATGCTATTTTTCGGAATTAAATCCCAAGGTGAAACTTGAGATCTTTGTACCACTGCATCACAGTTTGTGATCAGATTTTCTGAGCTATGAACCAGGAATCTAGCGTTACAATGCAACAGAGACTGAAGTTTCTAAGTAGAGATTTCCACTAATACTTCTTTTATCTGAAATCTGCTGATCTTTGTCACAACACCTATAACCTCGGTTCACGTTAGCAAACAGCGTTAATCGGAAATGAAAATGGCTAATTCTACCAGTGCATGTTAACAAAAATGATGGGGTTTTGGCGTTCGAGGAAAATTGGGAATTTCGCTACATGGCCAGATTTGAATGGCTGTAGTGTAATCGATACAACAGCTGCCCTGCAGACTATCAAGTAACGTACGACCAAAAATGCTTGAAAAAAATGCTTCTCTCATAGATCACTATATTAACTTATACAACGTTTGAAAATAAACGTTGCTCTAAACAAAGTTAAAATATATTTGTGTGCTCATGTCAAAGGAAGTAGTTTTCAAAATTGCAACTTGAAAAGAGTTTTGAGTCAAAGCAGAAGCCAATGAAAGGGCGAAATATTTAAAGCAGTAGTTCTCAAAGTCCCAGATGACATTTCTCCTTTTGAAACACCTGCAGAATCGCTATCTGTATGCAGACTTTAAAGGAAAAATGTCTTTAACCAGTTAGGAGCAGTTGGCGAAATATCTCGGGGGAAATTTCCCGGGTCTTCAGCAGTGAATCTCAAAGTGATTCTAGATAATTTGTAAATGGTGATTAAACCATTGAAATGAACGTTGTCCTGGGGCAGTTGATGAAATATTCCACCGATATGACGTCCCACAAAAACATCTTAGTCCCTTGTGATTGAGATACATAATCGATTTTTATTAAGGTGTCAATGTTTAGTAAGCTTGGCTTGACCTGAGGTTCGATGAGGGGATATGATAGAAAGAAGATTGCGTTAAGCCAATATTCCAAGAATGAGTGAGGGTTACCTGCCTTGAAAATCAGCATTCAAAATTCTGGCTTTTGTTCTGGGTTCAAACATCGACCTATGGTGTCGATGGGAAATATCTAACCCACCAAACGGTTTGTTTTGAGTTGAATTATTTAATCTATTTATATAACGAATAGTGCAATTTTTTTCTGTTTTTTTTTCTGTGACCGTTACGATAGACTCTTCCACTTGAAAGTCACAATTTTACTGTTACAAATAACACTTACCAAAAATTTGAAACAATGGACTCTTCCAGTAGGTTTTTTTCGAGAAATATCATCGCATGGGAATTTAAATATATCTGTGAATTTCTTCGCTGAATCATCAAGTTGATCATTGAAATAAGTTGGTTTTATTTAACCAAAGGAAAAAATGTTTATTTTTTTACATCATATTGGTTGAAAAGAATCAGTTGATGAAGTTAGGAGAATTGTTTATTTGTATAGATATTTACCACACTTGGCTTAGTCTATCACAGAGCTTACATGTTGGTGGGGGGTAGGGAAAATCTTTCCACTGGGAAGGTCTTGCCCACCTTGAAAATCTGCATTTCAAACCCTCACATTTAGCTAGGCACAGATACGGGATACGTAATCAGGCTAGCCAACAAATATTTCCTATTCGCTAATTGATATGAATGATTCAGCTTCGAGATGTACGCACGATGGTAAAACTAAACTTGCCTAATGCCTGATTTGACCACCATGAGTTCTATTGTGATGTAACCTGAACTTTGAATCTTTGCACTTTAGATGATCTTCACTCAGCTGTCTTCCACTATCAGTTGCTGATATTTATCTTTGGAGATATTCTTCGTAGCAGATGATTAATTTATCTCAAATCCTGAAAAAAAGAAAATAAAAAAAATAAAAATAAGCGATCATCATTTAAGCAGTAATGAGTGGCAAATAGGTTTCATGTGTGAATATTAAGCGCGACAAAATCGATAATTTTATTGCTTCGATCACTAAATTCAAACTGCATGACTAATTCGCCTTTTTTGTCTGCTAGGAAAACATAACAATTAGCTTTCTATGTCCACACTCTCACAGTCACTTATACCTTTGTCACTGATATCCGGCGCCTCTCAGGATTATTCACATCTTTTTTGTATAACCTGTATAATATCTTCATATATAGAGGGAAATCTATCAGATTATCAGAATATTTGAATAAAATGTCCAGAGTAATATTAGCACCCTTCCTTTCAATTTGGTATCACACCCCCTTTCCCAATCATCCTCCTCCTCATCATCATCAGTCTTTTAACGTCCTTCCCCAGGATTCTTTTATTTTTTTTCAATAAGCATAGTGTCAGTGTGCATTGCCAAAAAGCTCTATTTTGGTAACATCTGTCCATATGATATTTCCCCAGGAGTATTGTTGCTGGTGCAGATACCCTCTGTCAAAAGTCAATTATTGCTTTATTTTTTTTAATGGGGTCTCCCATCATTTGGCAATCCTTGATCCTAGTCTGTGTACCAACTAGTTTCAAAGATGTTTAATATATTCGTGACATTTTCTCACTACAGGTTTCGTTGGTCAGTATCATTTCATTCTGTTTGCATATCTAAAAAGTATCTCTTTTTTAAATTTCTATTTGTAAATCTTCATCGGCTCGAAAGGCCAACCACTCAAGTCTTGAGTTTTTTCTTCATATATGGCTCTTTCTGCTTTGTGGTATATGAAGCATCAATAAAGGATATTTGGTCAACTGTTTATTTATATATATATATGTTTGATATATATATATATATATATATATATATATATATATATATATATATATATATATATATATATATATATTATTGTGTCAACCACAGACAGCTGTTTCGATGTATTACATCTCTTCAGTGTGGCTATTGACGTTAACCCACCCAGTACCCCGCGAGGCAGAATTGAAACCCACACGTCGGACCCGGAGGCCGATATCCTACCTCTGCACTACGGAACTGGGTGGTCAGTATGGCTGAATTTAGGCGATAGATTCATTTACGCAGAAACTCCTCATCCACCAGAGTGCTCTATTCCTATGGAAGAGCATTGTATAAGCTTACAATGGATGAGTTACCTCATTTAAAGAGTGCTCAACCCTGAATATATATATATATATATATATATATATATATATATATATATGAAAATTTCTTTCTCCTAGCTCAAACATGTAAAATTTTCTGTTAAGTACTGCAGATTTTTTTTCAGAAAAAGATAGCTGGCACCTGTCGAAATGCATCGAAATAAGAATGAATTAATAAAAGATTTTGAGTTTTTCTCTTCACCTTCCAATTATCAGTTTCATCAACATATATAAATACAGCACACTTGTTGAATAGAGAATACACCAGAGAAGAAATGAATAACGAAGAGAAAGCGTAATATCTGTACATATACATACACAGACACACACACACACACACGCGCGCGTAAGTACACCAAAAAGTCTGCTGCCTAATGATAAAAGTTTCCATTTTATACAAAATATTTTTGAACATAATGTCCTCCCTTGTCAATGCACCTGATTCAACGGTGGATATTAACCACATAAACCGAACATTATACAGTGGAAATTTCATATCAAAATTCAGCTAATAACCACGTATCTGTCCATGGACTTATTGATCGAACCTCATAAAAACACCAACACTCACACACCTAGCCGTTTTGCTAACACAGCATAAAATCCTCAAAATCGAGGTTGAAACACATTTTTTTCGAGTGTGCGTTCAAGATTGGGCGTAATCGATATAAAGGTGATCATTTCGATATTTGTTCTTTTCCAAAGGACATTATCTCAAAATGACACCAGCATCGTTGCTGAGTTTTGGAACCGCGACCCTAGCCTCAAAGTCTGAACTCATATCACGTTTTTTTAATCAGATTATTTCTAATGCTCTTTCATCGATCATTTTTTAAAGAATTTGACAGAAAATAATCATCTGCTATGAAGAATTTCCCCAAAGATGATTATCTACCTGGACTGACTTATATTCTTAGTTTTTCTTGCCCTTGTGTAATGGTCAGATTTCAAAAGTTAGATTAAAATCAAAGCTATCAACTTGATATTCTCGCAAAGAATATCAGAAAGCGAACGACCGCCCACAATAGTTTTAACCTATTTACAAAACTGTTACATTTAAAACCGTAAATCTCTGCCAAGGTAGACGCCTTCTTTTATCGCCATAATGCTTTTTCATTAAAAATGTCAGTCAAGTGGTCTAGATATATCAACTCACAAGACAGACACAATGGTCAATCAGTCAATCATTTTCAAACCGTAACCTATTTTTGAACTGCACGGGGACATTTTCGATTAAAATCAATATTACCAATTTCCTGAGTATCAATTCAGTCCTTGAACTACGGTTTTGATAAGGTTATCATAAGAGTAAATTTGGCAAGAAGCTAAGAGTCCATATTGATCATGTCAAAAACAAGAGACAGTTTCTTTTAATGACAGCAGGTTTTCGAATAGACTGGACACGTTATTGGAAAGTCTGCGACAAAACGCTATAATATTATTCCGCTTGTTTGCATATACAACTGTTACACTTTCTCTTCGTCATTCATTTCTTCTCTGGTGTATTCTCTATTCAACAAGTGTGCTAATTAATTTGTTTTAACGTGTTGAATAAGTTTTATTACCCCTTCTCCTTTTCTGATTTATCACCGCTTGCAAAGCTGTAACAGCCATTCACTCATTACTCCTCCCTCGAATTTAACCAATTTCAGAGACGTTTTGAGGTCACGTGGAATGAGTATTTAAGCTTAGGCTAGTTCTTCTTATTGTGAATCGTTAGCAGTAAATAGATTGTAAGGGAACGTTGTCCCCCCTCCACCTTAGAATAGCACTACACCGCTGTCCAATATAGAAGAAAACCACGCACCATTTGTAAGAAAAAACGACCATATTACAATAACTGAAAAAATTGAGGCAGCTGCAATAATTCGAAATGACATTTTTACAAATCATTTGTGCTCTTCAAGTAGTGCAACAGCGTTTTATTACAATAAATATTTACTGGGATAATTTTCCAAGACTACTTCGACTGACAACTGCAACTGGATACAGTATACGAAACTTCTGTCAATATAGCAAATTCAAGAGTTTATTTTGTGTCAAAGGTTACTGCAAACCAGTAAAACGTTCTGATCTCGAAAGCGACTACGAAGTTGCCCCCGATCAATCTCTGATAAATGAGGATGTGTTTCATTGTGTTAACTATCTGTAATCCACTTCTTTATATTTGGAAGACGCGGGGAGACTTTCCTAGAAACGAAAGCATCTTGTGAAAGAATATCATCATGCAATCACATCTGTTAACGTAAATATGACAGTACAGGAAACTATCAATAGATATCAAAAGAGCTTAATTGACATCATAGGATACACTAAAAAATGCATGAACATGCATCCATACATTACTCGATAGAAGATGTTACAGATATACCATTTCATACATAGATGGTGGGTAGGATTTATAACAACTACATCTATTAATTAATTTACCATCACTGCTTATTAGCATAAATCATGTTACAAAAAGAGTCATCTTGGAAATCTTTAGATGAACTCAGATTGCGGATGCACAATTATCGAAAGAGCAGAGACATTGCAGCTGTAGAAGATCCCATGGACATTTATTGAGGCCATATATTTATTGAAGCAAGAAACCAAGTTGATCAGGATGGATAAAATTTCATAGAAGTTGGAGCAGTCTCAGAACATTATCCCAGCAAAAATTGTTATGATCATTCGCCTTCCACGATGAACAACATAGCCGTTTGATGACATAGTGTTTTTCATAGAGATTTGTGAATTAGGTCTTGAATCGGAATAAAATGCTTCAGTACCACAAAACAGCATAAAGATATAATCCAATGACTTTATTTGGACATACAGCCGTGTAAAATGTGCCAAATCCTTTTGTAGTTATACGGAAAATGAGGTTGCCATTTGCTCCTTTTGTAAGGGTACAATTGTAAAAAGGTCAGATAAACCCTTTTTGATCAAATTGGGACATATTTGTAAAACTCTTTGTAAACATTCATTTTCATAATAACCTAATATCACTTTATCAATGGTAGAATACCAAGAAACTTTTTTGGGTATTAAAAAAATGATAGAAAATAATGAAAAATGTGAATAAAAACAAAAAGGTTTCAAAGCATTGCTATTAACATAAGATAGTCGAGCCATAGCGTGGCTCTCTATGACTAGAGATATGTTTTTTTCTGACAAAAGGAATCGCAACCATTACAAGAAAATATGAGATTTCTGGCCAATGGTGAATCGATGGTGCTCCGCACAGAATTGGAATCCATAGCTCCGGACAGAATTAAAATATTATAGCTATCATTAAACTTCTAACTAAATATTTCTGCTTACACCAGAAAAGAATAATGTGATGATAATGTGTTTTATGTTTTTATCTGTAACCTCACAACAGTTGGACTAATTACATTTTTCAAGCTAGTAAAGTAAATACTGAGGAATCGAACTTTTTTTCGTGTTATTTTTTTTTTTTTGCACGCGTCACTATCACTGCTTGTTCTAAATGCCATTTCAACATTAAAATTACAATAAATCAAATTAAAAATGCAAATTAAGAGCAGAACGAGACTTGATAGTGGTGCGTTCAATTTTCAATGAGCTCGTTCAATGCAAACAATTTAAACAAAATAAAAACAAAGGTGCGTAGGAAGATGGGATAATTTTTTCCCGTAAGAAACACATTTCGCTGTGTAATTTGAAATTATTTTACCCGGGTATTCCTGTTAGAACTCTATGCATGTAGTTTTACAAAATGTTTTCAGGACAGTGTCGTACCTAAGATATCAACAGTGCCAATATTAACAATATGTTTTGTTTACAGCCAGACAGATAAGCAGACAAAAAGACTAGACCGGTTGCTTAAGGGTCAAACTCTACTTTTACTGAAAGTTGAATTATAAGTTATACGCTTATAAGTTTTTGAAGCATTTCGACTTTTGAGAGAAGACAGTTTTCCTTTAATTGAAATAAAAATCTTCAAGTTTGACCATGGCAGTATAGTATACATATATTTTTTTAGATAACTGGTATTTAAATTTAGATGATTCTAGAAATAATTTGAGGTAATTCTAAATATAAACTTTAAAAATAAAGTAGCCTGTCAGGGAGAGAGCGCTGGATGACCTCAATTTTCCTTTTTTGGATCTTGTAGTAGGGTTGAAATAAAGTCGTGTGCCTAATTCCAGCCGGTTTAATAGCCTTGAGCGGTTCTAATTAGTGTGAGGGTCATTGTTGCTATTGTCATTGTCATTAGTTGGGAAAAATAAAATCAACTACAGAGCAGGAATTTAAAAAATCATCTGTCATAAGTTTCGATTTGAGGTAGATCAAAATTTCATTTTGTATGACTTTTCCTTTGAAGATTTAGTCCCCAATTCAAGCAAATCAAGTACTGATACCTGGGAATATTCAATTGATATAATTGCTGAGCCAACTAGTTCTTTTCCAACATTGTAGAGAGTATGTAAGTTTTTATAAGTTTGAGCTTTGAGAATACGTTCACTACTTATCACTGATACTGGGAGCGTGAGAAGGATCCATAAACCAGTGGAGATATTAAGCTTATTATCCAATAGTTTTTGTTGTAGCATGAAGCGAAGTACTTTTTTGTGGCATAGACTATGTTGGCCTTTCAGATAATAGAAGTTTGAGCAACACACATCTCCAGCATCAATGTCTCTGTTTCCATTATGTATGAATGATTTTCAAAATTCTTACTTCCCCCAAGTGCCTCTTCAGTTTTTCTTTAAACATTAAATATGTATTAGGGGAGATCGGTACTTGTTGGAACCCAGGCTGCAGGCTTTTATTTGAAACCTAAGGGGTTTTCGGTCTTTTTGGTCGCATGGCTAAGTCACATTTTGTTTGACTCCTTGCACCGGAAATCTGACGCTTACCTGTTGCAGACTGGTGAGATGAGAGCTAAAAACTGATCTTGAGCATCAAAAGTAAATCCGTTGAAGATTTTTTCGGATTAGATTACAGCTATTGCATAGCATTAGCCAGACATGCATAGCTATAAGGAAATCTATGTATCAAAGGTATCATTGGGGAGTAACATTTTTTATCTACTGACAGTAGTAACAGTCACACCTCCCAATAAATATGTCTGTGTTCGGGCAAGTAGGTACCTACGGGGTAATTTAGCCCCCGTTTCTTCCAGTCCTGCAGTGCCAGATATGCATCCATGTTTTATTTCATATGCTGATAATTAAAAGAGTTATTCTAATGAACTGTAATAAGAACTTTTGATTCCGTTTTTCAATTCCTTTCCACTGATACGGTGTCAAATTAACACTAAAGTATTATTTTCTGATTATGTTTGTTTGATCATGTATCACAGTCACAAGGTATTTATGCAGATCTGTTATTCTTAAGCTAAATTCTAACTGAATGTAGTAAAATCCTTCTATTTTGATTTTCAATTTTTTTCAATGTGCCCACTGAAGAAGTGCCAGATATCATTATACTCTGTACAGAGATCTTGGCGTCGTTAACATCACAAGTGAATGTTTATTATTTTCTGAAATTTTTGGTGGGGAGAATGGGGGGCATGAGAGGGTACATGATCTGCACAATTCACCGTTCTTGTGAATCTTTTTTTACTTGGCCCATATCGTGGGCCAACATGGGGTATGTTGCCCGCCCCCGTGTCTCAAAATTAGTTATGAGCCAAACTGTGAGCCATGTTACAATAATTTTGCCATCTAATGATATTACAAATTTAGGCGAGATATTGACTGATAGTTCAAACCATAAATGGTCCCTCTAACTATTAAAATATTACCCACACTGTTTTGTGAGAGCAAAACGAGAACCCTGGTTACCCCAATACGTAAATTGTAAATCGACACCCTCTTTAGTACCAATTCACTCGCTTCCTCCATTAAAAAAACACCTTTTCCCAGAAATGAAAAGTTTCCAGGCACAGCAAAGGTTAAATTTAGTCAAAGTATCCAAGAATATTTTCATAAAAATCCATATTGTTTTCCTGAACTGAATCTTGACCAAAATTTTCGAAGCGCTTTTTTAAGAAGTTTTTCGAGGAAAAATTCTATCACTTTAAAACGTGAATTTTTGGTGATTAAAATATGCTTCCAAGTTATCAGAAACCCCTAACAATTCTTTTCTTGATGGAATAATCATTAAACATTAAAAATATAGCAATGAAATAGAAGTAACCAACCAAATCTTACGACTAGAGTACTTTACGCAAATAATGAAAGTCTACTGGCTACCAACAGAAGTAGAGCAGTCTAAAGAGAAAAAAAAGGCTTACTCATTCACTATAAATGCATGAATATGTCTACTGTTATGATACGATAACTGATTGAATATTTTCTTATCTTGATAGTAAATGATATCTATAAAAGTAATTAATAATAAGATATATCTAATCCATCGGTCGTCGCTGAAAATACACTTATTTTCAATTTGGCAGAACGGTTCAGGATACGAGAGCTTGAGTACACTCCTACTAAAATTTGAATGTTATGTCATTTGTATTTCTACTTCTTAATCAATACTTCTGGGGTTTAACGAATTCAATATAAGATATGTGCGTGCGAGGGACTTTGATTTAATTTAGCAAATACAAGTTGTGGTAGTTGTAGTAGGCAGGGTTAGAAGTAGAGGAAAAGGAATATGAGGATGGTTCACCCGAAGGTCTGAACCAAGCTTCATATCAATCCAATATGATACAGTAGAGAAATTTAGTATTGAACATATTAGGGACCAACAGACCGATCGAAAAGCGTATTATAGAGGTGCGTGAACGCATCTGAAGAATAATTCTAAGCAATTTGTCAAAGAGTAGGACGGAAGGCATTTTATTGAATGAAAAACGAAAGGGTGAATTTTGATCATGGAGATTTATTTATCATTACTCGAAAAAAATTGTGCTTTACCCGTGCAGGATTTGGGGGTTGGGTCCGGACTGGAGCTTCTTGAATACGCGCCTGCGTATAAGTATCAAATTTTACAGAGAACTATTCCATGACGGAATTTAAATCGGTTAAATGACATTTTTCTGTCACGTGCGCTGATAAATATCGCTCCGCGACCGTTCATCCAGATAATGTTCTCTCATGAAATTTAGTCATAGCTGCTTCGTACATCCAAACCTAATATTGCATTCAACTAAACCTGTCTACAACCTTTCCTCTTGTTATTGCGACTTAGACCTCATTCTTCTTTTTACGGAGAACAAAACAATGGCTTTCCCTTCCTGTTTAAACTTGTTTTTCTATGAAAGTTATCTTACGTTTTTAAACGATTTTGTTTAACAGACTCGGCGTTTTCTCTCTGCTAATAATTTTTTAAAAATCATTTCTTAATTAAGGAGGTGTTTTTTTTTCATAAATGAAGTTGAATAAATCAGAAAAAATCGCTGTAGATATAAGTGCTGCAGGTTCAAGCCCACAGCTCGTCCTTTTTCTCCATAGACGATTTGAATAGATCTTTAAGCTTGAACTCATTTTACTTGAAGCGTATCCATGTAAAGGAAAAACTTGAAGCTTTAAACCATGTCTTTGCCGTTAGTGTCCGTACAAGAATAGATTTGAATTTCAAGACTGATTAATTCACAAACTGATGATACTATACGACCAAATGAGGTCAGTAAGCCGTTTCAATCAAATCGAGGTTGGATTGTTATGACAATAGAAAAAAAAGAAGCTAAACCATATGAACGATTCTACTATTTGCGTGTTTAAAATTTGAAGTATATACCGCCAGCCTCACGTCTTCAGTAAAAAAAGGATACGAAGTCCCTAGCCAAATCATTTGAGTTATCGTCTGTTTTCACCTCAGAATTCAATCACACCATAAATAAACACTTCGATTATTCAGATAGATTACACATTCATTCGTGAAAATACATTGTTTTATCAATCCAATAGTTGGAAACAATGGCGTGCCGACAGGGAGGGGCGACAACATCAGAGGGGTAACAGTGATGACTGCCTAAGTTTTTTTTAATGTTTTGGATAATACATTTGTTGATTTAATAAATTAGAATTGACTTGGACTTGTTACATCTGGAGTGATGTGTAATAATTTGCTTTGTCTTTCGGTGCAAGAAGGTTTAAACGGTTTCCATCCCATGTTGTTTCGCGATATTTTTGACCGTGGTCAGCAAAATAACCATCTCTGGTCACTTTCAAGAAGAATTTTGACTTGATATGGAACAAGGTACCTCCATTGACTCCATAAGATGTTCTAATGTTGATGGGTGAACAAAGGCTTCAAACCAAGAACATTTAAAGCAGCAAAAGCTTTCCATAGATAAGGAATACTACACTTTGAGGTACACATTGAATCTCTGCAAAAATTGTTCCCGTATATTTGTCAAAAATATTCGTATAAAAAATTGCAATACATTAAAATTCAATATCGAGAGTTAGAAACAAAGCAAAATATAAGAGAGGACGCAGTAAAAAATATTTGTACATTGTCTATTCTTTCTTATCTCAATGAAATCTTCAAAATAAGAAATCAAGCAAGGAATCACTCTAGGATGGCTAGCCTTTAATATAGCCAGCTCAATCTTCAAGAATAAAAAGATCCCATCAGTCTTAAAATGAAGGGTATACAACCAATGTATCCTCCCGATAGTCACCCATGGAGCTAAAACATGGAACCAAACCAAGAGACTGACCCGCAAACTGAGAACCATACAACGAGCACATGAAATAATTATGCTCAACATCACATGGAGAGATCACGAGACAATATATCAGGGAGAAAATGAGGGTCCGAGGCATCATAGAATCTATTACAAAACACAAATGGCGATGGGCTCTTCATGTTGCAAGAATGGCCGACAACCGCTGGACATATCGACTCACAACATAAATCCCCAGAGATCACATGCACAATTTGTCCTGAATCTTAAAGACCAGTGTTCATATCTTTTCGACAATAGTTACGAAGATTAAAGAGAATTGTTTTGAAGTTCGTGGGCGTGGTATCCTTACGTTAAACCTACCTTGTGTTGCATCCTTTCCTCGTGAGGAATTAAGGTAAATAGGAGCCACATTAACCGTACATTCTTTAGAACACGTTCCCTACTGTCTGTTGCCTGTAATTCAAGACGCTGGACGAGGAGTTGGACTTTCCCAGTTGTAATCAAAGTTGTTCATCACCTAGACTGGCAGAACTAGACTAATCAAATATGAAGAGTCGAGACTATTCTGCTATTCATCCATAGCTGGGAAAGGGGGATAGGGTGATTTATACCTTGAACCAAGGACATTACTACGAAGTGAACACAAAATGTATCAGCCGGGATTTGAACTCGGTTCACCGGTCTAGTATCCGTGCAGATAACCGTTAGGCCACCTGCACCCCTCCCGTCGAATATTCACACTATCGAAAGGTCTTTTGCAAATTCTATCGACTGCTAATGCTCAATCAATGCTCTTAAGATTAGTTTTATAATCGATACTAATTGTATGCTTTGTGGATCTTAATTTATTACTGACAATCAGTACTTCTTTTTCGGTTTGTTTGTTGTATATTCAAGATAGATATGCATCGAACAAAATGCTGTCAAATGAAAGCAATGATATTAGTAAATTAAACGTCACTGATGATAATCTGAAATAAAAATAAATGTTACGATATTTTTATTTGTAAAGTTTCAAGACTGTGGACTCTATACAAGAGCTATATTGAGAACCTTTCAGCTCTTGAAAACCTTGAACTTCGTAATCTTTCTAATAAAAGAGACTCCGGATCAAGAACTATAATCATATCATTTTGAGATTATCGTTTTTGACGTTATTTGTGTCTGTGATATTTATGAAATTGCAGCTATGACAAACGATATTACTCTCACACTCAATGTAAATGACTCAAGAATTAAGGAAAAGGAAATTATTTTTTACTTTTCTAAGACAGGGTAGTTTATTCAAAGACACTCTTGAACCAGTCAGTTTGAAATAGATACAATCATACAAAAAGTGAGAGAGAAGGAGGAGAAAAGGTGTGTGTGGTTGATAGTTCGAATGACCAATTTATCCTGAAAAAGACCGATAAAAACATAAGCGGATTTATCTATCGAAGACAAAGAGATCGTTACGTAATTTGATTGATTTATGTTACTGGCTGAATAGCAACCCTAATAGTAGCAAAAAATTGCTGTAAAAAAAAGAATTGGTGGATAGATAGATGGATAGAAATCAAATATCGTTCAATTGGATTTGTTTTTTAAAAAAATGATATTTGCGACTTCAGCCATTTTTTTTACGATCTTGGAAAAATATCAGATGTGCATACACAACCAGAGAATAAACAGAGTTAGTCTTCCTCTTACTCTCAGTCCCTCTCTCTGACCAATACTAAAGTACTCACCGAGATAAAACATTTCCATCCAGCAGCTGATATCTCGTTTTCGCTTTCCCTTCTTCCTATGAACGATACGAAGCCTGCACTCACTCTGCTATCGAGTAGTTTTACAGTGTCACCCAGAGGATTCAGCTGAAAAGGTGGGCGCAAAAAATAAGTCAAATTTAGCATTAATTTGCATTGTAAATCGACCCCCCCCCTGAAAAGAAAAAAATATAAGTGGAATGATTCTCAAAAATTAACTAGCTAAAAACCAGTTACGGGGGTCTGATAGTATACACTGATAATTTTATGGGGATATTCTGTGTGATTTTTGCAAATGGCGGTCACATAAGGATGACCGGTCGGCCAGCTGGACAGGGTAAGAGACTAAATTATAATAAGATTTTGAGATTACAAATATTTTGGCCTTACGTTAATTTCGCGTGAAAAACTGTTACAGAGTGTTTATTTTCATGTAGAAAGGTATCATTTTGAAATGTTCATTGAAATTAAATGGAGTCAGTTTTATATTCTCTTGTTAAGTTGCTCTTATCCCGTTTGAATGATCGCCTTTAAAATCTACAGAAGAAAGGTAATTTGTCGCTGTTGGTCATTATAGTACCGTCTCCACATTTGTTAATCTTCTGTTCCCCCTTCCCAACAAACTCACTTCAACTTGTCTTTAGTTCTGGGAAGGGTCATTCACATTCAAAGATTTTCTCCGGACGATTGAATCCCTTCTTGTCGTTCCTATTGTTGACACTGCGTTTCGGCCAATCCATTCTGCGGCCTTCCTCAGGTGTAGTATCCGAATGGAGTGGTGGTAAATGGAAGATTTTCTCTCCAATGGTAGTAATACTTACAACGTGCGATTTGGGTGTTTTCCTTCCCCGTCCTTCCCTTTCTCCAGAGTGAGTCCGCCACGAAATACAAGTCTTCCCAATAATTGTATTAACATTCCTTATAACGGAACATCGTGTAATCTGTGTTGAGTTATAAATTATTTATCTCATTGTACGAATGAATGTCTTTGGTAATGATTAAGTTGGTTACGTTTATCCGTTGAGCAAAACGCTGTCCAATATTCAAAGTGTAGTCAGCCACGCTAGTGTGTGTATGATAGAAGTAGAACTCACAAAGGTACGAATGACTGACTAGTGTAGGAAAAAGGGGAAAGGAACAGCGTACTTGGAAAGTCAGAATGCTGAAAAATAAAGTGAACGAATAAAATATGAATGAAAAGTGAAAGGCTTTCTGTAACATAGCGATAAGAAGAGATATATTCATTGAATTAAAATACTAGTTGAATGAACAGTCTGTTGAAGTTACTAACGTCGTTACCATGGGAGTTATTGATTGACAAGAGTTGTTGATGTGCAAATAAAATCCAGTGAAGTAGAAAGTGTCTCTATAGATTGTAGCGTGAGTTATAATTGTCTATACATATTGAATGAGTCCGTTGTAAGTTAGTTTGTGTAGGAAGTATTCGCGAGTCTTTTGATGAAAGATGTAACTGTTCGTGGGAGTTGTAGTAATTGCCTTACCTGATGGTCTGCATGTATTTTAGCGCACAAAGATGTATATATGTATTGAAATCAGCCATCTCTACCAGGTGGTTGTAGGGAGATGAAATTTGTGGCTGCCTGTTTGAGTTGGTTGGTTGATCTTATTGCAAAAGGTGCTTCGTTTTGATTGGTTGGTTTAGGTCGTGCCGTGTTTCGATTGGCTGGGTCGATCAAATCTTCGTTGGAGCCTTCTTGTTGACCAATCTGTACAAATTTTGATTTCAATTGTCCTTTGGAAGACATGCCTGAAATCTGCTTATGGCAGATTCAGGCTTATGATAAGTCAGACAAGTCAGATAAGAGTGGAATTCAACTCGATGTGACTTCTATTACTCATCAGGGACAAGATATGGGAATTAATTAGTGGGGTAGATTAGCCAAATGAATGTGCATTTTGTGATGAAAAGTATTAAATCTCATACACTTATAGTCAAAGGCATCAAAAATGGATATTGAGCCATCATGAATTTTCACCCATGGCAGACATCTCAAAGTGACCACCAGCGACAACTGTTTCCAGATGAATTTTCCTATCAGCAATAGATATCACATTGATGACATACATGAATTTATTTACCATGCATAGTTTTGGGGAACTGCCATTTGGAAAAAAAACATGGAAAATTCAAAACGGTCGCCTTGAATAGTGTGCAAATTAAAATGACAATAAATTGTGTAAAGTAGTCTGATGCGAAGTTGAAATTTGTAAGTTTAGAATTGCCCAGAAGCTTCCTTCTATCTCACAATTAAAGGATTATGCTCAACCTCACGTGGAGAGACCACAAGACAGCATAATACATCTGGGAGGAAACAGGTGTCAGGGACATCATAGAATCCATTAAAAGCTCAAATGGCAATGGGCTGGCCATGTTGCAAGAATGAAAAACAACCGACGGACATCGCGACTCACGATATGGATCCCCAGTGATAACATGTGCAACCGTGGTCGGCTGAGTATCACATGGAGAGGCGAGCTAGACAAATTCGGAAAGTACTGGCTCCGCGATGGCGAATCCTGGAGAAGGTCTACGTCCAACAACAGACGTTAAGAGACTGATGATGATGATGATGATGATGATGATGATGATGATTTGTAAGGTCATGTGCTGGTGTCAACAACATAACTATCTCCATTGTGTAGATGGAGCTGATGATACTGATCATAATGATGATGATGTTGATGTTAGTGGTGGTGATGATGGTTGGGATGATAAGGGTGGCGATTGCGATGATAGTAATGCTGGTGATGGTGTAGGCGGTTATGATGGTGATGGTGGTAGTGATTGCAATGGTTATAATGGTGATGGTGGTAGTGATTGCAATGGTTATGATGGTGGTGACTATAGAGATGGTGATGATGATTGGGGTGATGATGATGGTGATGATGATTGTGGTGGTGATGATCAATATCAACATAACTGGAACTAAAATGTTTCGATATTTTTATTTGTTAAGCTTGAAGGCTACAAACTCAAGGTGAGAACTCTATTAAGAACGTTATAGTTCCTGAAAACTTTGAACTTCGTGATCCTTCTGGTAAAGCAAACTTGGAAACAAAAAATGACATCACCAATTATGCTATTTTGGTATTATCATTTTTTACAGTATTTTTATCTACGGTATTTATAGCAATTTGTAGCAATGACAGTCACTACAATCTTATAATCGTAAAACAAGGACATAAATACTAAAACTTTACAGCAAAACTAGTCCCAAGAGAATGTAATCATTTAACTATCAAACAAAGTTCATACTTTAATGCTGTTATGTTTTGTTTCCATGTACGAAAGTAAAACAAATAATTTTTCTAATTCGTTTTCAAAAGTTTTGATGTCGGTGTTATATTTTTAATTGGGTACATACCCCCGACAATTTGATAATTCGTACTAATGGTTATTCAAAGAAAGGAACTGTTTTAAAAAGAGACATACAGTATATATCTCCCCGGCAGTGGTATACTAACAGGAATGAATCGTGTATTTCTTTAAAACAATGCAATATACGCTTGCAAGCGAGAGAGAAAGAAAGAAAGGGACAAAGAAATGGGAATAAGAATTATTTCTATCTTTTCATCATAGACGTTTCTGGGCTGGTCAGTTTCTGCTCTCCTTTATTTTTATATTAAATCTGCGAAGTCTTTAAAGCATTGAAATATGAGCGCCGTTTGATGGTTTGTCCAAATAAAATGGCGCAAATGTTTTGATCTTCGTATATTTCCCAATGGGGAGTGGGTATCACTTGCTCATCCAAGTTTTGAACAATTTGGTAACAAAAACAGTACCCTTTGGGTAGTTATATTTCATAACATAATTATGTATAGATATTCAGCTTGGTCTGTCACACAGTAACAGTAGAGTCCGCAGTGAAGACTAAACTCACTAGTCATAGTGAACAATCGCTCTATGATTGTACATGTCATTTTTAAGCAGGATTCAACTTTGTCTGGCGCAGAGCCATCATAGGGGTCACCTAGCATGGCAAGAACTCATTGCATAAACGAATCGTCTGTGAGGCTGGCTTTCTGACCATCGCTCTACAGAACGCGACCTATGAACATATTTACCAAGTTCAGCTTAGTTTGGTACCGGGCTATTATCATAGGGCACCAAGTAGCTATTTAATACTCTTCACACGATGATGAGATGTAATACAAGGAGAGTGCTTATTGTAGAGAACCACGTACATTTGTATGCGAGTAGTGACAAAATTTGCCCGGTCCTATCGGCTATTGCCGGAAGCGACCGGACGCGCCCACCGAACTTATCTCTTTTAATGTAATTAGGAGATACAGTCAGGGCCAGGTAAGTAGGGCTTCTAGTACAGTTGAAACTTATCACACTAACCAATAATGATCTGCGAGAGTACCTTGCTAACCATCGCTCTGCAGCAGGCGCCAAGTGTATGCACGTATACATGAATTATTGCCTGTGTTTGTGTATACTATTTTCCAAAAATATTGGCATTGACATCTATAATCTTGTGTGAATGATCAATGCAATCATTGCTGAGACTGACGAAAGGATGAATATTTTTAGAAGGAGGGGGTAGAGGGAGAAGAAATGTAAGAAAGAGAGGAGGATTGAGAGAGAGAGAAAGAGAGAGATAGCGAAAGAGAGAGGGGTTTTAGGTAGAGACACACGAGGTACATTTGGTCCTTCCGAGATGAGATCATAAATTGCCCTTCGGTTTGATTGACCTATCATCATCATCACTCTTTTAACGTCTGTTGTTGGACCTTCCCCAGGATCTGCCACATTTCTCTATCATAGACGTCGCGGAGTCATTATTTTCTGAATTCGTCTAGTTCATCTCTCCATTTTCTATTTTGTCTGCCTCGGTTTCGCAAGTGGTGTCTGGGGATCCATGTTGTGAGTTGTGATGTCAATCGGCTGTCTTTCATTCTCGCAACATGACCAGCCCATTGCCATTTGAGATTTTTAAATAGATTCTATGATGTCTCGGACCCCTGTTTTCTTCCTGATATATTGTGCTATCTTGTGATCTCTCCATATGAGCTTGAGCATGATTCTCTCTTGCACATGCTGCATAGTTCTCAGTTTGCGAGTTTGTCTCTTGATTAGGTTCCATGTTTTAGCTCCATAAGTGACTATAGGGAGGATGCATTGGTTGTATACTCTTCTTTTTAGGCTTATTGGGATCGTCTCGTTTTTGAAGATTGAGCTTACTCAACCTATAGTATCGACCAAACGCGAGCAGCCCAGATGAACTCTCAAAACAGGAGTGTGTAATTGAGACTGTTTGCATCCATCCCACGGTCATCCAACAGAACCGAATAATGCTCAAGAGTTTTGAAGTTCACAGGCTCAACAGTAACAGGATCGGAAGGGTTTTTTTTTACCCTCGAATAGAAAAGATTCTGTCACTTCAAAACAGGAAATACAATCATATTGTTTCTGTCACTTTTTGTGCAGATTGCTCTTATATCATATACCTTCGTCTCTTATCCGCTGCTAAAATTAACCACTACTTTCCTACCAGGATATATGTCATGAAAGTAATAGAAGTACTCCATGGGTAGAACCAGGACATCTGTGCCTGATGTTTACACTAAGATATTCTTGTTTGCAATGAAGTGCATATATACAATTATGTGCACATCTGCTTCTTCTGATGGTGAATTCTGTATTTCAAGACCGGATCCTCCTTGTATTATAGATTTGTGTTAACTGATGTTGATGTCTTGGCCTGGGAAGAATTTTGTCTTTCTAACTGTGTGGCTGATGAGTCAACTCTTGCTTGAACTGAGAATTTCTTTAAAAAGTCTTCGAAACGGATTTCCTGTAAGATTTATGAAGATCTTGTTACATTGATTCTACATCTTACACCTACGTTGCCGAGGGTTTGGCTTTTAATGCTTGACCGGAAGTAGTAGTCTTGAACGATTTATTTTTGCATGAGGAATTTCAGAGACATTGTATAACCAGGCAGCATTTCTATTTTAAAAGAGAGTAATGAAGGATTTTGGTCAAAGGGTTGAGATTGACTTACGGTAAGATACAGACCATCTCAGTAAGGTATTAGTCAAAGCAAAATGTTCAGTCTCATTTGGGAACTTCAGAGACTTATGCAAAAATCAGACAAAATGAAAGATTTTAGTCAAGGGGGTAACTCCTGTTATTATTTAAGCGGCTAACATATTACTGAACAAATGATTACTAACATTTAATGATTGATACAGGTGGATATTAAAAAGATTAACTAAAAATAGTGGAAAATGAACTAAAGAGGTTTATTTAGAACTTGTTTAAATGTATTTCAAATGGATACAACTTGGACAGTATTTAACCGTTTGCTGTGGAAGTCAATACAACCGAAAGATATTTAACTTGTTTGCTTATATACAACTAAATAAACTATAAAACTTGTTGAGAATATGAACTTATGAACCTTGGAATTTACAGTATTATTATTTTAATGTACATTTGTATTCATGCTGTAATATTTGAAATTGGATTGTGTTTTTCTCTCACAACTGATATAACATTATGCTGAACTACCAGAATGGCAATTAGTTGTATATTGAGACCGTTAAATACAAAATACCGATTCTTTTTTCATTCAAACCATAAAATTCTAAAAACTTTATATATTTCATTTATTAAGTGCTCAAAAACTTGTGTAACAATTTTCATTTCGAGTTCAATATTTTTGCATGTTGACAGATGGTTATATACGTATGAAATGTAAACAAACAATCGTATTGATCGTAACTCACCATTTTTCAATCCCTGGGGTTTTGTCAACATCATCGTCAAATTTCAGCAAAATTGGTCTAGATTTGAGAAATTTGAGAAACAGAAACAGCATTTTTGCTCATAGAATGTAAACAAAAAATCGAGTTGGTCATAACTCGACATTCCCCTGATAGAATATCTCCGTAAGCCTACGTGAGAAAAAGAAGACAACGACAATGGCAACAAGAACAGACATCCATAGTGAATGATAGTACCCGGCTAAGTTGAAAAATAGAATAAAAATCAGATCCATCGAGAATTTAGATGATAAATAGAATTGCAAATGAAGTCCTGCACATAGCTGTGGATCAAACATCTGGAAAGAAAAACAGAATCACTTGTAATAGCATCCCAGAAAGAAAGCATTATTATCAATCATATGAAGGCCAAGATTAACAAAATACAGCAAAGTAGCTAATGTCATCTATATGAAGAAATTGAATAGTATGATGATATTTTTGTTTGGGTAAATAATCTTCTGTCTTAGTGGTAAGGTGTTGTAAAAATACTCAATAATCTTCTGTGGTTGTGGTTGAGAGTTCTGTCTTTATTTGAGTTTAAAATGGAGAGAGAATGAGAGATTGGACATGGGGTAAGATTTCCTTATTTCAACAAAGCTTTTGTAGCACCCTAGTAACACAATTTAAAGATGCTGGGTGATACAAAAGCCACGTCAAAGCAGCCTTTTATCTACTCCTGTACGTCAATCCATCTTATGTGTGTAGTTCACTCTCTAAGAAATGCTTACTGGTCTTTTTATATGCATTTCCTGGCCAAAAGCCATGTAATTATGACCTGCCCTTGAGCCATGTGATTAATGACTTGTACTATCATCATTCAATCACGTCATGTTAGTGAATCTGTGAAACATGTCCCAAAATCATCCCACTGTGACCTTCCTTAGATGCTGAATATATTACAATGATATCATAAGTAAATGAAGCAAGTTAGCCAAAGAGAAATACAAAAATGATCATAATTGTATGGGAAGAGAAAGTCACTGGGAATTACGCAAAAGAATTAGGTCTTGCAGTACATGGGTCAGAAATTTTGTCACCATTTCTCTAACGATCTATGGAGATCCAATCATATAATTGTCGGTTTTTATGAGACTGGGATGTTATCCAGATGCCCCAAATGTTCTACCAAACAAAGCCAAAAGGCGGCCCTGTTACTTTGACGAGGCCAAAAGGCGAAACATGTTTCAAAAAAGTGAAAACATATTACTTTTACAAGGTCAAAACGCCAAACATGTTACTGTGACAGAGCCAAACGCTGAAACATATTACATTGACCAAGCTAATAGGTGAAACATGTTACGTCGAAAAAGCAAAAAAAAAAAAAATTACCCCAAAACGAAGCATATTACTTTGACAGAGCCAAAGCGCTGAAACATATACTTTTAGAAAGACAGAGGGTGAAACATGTTACTTTTAGAAAGGCAAAGGGCGGAACATGTTACTTTGACTAAGCCAAACGGCGGAACATGCTAGTATGATAATTTGTTTTAAATACTAATATTTTCCTTATGGTCAACTTGATGATATATATATATATATATATATATATATATATATATATATATATATATATATATATATATATATATATATATATATATATATATATATATATATATTATATATATATATATGTGTGTGTGTGTGTGTGTGTGTATATATATATATATATATGGGCGTCTAAGTGTACATACAGATTGCATTTTTTTACACATTTTGATTTTTGAAAGACAGAAAAAACTAACAAATCAGTTCTTGATGAGAGTAGCTAATAAGGTCAGGTCACTTTACTGCATAGCTAGTTTTTAAAGAATTTCTTTGATAATAAATTAAAAAAAAACTGCTTTAATTTCATCAAAAGAGTTTTTAAGTATTTTATGAGCTTATTCAACCAGTTACCCTCATTCTCCATCTACGACTGCAACTCCTTTTCCCAGCTTTAAACATTTTAATAACATTCTTGTACATATATGCACACATACACACTGGTATGGGCATGTCAGAAGGAACCTGCTGTTAGAGCAATGGTTAGAAAATTAGTCTAGCAGACTGTTGGTAGTATAGTAACTTGTCCTCGATGATTGTTCCATTATAGTGGCCTTGTGTCAGACTATGCATACCTTTATGAATATCTGTATGGATATGCATATGGAGACAAGAGAATTCCCGCTGTCGAACAATGGATTACACACTATTGCAGGTGTATTTTATTGTTACTTATGAAACGTCAATTTTCGGATTGTTTAGATTGAGAATGATATAAACAACAAAAATGTTTAGATGAAGGGTGATATAAACAACTAAAATGTTTAGATCTGGAACCTTAAACTCAAGGACACTAAAGGGCTATTATGTCGTGGTGAATAAAACGAGGCGAGGAGGAATTGTCCACGATCTCCGCCAGTTGTAATGCCAAATTGGAACCCAGCCAATAGGCTGCTTGGAAGACCCTTTATTTATTGATATCAATGTACGCATGGCAGTAAATGCCTGGGAGTATGTGAAATAGTGAAAAGAAAAATGCCCAATGGGGATAAAAAATGAAATAGAAAAAATTAGATTGTTTTCAGCTGGATGTCAGCTTTACAACTAAGCTCAAGTAGAGTTTTTATTGCTTTCATTTGATTCGAATGAACATTTTATATGATGTAACGAATTTCATAATACTTGAACAGAAGATAATCCGAAGGAATAATATGGATGATTCTCGAAGATAGTATATGCAAATTTTATTAGCTTAAGTCAACTGAGAGGAGTACGTCATTCCACTCACATAGAACATTCCATTCAGTTCATGTCGAGCACATTCTTCCAACATTTTAACCTTTATTATTGTGTTGAGATAATATGATATGGTCGCCGTTGAAATCATTATGTCCCCAAAAGTGCTCAAGCCGTTGTTCGTGGCTTGTTGACCACTGCTGTTAGTAATTCTTTATCACTAAAACAGATTTTTGGCTACCTTTGATATTTGTTATAAGTATCCATATTCCCTAACCTAAATCCATCGAATCAATGCTGAATAGTTCTCACTGTAGTAGTGTTAATTCCAAATGATTTGTTGACGTTATCAGCAGCTGGGGTAGCATTATGCTCTGATATGAAATCGTACTTGACACTCAGTCTGATTTCTTAAGCAGACACCAATGCTGTTAAAGGATCAAGCACTTCTGATAATAACGAATTATATCTGTATCTACACTGAACCAAGTGTAAGAACTTAATATATCTCCTACATGCAGAAAGAATTCCTGTCCCGATTCTAGATTTTTTCGAGTGAATAAAAGATAACAATATATAAAACAGAAGAAAACGGAGATTGAACAATAAAACTCAATCTCCAGTTTCACATGACCATTTAGTTATCCGCAAGAACTAGTTTCATGAAGCTGCATCAAGTTGCGAATTAATGACGTCGTTTTTGAAAAAAAAAATCAGTACCAGATGGCGATGTAAATTTGTGGCATTGGACTCAATCTGATGAAAGTCACATGGAACATAACAGGATGTTTTGAAGACACTCCTTATTGAAAAAAAAAATCGGAGAAGTAGGTAAATCTATTGAGTGAATATAACCCCCGAAATGTTAAGGTTAGGAGCTGGGTCATTTGTCAGTCTCTGTGTAGGGTATGGTGTGGGTTTTAAACCGAGATATGTAAAAAATGAGAAAGACGGAAACCGCTGAAAACAATTGATAGAAATTGTGTACAGTGTAGACGAACAGCAAAAAGCAGACCAAGTGGTGGCATGAATCTTTCTGTAATCACACACTGATTTAATCAAGGGAGGCATGTGATTTTCCAACGAAAAGATCCTTTACCCTGAATGGGATTACGTTGATGCTTAGCTGCTGGGGTTATTTCGTGTTTCAAACGTTCACGTGAATGCTAAGGCATAAGGTCAAAAACTGAACAAAAAACAAAACAAAAAAAAAATGGGCCTGGAGTAAAAACAAACTAATTTGATTGAGTGATGACGATGATGACGTAATGTCAAAACAAAGATCAGTTTAACAGATCAGGTTAGTCTCTCAATAAACACCGTCAAGTGACCAACATCTTTTGGCAGCATTCCGGACGGTGATCAATCGAAAGATTACTTTGACAAAGCCAAAAAGCGGAACATCTTACTTCGATCAATGAATGAGTTACCCCTCTTGGCCTCTTGTTGGATCATTAAAAAGCGAATCTTCAAAAAAACTAAAAAACAAAACCAACAAGTGTGAATGCTGCCAGACACAAACTAATGGATCAACTTATCATAAACTTGCATTGTAAATTGAACCCCACAAAAAATGGGGGGGGGGCAAAAAATATGTTTTTTGTAGATATAATAAGGAGTGAATGTTTAAATTATCAGCCCCGTAGCAACACATACATGGATAGATAGATCAATAAATTGATACTATGGATAGTTAGTCAACGAGACCCATCTGAAAAACTGAAGAAATCTATGTTGACTGTCGTGGTGACATTTTTGGTGGACGGTTTTTAATTAGATGTCAAAATCCAAGGGATAATAGAGAAAAATTTGACAAGAATCAAAAATAGTTTCAGTTACTAGGTTTTGATTTTATATTGGAATAATCCTATCTACTGAAGGTGGGATTTCAGCTCTAGTTACCACCAAAGGCCCCAATAAAAACAAAAAACGAAACTGTTTCTTTAGGGGTACCTTAATTCAATGACTATGTATTCAAAGATATATCACTGAATCAATAAAAAAAAAAGAAAAGAAAAGAATCCCTGTATCCACCTCTTTCTTACTCCGTTGCCCAATCTTCCATAAAATTGTATGGAAATTAATTTAGTGCTTTCAGAGATATCATGTGCATAGATAAACAGATGAACAGATGAACAAGTGAAGAGACGAACGGACAAGCAGACGAAAAGATGAACTGATGAAAGGACAAAGAAACAAACATTACGAACAGATGAACGGACAAACAGATGAACAGACGAACTGATAAACAGATAAACATGAACAGACAAACGGACAAACAGGTGAACAGATGAACAGATGAATGGACAAACAGATGAACAGACGAACTGATAAACAGATAAACATGAACAGACAAACGGACAAACAGGTGAACAGATGAACAGATGAATGGACAAATAGACTAACAGATGAACATGAATGGACAAACAGTTGAACAGATAAACGGATGAATGGATGAATGGACAAATAGACAAACAGATGAACAGATGAATAGATGAACAGACAAACAGATGAATGGACAAACAGATGAACAGATGAACGGACACACAGATGAACAGATGAATGGACAATCAGACGAACAGATGAATGGACAAACAGATGAACAGACGAACTGACAAACAGACAAATATGAACAGACGAACGGACAAACAGGTGAACAGATGAACAGATGAATGGACAAATAGACTAACAGATGAACATGAATGGACAAACAGTTGAACAGATAAACGGATGAATGGATGAATGGACAAATAGACAAACAAATGAACAGATGAATAGATGAACAGACAAACAGATGAATGGACAAACAGATGAACAGATGAACGGACAGACAGATGAACAGATGAATGGACAAACAGATGAACAGATGAACAGATGAACGGACAAACAGATGAATGGATAAACATATGAACAGATGAACGGACAGACAGATGAACAGATGAACAGATGAACGGACAAACAGAGGAACAGATGAACAGATGAATGGACAAACAGACAGACAGGCATGACCAAATACATATATCTCTTTTGAACTTATTGGACAGAGGTAATAATGACATGAATCAAACTTGAATTTCATCATAAATGTCATTAACTCCATTTATACATCATGTATATAGAAGTCATTTATTGAACCATGATATTATGGGCAGGATTTAATAAAAACCAGTATTCCGAGGGAAATTATGAATTATCCCAACCTGCATATACTACTTTTCATCTCATAAATTAAGCTATGGTGGTAATGAAATTAACTCACCCCGATGAAGATTCTACCAGTACGGGTTGAATCATAAATTTATGATTAAAAAAAAAAAACACGGGTTTAAATTCAACCCTCCAATAAAAAAACTATTCAAGTGGCTATTTTTTAAAAAACATTGTCCTTATTCATTGAGGAGTGTGTGTGAGTGCAAAATTTCTCAAGTTTCCACTTAGAATGGTGAGGGTTGGGCTAAGTTCAGATAGATAGATATATAGATACATATAAATGTCAGAACACATGAATAACCTTAACCCAGCAACAGTGATTAAACCAGTCTGTTGTGAGCAGCAGTAATTAAAAATTATGTCAACTCTAATGATCACATATAAAGTATCAGCAAATTCTACTAATTGGGGATAAAAATACAATTAAACAATTTATCGCATGGTATTTTGATACTGACTGCATTTGAACCCAATATATATAGGAAAGGTTTTAGGTTTTCTTGTCACAGTCCACTGACCTTACCGCAACTCCAATACACTCCCGCTTTAGCTATTTACTGAATTAGCAAAGAGAATATTTCTGGCAATGGAGAGAAGAAAAACAAGACAATTTTTGTTTTTTAAAAAATCTTGTTTAACCCTAAATAGGATTATGCTGGTGACTGGCTGCTGAAATTATTTTGTGTTTCAAATGTTTACAGATTGAGGCAGAGGGTCAAAAGTTGGACCAGAACAAAAAATGGAGCTATGGCAGGATTGATTGAAGACTATTTTGTGAATATTTTGAAATACATGTCAAAACAGAGATCATTTAGTAAGGAGTTAAATTGAAAAGTGACAAGAGAGAGTGAAATTTGACAAGAATTTGCAAATAGTTTCAAGATCTTGGTTTGGGTTTTTTTTTTACATTGAAATAATCATATATATTTCAGCATATTCATATCTATCTATCTTGGTCTGTTCATATGTATGTATGTATGTTTCTATATCAGTCTATTCATGTGTATCTATCTATATCAGTCTGTTTGTATCTATATATATATATTGTATCTATTTATCTTGGTCAGTTCATATCTATCTACCTATTTCAGTTTATTCATATCTATCTATTAATCTATCTATCTTGGTCTGTTTATATATATATATGTATATATGTATGTGTATCATCAGTATCAGCAGCGGCCACAAACACCTTTCCCTTGACGAGCGTGATTGCGCTAATCTATGCCATGTCTTACCAGCAAACTTTTCTATCACTCCATCTTCTGTCTGGTCTTTTCCTACTGTGCTTACTGTTGCATGGCCACCAATCGGTTAGCCTTTTGCTCCATGTGTAATCTCTTTGTTTTCCTATGTGCCCTACCAATCTCTATCTTTGTTGTCCAATTGGAACCCACAGAAAAATCACCCAAGTTAACAGTGTGATATCGTTGCTGGGGAATTTTAGTTCACAAAACTGACGGTCTTGTTTAGGTGTCAACTATTTATCGTACAAGAGAAAAAAAAATGAAATTTCATTCTTGGACAAAACTTGTTTTGAAGGTGTGTATAGTTCCCAACATTTGCCATCAAAGGTGGTTACATATGAAGCAAAAAAAAACAAAAAAAAAACAGACTCTGCTTGAAACCTGTGACATTGTTTACAGAATTTTTGATAACATTAATTTCTGTAATAAAACTGTTTGTTTCCAATAGGTTAAAGGAAGAATAATGTAAAGCTGTTGAGAGATGAAAGAAGAAAACTTTGAAAATAGATTCTGACTGGTTTTTTCTTGAGTCTGATCACTTCATAGATACCTGTTTGTATCCAACAAGCGAGTATCAATCCGTATTTTCTATGGATCATAACCCAACCCCTACTATGAAAAAAATGTCAAATTATGAACGCTTCCTTGTGTCACATTTTTTTTGTTTCGAGAATTGATTTAAAAAAAAGAACTATATAACATAGTGCAATTTAGAAAAAAGATCTGGACAATCACTTGATCGAAACTCTCAAGTAACCAATATCTTTTGGCAGCATGTAGTGTTATGGTGATCAGTTAAAGAATTCAAGAAAAAAATTATCAATGAATAAGTTACCTTTCTCGCCTTTTTTTGGGTTGTGATCACTAAAAATGTCCGAATTTTCAAAAAACAATCTCGAATGTTGCTGGACACAAAATAAGGGATCAGTTTAGCATAAACTTATATTGCAAATTGAATTCCTGACTAAAAAAGGGGAAGTGAAAAAAAACAAAAAACAAAAAGAAATGTTTATTCTGGACATAATGTGAAGTAAATGTTAAAATTTTCAACCCTCTAGCTCATTGGTGCAGCCTGCACACTTGATACATACATACATACATACATACATAGTTAGCCAGCCAACCAGTCAGACCAACCAAAAAACTAAAGAAATCTATGTTGACATTTGTGGTGACAGTTTTGAGTGATTGTTTCTAATATTCCTGTCTTTACCCACCCTCTCTATCCTTCCTGTTTTATGAATGCTGTTAATCTATTCAAATTTGATCTTTGGTTTTTTTGATAGAGAGACAAAGAAAATGGAATCAAATTAATGCAGGAAAATACGAGGATCCAAGTCTGACAAGAAAAATCAATTGTAGTAGCATTCATGAAACTCGGTTCATGAAACTCGGTGTTAAAAGACTTGTGACATAAATCAACTCAATGCTAATCACTTGTTGTAATGGATTACATAGCAAGCATAGAAGGAAGGATACCAAGATTAATCAAGTGAACATTCATTTAAAAATTAATTGCAACAGAATAAAAAAGCACTTCCATCTTCAACCAAGGAGATAATTCAAAGTTATAATGTTTGTATGTATATAGGTTTGCATTCTCTTAACTCGAGAACTTTGCTTAGTGAACAGATTGAACCAAAAAAACAACTATTGAATTCAGCACATCTCAATCTATGTTCAACACACAATTCAAGTTGATTTTGGGAGAAAAACATCCATTTTAATAGATTTTGTCATATTTCTTGCATTTTTTTTCTGTCTGAAATTCATCCAGCTGACAGTCTACTAACAGTAGTCAGCAACAGTCAGTCAGTGTTTTGAATGACCAACTTTTTCTTTGAGGGTTGGGACGGTGGCCATGTACATACACCATCCAACCAATGGCTGTAACTATCTGGCCTCGATTTTCAGATAGTGTTGGTTCTCAAGTAATGTATAGATAAAGTGAATGAAACATGTAGGTAAATGGCATGGATAATTAGAGCTCCATGTGCCTGTCAAAATGCAACATGGCAAAGAGTCAAAGAAATGGTTGTGAAAATTCCTATTGGATATGAAAAATGTTTGTTGAACAAACTGTTGAAATATTATTGAAATTGTTCATAGGAAAATTATTGTCATTTGATACAAAAGTTATATTGCGAAGGAATATTTAAGATAGTTATTTTGTTTGTGGCAAAAAGTTTTTTTTCTTTAACTGCCACTTAGGAGAACCTTAATCCATGGGCGTTAGAAATGAAATAAGCAAGAGTTTATATTTTGCGCAGAAAGATTGATGAAGGAAAAGAAATAAACAAACAGAAATCTAAAAAAAACAAAAAACATTTGGAGCCGAAGAAATCAAAAGTCATGTCTTGTTTGGACAAATTTGAAAAAAAAAGGAATCAATGAAGGGAAAGAAATAAACAAATAAATTTTTTAAAAAGACATTTGGTGCTAAAGAAATCTAAAGGCAACTCTCTTTACAACTGGAGTTTGACAAAAGAGAAAACAATAAAGGAAAAAAGAAGTGAACAAGCAGAAATTTAATGAAAAACATTTGATGCCTGAGAAATCAAAAATCATCTCTGGTTTGGACAAGTGTTTGACAAAATACAGAATAATCAGACGAAAATAAGTTAGCGAACAGAAATGAAAAAAAAAATTTGGTGCCAAAAAAAATCAGAAGTCAACTCCAAGATTTGACTGGGTTCTGATAAAAGTCAAAATAATGAAGGAAAAAAAGTAAACAATTAAAAATTTAAAAAAAAACAAAACATTTGGCACCAAAGAAATCGAAAGTCAAGTCTTTTTTTGGACTGGAGTTTAGCAATAGAGACAATAATTAAGTGAAAATAAATAAGCAAACAGAAATGAAAAAAAAACGTCTGGTGCCAAAAATATCTTAAGGTAACTCTGGATACAACTGGAGTTTGACAAAACCAAAAACAATGAAGGAAAATAAATAAATATACAGGAATTTGTGAAAAAAACATTTGGTGCCAAAGAAATCAAAAGTCAACTCTGGTTTGAACTAGGGTTTGACAAAATAGACAATAATTAAGGGAAAATAAATAAGCGAACAGAAATGAAAAGAACATTTGGTGCCTAAGAAATAAAAAGTCAATTCCAGGTTTCAACTGGTGACTTAATGATGTACCTATATGTGTGTGTCTGTGTGTGGGTGTGCAGACATGATAAAATCATTATGCAGTTTCAAATTTTCTTAATTGCAATTCTATACACAATAATATAAATCTATAAAAATCATAAATTAAAGAATTTATTATTTATTTAGATAGATTTATTCCTTAGAATTTTAACCTTTGACATGTCAACCATCATTACTTATACAAACCAAGATACCATCCCAAAGTTCTTCAAATTTTTTTTGCAGTTGACTTTCAGTAATGCCCTAAATTGCATTAGTTATTCTGTTCTGTGAAATCTTGTGATTGTGGTAACCAAAACATTGATCTACCTTGACCAATGATTTGTTGAGGAAATCTTCTTATAGAAACTATTCAACTCTGAGAGCAAAGTAAGAAGATGGACCATGTTGCTCAGACATTGTATTTCTTTTTGATTGTGTGAGTTCAGGAATATGGTAATTTTCCTGCAGTTTAATTTCTATTTTTTTGAAACAATGGGTCAATTATTCTTCAGCTAATGAAATAATTATCAAACAATAATGATTATACATTCATTGCTAGGCTATAATAGAATCAATGAATCATTATTTTCAATGTTCTTTTCAAATAGATTTTATCATCTATACAAGTTGATTTGAATTAGGATAAAGTTATCCGGCGAGGAGATTTTGACTCAGTGGAAAAACACAAATTGTTTGTGAAAAAAAAATTTATTTACATATTTTCACTGGTTTCATCTTTATCAGAATAAAACAAAATAAAAAGTTAAAAGATTTTTTCAATTTTTGGTAAAGTAGTCATTGGTATTTGATGTCATTATTACAAAATGAAAGGTAAATGTCAATTATCAAAAGAAATTCAAAATTGCTTTGAAAAAAAAGTCAGTTATATTTTCAAAACTATGTAAGAACATCGATCACTATAGATATAACTGACTTCTTTTCCAAGCAATTCATGAAATGAATAATTGATGTTTACTGTTTATTTTGTGATGATGAAGTCAAATATATATAACTACCGGATAGAAAATTTCAACTCTCAGTTCATTTGTATTTTGTTTTATCCTGACAAAGCTGAAACCAGTAAAACATAAATAGCTCATTTTGCAAACAATTTGTGTTTCCCCAGCTGTAGTGCTAGGTTCGACTACGGCCCCCCTGAATTTATTTCAAAGATTAGTTTGTAGATTTTTAAAAAGATTTTTTAAGATTATTTCAAGGATTTTCCGGGGCTTCTTAGGTATATTGAATCGCCAGATGTTGCAGGGTCTGTGGGTACCACACGCCACCTCTGTGTTTTTTCCATGATGTCACTCTATAAATCGAAACTATTTATTTTTGGTGACCGACAGGCCAACATAAACCAGAATAACCTTTCATTTACAATAAAAAGATTTTTATAATGTATTTATACAGAGCATTAATGAAATCAATGATACGTTAGACAATGGAGTCTAGTAATGTTTGGGAGCAGGAGTAGTGAACATCATCTTTTTATAGAGCTGGAAAAAATTCAAATCTGATTCAAAACATTTGTGTCCTGATTGGAGTAATTTAAACATTTTCCTAATACTCGAAAAACCAAACAGATGAAACCATTTTAATTTGATATCATCTATTAGGAATATTGAGTCGAAATATCTTTCCTGATACATGAAAGCCTAATAAAAGGAATGATTTTAATTTGATATTATATCTATAATAACACTAATCTGTCTGTTTGTCTCAATTCCTGCCCACTGACGACCCCTCTCTAAATGATTTTAAGAACAAGACAGTCCCATCGGTCCTAAAATGAAGAGAATACAATCAATGCATCCTCCCGATAGTCACCTGAGGTGAATTTGATGATTCATCCTGCAACTTCAAAATCTCAACATTTTACCGAACTGGGCAAATTGCATGAAGATAACATTCCATCAAAACAAGTGTAAAGCCATGCATCTGAGTGAAACCAATCAAATAAAAAGACGATGAAATGAGAAATGATGATGGCTCAATAAACATGCTGAAGTGAAATGAGACAGATAAGTCCATGCATGCAATAGCCTCAATTTTACAACACATATCCCACGAAAGGTTAAGACCTCTATCAAAATGCTTGGCATATCTTTAATTACATATATGAAGAAATCTTCCTACTCCTCTACAAAGCTATTGTTCACCCACATCTAGAGTTTGCATCATGCATCAGGTTTGTTACCAAAATTAAAGGCTTGTCATACACAGAGAGGCCAAATAAACTCAATCTAGAAACATTGGAATTCCCTTGTAACTGCGTCTATCTGTTGGATGTCTTCCAAATTCAAAATAGCAACCATACCTTGGACAAAAACCCGGAGGCATAATCAAAAACTCCAGGCACAGACATCCACTGGGTTGAGAAAGGATTTCTCCTCCATTTGAGGGACCAAACCATAGAATGCTCTCAGTGAAGAGTCTATTTTTTTAATATCACTCAATGCATTCAAAAATAACTTGTTGGAGGATATAAAAGACTCTAAGTTCAATTACTAATTGCCTGGCTGGGCTAGATTGATTGGAGAACCATACATGGTTTCATGACACTGTTGTGATCCTATCTTATTTCTAGTTAAAATAGTAAGGAATAAGTATACAGCTTCATAAGTCACTTCCTTTAGCTCCTGACTATAGAAGTTCTAAAATTCTCTTAACCATCACTATTTTGGCCCGGCTCTCAGTCATTTAATTTCTCTGTCTCTCTCTCTCTCTCTTATTCTATGTCTCAATTTTCTTTATTTCAGGAAGTGCCCATTGGTTAAAACCCCTATGTAAATAATCTTTTCTGTGATTTAAATAGTCTTTCGCTTGTGCGTTTTTCTGTGTCAAGAATGGCCGCTATGTTTGCTTTCGTGATCAAAAATTCAAGTGTGTCACTTTGCTTTACAACTTAGCTACTGGCATAGCTCTGAGTATACCTTATCCAATTATCATTCTAGTCTTTGAAGTAACTAACATTATAGAAACATCTCTTTTCAGTACTTCTGCATAATAGTTACAACACAAACTTCTTCTTCACTTGAGCATTTCATCTTCTCTTCTTTTCTATTTCTCCTCATTAGACTAAAGCGGAATTCTCTCTCATACATTAGATGAATGACTAATCTCCTTCCTTAATCACTTAGCAATCTGGCCTGCTCTAACACAATCATATTAATGTTTATATAATTCCTTTTCAGTGTTGATTGTATTGTTCATTGAATCATTAGATACATGTTATATTTGTAAATCTAAATACTTGCATTTGTTTTCATTTCAATTGTGAACTCTCTGTTTGATCTCTGAGACCACATTTAAACATGGTGCATAGAACTCTTGCTTCTAAACAAAGGAAGTGTCATAGCAACTAGCAACTACCTTCTTCCTCAACTAACTCTTTGTGATGTCAGCATGTGGCGATAAACTCGACACGTAGAGTTGCAGACCCCTTTGTCTCTGGCAACAGCTACAACATATCACTTCTACTTAGAACTGTCATCATTATTGCATTCACTCTCCCTCGCTTGTTGGACATCAAAACTGAAAAGGTTATCCATCTGTCAGTAAAACCTGTTTAAAGGCACTAAATGTATATGACTGAACCATGTTGAGGTTGACTTTGGAGGTAACAGCTTTCAGTTGTTATTGCTTAAGTATAGACATTAGTTATTGGGAAGTGAAAGTGCTTACTAACCCACTCTCTTTTCAAGGAACCATCAAGACATAACACTGATATAACTTTTTTCAAGATATCTGTGAATAGGACATTGTGTATCCATTGATGACTTCATCCCATTCGTGAAGGAAAGTGGTCAAAAACAACCAAATTGAGTACTAACAACCTCAGCTAGTATTCGAACTCAGTTTGCTAATTCTGTTTTCTGAACTAGTAATTTTTATGCTGTATTGCACCTTCACAAATAGTAGACTATTTAACTTAACTTTATGGTAGTTATTAGTAATAAATTTGTTGATAATTTGTTTCTGATTATATATTTTAAATATCAGTGTTATAGAATTCTGAGAAAATAATATTTCAGCCAGATCATATTTTTCTTCTGTAAGTCTACTTCATAGCAAATTATCATTTCCATTGTAAGAAACTTGTAATGAATTACAAAAATCCATAATCTGCAACGCTGATACAATCTTCTTTAAATAACGCTAGTGTGACTAATCAGGTTAAAATAACTATCAAGATAGACTTATTGGGTGGGGTTATCTTTTGGGCCACCTGTGGTTACATAAACTCTATAATGTCATGGCTAGGGATCTCAGTTATCCTTAGTTTTCTTCACTTCTGACAACATGATTACTTTTCCAGGTTATTGCTTATGGTGGTGAGGATTTTTTTTTTAAATTTCTTTTAAAAATATTTCTTGCCTTTTTGATACTACAGGAAACAATTATGAAATGATTATATTTATCAGAAGGGAATAATTAGAATTCAAGTTTTTTTTCCAAATACCATTGGATATAGCAATAAGTGTGTTTATTGTTTAATTAGTGGAATAATAAATTGAAGTTCAATGTAATTTTGATATCTTTTCAAGCAAGACATTAAATGTTTTCCTTATTAATCACCAATCACCACCAGCCAAGAGACGACAAGTTTCAACAATGCTGTTGGGTTCAGGGAATTCTTTCATTCACTAGACACTATGTGTTGGTCCTTGGCATAGACTACATTGTTCATTGTAGAGACTTGAAATTTTGCACACTTACTTCACTACAGGACAAGGGAAAATGTTTTTTCTTTTTTTTGTTTTTAGATCCACCCACTGAATAAAATTCATGTTTGTTTTTTGAAAATGTAGACTTTTTTAGTGATCACTGCCCAGTAATCTTCTATGTACCTGGACTTGGCACATGGGGAGCACAAGGGGTCATGGGGGGAGGCAGGTTGCTGTTGTACAGATGGTAAGAGCAGTAGGTACTTTTTTTTTTGTTGAAGCTTTAATTTTTACTTTTTTTAAATACCTGGACTTGGCAGAGGGAGGGGGTGCAAGTACTATCTATCTATCTATCTATCTATTTATCTATGTATCAGCTCTAAACATAGAACTTGGGGTTCATTGTAGAGACTTGAAATTTTGCACACATTCTCCTCTTGAGGACTGAGAAAAATGCTTGTTTTTTTTTCTAATTCCTTCCCTGAATAGGTTTTAGAGGGGGCTCAATCTGCAATGTAAGTTTTTCCTAAATTGATCCCTTAGTTTGTGTCCACCAGAATTAAGGCATGTTTATCTAACTATCTTCTACGTATCTGGAATTAGCATGGGGTGTGGGGCCTAGGTGAAATCTAAACTTCCTAAAAAGGAAGACCATCAATTCCTGGGGTCCGCTGATCCATGGGAGTCCATAAAGCAACAGGACTTTTTTTTGCCAAAGACGTAATTTTCACAGCTGAACACTGGGTGGTGGGGATTCATAAATTCCCTTGGAACTTTTGTTTGAGGTTTGTTTGATTGGTAAAACCTATTAAAATTATCGATTTAATAGTAAATATAAATTATTGAATTATTCATTTTAATTGACTGATATTTTCAATGTATGCTTCTGACAGAACCTTTTCAAGACTGATTTATTTATTCATTTGAAAATTTATTCAAAACTTCAATACCAACAATAATTAATTTTACAATTTTAAAATCAATAAGTTAGGTTGAGATAGGTTTTTATTTTGTGGATTATTCCAAAATACATCTAAAAACAAATTTTACCCTAACTTTTGTTGTGCTCTTAATCAGTAGGGAAGGACTGGTGGCCCATTGGTTGAATATGCAAAAAATGGATATGGCAAGCCGATTTCAAACTCTGACTGGGACTGGCACTAATGCCCTAATGAAAGGCATGAATCTGTCTCCTCTCTCCCCAGCAATGAGCAAAATGGCTCATGTTGAAGTGAGTGATGCCACTTCAGGTACTTGTTGCCTCTAAGTTTATACCACAAATCACAAACCTCGAAGAACTGGCCAAGACAAAGAAACTCATGATCTGTGAAGCCTGGGCAGGGACGACTGATGCCATACCCAGCGTAAGGACACAACATTACTTAGTCAATGAATAAGACCTTAGCTTTGGAAGAGAGTCAGTTTTGAAAAAAAACACAAAGACCTCCAGGTTGTAGAGGTGCAGTTTTATTTATAATATAACTAGTTTTCCATTGTCATATTCTGATAAGTCCAGTTAACCGATATCAAGTCAACGTTTGTATGAACCGTATTAAAAATCCTTAAAAATGGAGAGAAAAAAATCATCCCATACTTCGAAGCCGCATTATTTTACGGTCTACAGAAAGTAAGGGTTCGGATCAGCATTATAGTTAGATTATAACTACACACCCGCCTCTTAAAAGCTACGAACATTTTATTTCAAGACAGACATTTTCCCAATGATAATGAACGTCTTATTGATTAATAGCACGAACTAACAGACGGTGGGGGACCCGGAATAGTGTTCATTACCCTGGTTTGCACCCGGAATCAGAGGTTATTAAAGGAGGTTGTGCTTACTACATGCGCACGCATTTTCATACACACATCCGGTAAAGGCCGTTTTCCACTGAAAAAGGTTAGTCTGGAGTTGTATTTGTTTAATTTTTGTGCGTTACGATTTCACCACTTGAACATCATTTTGTAATCCATCATCTCTCATTCCGGAACAACCTAAAATGTCTCCTATGTACATAAAGATCACTGAGAATTCGCAATTTCAACTATTGGTACTTCACATCCCCTGTTGCTTATACTTTTTTTTTTTTCAATGAATGATATATCCCGAGTGTTGCACATGTGACAAATCTATTGCTATTTTTCCCGTCAAATTCGCACACTTTCATGGGTTTTTCTCTGGCATTCATGCCTAGGACCATTTGATTTTTTTTTCTCTAAATAAACCACTGTCAGCTGTTTCATTTGTCGCGTGGATGAATAGAGGGTATTGGTTATGACCCCTTACAACTTGAATTATCGTAGGTTAAAAGAGTCGCAATTTTTTTTAGCTGCTGTATTTGTTATAATAATAAATCACTTTTTCTTCCCGAAAGATACTCAGTTGACTCAATACATCAATTTTCCAAATTTCTCCGTCAATATTTCTTTTAGTTCTTAGAGCTCAGAAAGAATAAAAACCCTTTTTTATTTATTTTTTTACTTGAACATTTTTTTAAAGAAAGTTTTGATATTTCTAATGGAATTATTGGACCAAAATAATATCTATTTTTGTGCTTTTTTTCGACAAATTATTGGTAACCTTCACCCACCCTTTTTGCCCTTATTCTTGAAACAACATTAAATGAGTGAGAATTCATTCATCAAAAAATCGATCCGAACTTAATTCAAAGTAAAAAGAAATTATTTCCTCCCATAAGAACGATCATCGAGAATTTAAAAAAAACGAAAAAAATTTATTTTCTGTCTGTTATACTTTTTTTTTTTCTATTTCTTCCTTTGGCAAGATGTATTGAATATTCAACATTGAGAGATCTAAGCGGCGCTCGTTTCTGAAATCTCAAACTAGAGCGATTTACTCTTTATTTCCGAAAAATTATTTATGATTCAGATTTATATACAGTTCTGAGATTGACTAAACAATAATACAATTCGAACTTGGCTTCAAATTCATCGACAGTTGCTGATAGCACAGTTCAAACATCGAGATTGCGTGAGATATATACTAACCATGTAATTATGAATTTCGTGTAGTTTTCTTGTTTTTATTCTTGCATGTATCCTGGCATTCTATTTACTTCGATTCTTCACTCATAGAATAATCGAAGTAATTTCATTTTTAGCCAAAAGTTCAAGTTAGAAATGCATTTCATTTTTGTCAATCAGTGTTATGTTTTCGAGAAAATTTTGAAAAGGAGAAAAAAGTAGACTTTTGTGGTTCATCTGATGTAAAAGGCAGATAAAATTTCAAACATTCCTAGACTGTGTCAACAATGTTAATTATATGGTATTTTTGTGGCTGCTTTCTTTTGTTATTAAAATTTCATAAAAGTGTGTCGCCGTTTTTGAAGTAAGGGTGAACGTAGGGAATGCCATGTGTACGGTGACAGGCCAAATTAGTCCCTGTTCAAATTTTCCCCTCGACAGTTCACTGAACCATTACCTTCTACGTTCGCCCGCATTTCAATTCCGGTAAGGTTAGTATCTTGAGAATTATGTTTTGAAATTCTAATATTCAGTCTTAAATATATCTTTTGGCTGATTAAAGGCAGTACTTTTTACCTTACATACTGAGGAAAGCAAGTTTCAACATTTTGCAACGGTTCGATGTTTCTTCCTAATTTCACACTTTTGAAGGTATACGAAGAAAACCTCGTTGACTGATTTTATTTGATTTTGAAATGACTCTAAAATGCTCGTTAAAAAATCGTGTAGGAAATGTTATCTTGTTTAACTAAGTAGCCAAAGCAAAGGGGGTGAAAACGAATATTTAAACGAAAAATAAAACAACGAGCTAGACCTGAATGAACGTAACTGCATTAATTTTGTTTCTATGGTGTAATTTTTTTTTTTATGAATGACGAATTCCCTTTTGAAGCACTTAAGTTCTGTTTCTATTTTGAAGTACATACGAGACAGTGTCTGACTGAAAGGGAGAGCTCTTTTTATTGCTTTCAAAATAATGTAGGTATCCTAAATCTAAAAAAAAAAACCCTTCTCTCTAATCGTCCGAACCATTGATCTCATCGTTTTTATTTATTTCCTCATTTTTATTATTCATCGTAGACATCGGTACCTGTCAAAATACCTTGCCTACTGTTGACCCTGTCAGGTGATATATATATATGTGTGTGTGTGTGTGTATGTATCAAGTTTTTCTCTCATTCTGTGTATATATTTGTGTATATTTATTGTAGTAGTAATATGTATTGTAGGTTTGATCTGAAATATCCCCAAGTGTGTGTAACTGTAAATTGACTGTCACTTTTCAGATTGTCAGTACAGCTGTGTGTGTTTATATTAAGATGAAGCATTTTCACTATTTCGATTAATTTTTATTTTTTATTATTAGGAAGACTTTCTAAACCTGATAAAATATTTGTGTATGTTTGTTCAGATTTTACAGCAAATCTACTGAATGGAATAAGCTACGATTTTGTTCAAGTGTTCATTGAATGACACTCAGGAGGTTACATACATCTAAGATTGGCCAGTGAATATGTTGGTAAAAATGTTTTGTTTTTTGTTTTTAAAAAAAATAAAGATAAAGATAAAGATACTAATAAGAATAATTCAAGAAATAGTATGCTTATTTGGTCACCTCTGATTATGGTCAGAGAACATGGTTATTCAAAATAAGTATTATAGTTTTCGAAGACTAAAAATGTCTATGATTCCCTCTGATATACTTGATCAATTTCTATGATGGCACGGATATATACATGTCCCATATATATCTTATAAAGGTGTAGCGGGAAATTTTAATTCAGGCATTAAGCACCTCCATTGGTTAATCTTGAAAGGGTTAAAATTCTTGGTTGACTTAAAAAATATTTTCATAAGTTCCTTAAGTGATATGCTAAATATAGATTGAATGAAATACTGTAAATTTTATTTCTTGCTTGTCTCCTAATTTGCATGTGTTTTTAATTTAAAGTAATTGCACAGACTTACTATTTAAAAAACAAAAACAAAACCTAAGCAAAAAAAATAAAAGAAGTTACCAGAAAAAGGTAGAATAAAAGGTCAAATTCTGATTACCCAACACCAGTTAAATTTTATGCTAGCATTTTCAAGAACGTCTCTGTCTTGTCATAAGTTTTCCTTGCTACTGTAAGACCTTTATTAGATGTAGAAAAAAAAAGAACAAGATGTTTGATCCCCAAAAAGAATTGATATGACGCTAATGAATGTTTCATTTCTCATCATCACTTTTTCTCCAAATTTTCTCTAAATCTATAAAAATACTTATAAAAATGTAAGCATTGTATTTTTGGACTTGGAAATTATCAGAGTTCAAGCTGTGTGCAGACTCAGGTTATTTTTGTATTAGGTATGAATCAAAGCCTTTCTATGCTTTTTCCTGTCATTAATTATTTTAAAGACCAGGCTCTTGTTAATGGCTTGAGAAAAGAGTGTCTGAATTTCCTTTACTGTAATACCCATTCAAGCCTCAAACCTCAAAAGTAAGTGTAATGTAATACTCAGAAATGAGCCATTATTCCTTAATACAGGAATACTTTGAATAATGCAGGTTTTGATGTAGTGCAGGTTAGGTATTGCTGTAAAAAATGTAACAAAACATAAGCTGAGAAAACACAAACACATTAAATTGTAATAAGACCTTGAACTGTAAGGAAAATGTTGGAATGAATCAACTGCACTAATCAAAGTATTGTTGTATATACTTCTTACATTCTTTGTATGATACAACTTGTAGGAATACCACTCTTTGGGAATGGAATTTACACTGATAAATAAATCAATCTAACTGTTATTCCATGTTCTTTAGTCTGAACCTGTGGTGCGATTCAAAATAACAAACCTTAATCTGCTATTTAACTAAATAGGTTATGTGAGTTGAAATTCATAATAATTTTTGTTGTCCACCTGAAATTCAAATTTTTCTCTTTATTCTCTACAAGTTAAAGGGTGTGTGTATCAGCTGAGCAGTCAAGCAGAAAAATAAGCTACCTCAGAATAGTCACGATGAAAATATTTTTGGTATGGCTTTTATGATTTGGCTTTGTAGGGGAATTACGGGATTCAGTTTTAAAGTAGACTCCCAGTCGAGTGACTCCTGTGTCCCTTCGATCAGAAAGAGGGGAATGCAGTAGCTGAATTTCGAAATCTGATAGCATCTGGAGGAGAAATCCTCATTATCTATATAATAAGCCCTGTCTGTTGCACATGATATCAGTAGCAGCCATCAGCCAAGCCTGTTGTTGCCAGGCAAAACCAGTCATTGTCAATAGTACGTTAGATAAACACTTAGTATCGGCAGTTAAAGCCATGTCTGACACTAGAATTTTTATCTAAAATATACAGGTCTACTAAGTGATTCAATAAAAATCCTCACATAATTAATGTCTTTTGGCAGCATGCCATCTTGGGGTGATCAATTAAAAAGTTGGGGAAAGGGGTAATCCATGAATAAGTTACTCCTCTCACCTTTTGTTTATCAGTGATCATTTAAAAAAGTCTGAATTAAAAGGGAAAAAAATAAGTATGAATGCTACTGGTCACAAACTAAGGGTTCTATTTAGCATAAACTTGCATTGCAAATTGAACTTTCTCTAAAAACCTGTACAGGGAGGGTATTTAAAAAAAAAAAAAAAAAAATGTTTACTGAGATGTAATAAAGAGTAAATGTTGTAATTCTCAAATTCCGAGCTCTTTTGGTGTGATCTGTACATGTGATATATGCATACTTAACCAGTCAGCCAGCCAGACCAACTTGAAAACTGAAGAAACCTATGTTGACAGTTTTGGTTGACGGTTTCTTTTATGTTTACTTGAGAGGCCTTTATTTTCAAACATGTAACCCAAACGAGAGGATTGTGTAGATATCATAATGAAGAAGAAGGAAAGGAGAAACTATCCAGGATTGCTGTCTTCAAAGAAATGATTGGTTCATCTGCATTTATAAGTAAACAGCATAATACGTATATTTTGATTGAAAGCAATGACCATTCACAGTAACATTATGTCATTAAATTGTTATTGGGTTAGGATTGAACTCCTCCCAAAATAACCTCCGAACTATGTATCAGTTTAAGCACCCCCCCCTCCCCGACGCACACAATCTAATATTACATAAATTCATATTTGTACACTTCTGTTAACTGTTACCAAAACCACGAACGGGTCCTGTATAAAATTGGATGTATTATACGATCTATAGTTGGGTACATTTGTGTATGTCTGTGTAATGTAATGAAAACATCTGTTTTCATATTCCACGAGTGAGAGCATTCATATTCCGAGTTGTCAACCTTGATTTTAGGACCAAAACCAGAAATAATGAAGATAGATATAAGATCTTGAAAGGGATAAATTTTTATTAAACATTAGGCGCAAAGAAGGGTCCGTCACTAGAGGTGTCCGGACTAACACCGTTCGATTAAATTCAAACCCGACAAAAAGCGAAGTAATTGGTGACAGTATTGGATTTCTAAACCTTCCTTATTATTCTTACTTAGAGAAAACTCTTTATCTAGCTTCATATTCTAATAACGCATTTTTAAAGATCAACGTTTTTTATTGATTTCTGTTATTCATAAACTACAAATAATGAGAATGATCTTGATTTAGAGAATTCTGCATGTTATTTTTCCAAATGGGGTTTCGGCCTTCACTCATCATTAGAGTATGCTTGGAAATCAGGGTTCAGTTAATTGCAGAATATTTATCTGTATCTCAGCAGAAATGGTTGGTCGAGTCGAATTTTAGTGGCTGAAGCTTCAAAATTAACTTATCAAGACTGATTTGCGGTGTTGAAGATTTGCATGTCTCTATTCCAACAGATGCATATGTTGAGTTGAGATTCTGCCTATTCAGCCTGTCTGGGTAAACTAGGATTTTCAGTTAATGTGGGAATATAAGAAATCACGTTGCTATCTGGAAAGTCGATACATTTTTTTTTTCAAAATCCATGGTATGCGTTCCTTGAATAAGGGTTCTCTGATGATGATTAAATATTGTCAGGAAATTTCAAGGTTTCTCTGTTGAGGTTGTAAAGTCTGAACGGTTCCCTTTTCCTGCTCGCAAAATCTTTCTTTCACCAGCTGGCCTTAGGGACCTGAATCAAATTCTTTTTATGAATTTTTTTTTATTTTCTTATATGTCTTCGTCGCTTTGAGGAGTTCTTTGTGGGTTGCTATGCCGCATACGTATATGTTTGTAATGACACACCCGAATGCACCTGTGAATTTATAATAATCAGGTTTGAAGAAAGTTCTCAATTATACTTGCATTGGTGAATGACAGTAGCAAGAAAGGTTCCGGTCCAGTTAAACAACTGCTTATGCATTCGTAGTTGTTTCCTTTTCATTTCCGAAGTCCTCGCTTCGATTCCTGTCTATTCCACTTTGTAGGCCACGATCTTACATGTAGGAACATGAAATTTTGCATAGCGTTACTTCTTAGCACGACAGAGGACATAGGAGGTGGGATTTTCGAAAGGTTTAACATGATAAATAGAGCTTGATTTAGATTAATATACAATTCTGAGACTTACTGAACAATAATGAAATTCAAACTTCAGTTCAACTCCGACGGCTTCTCTTCTACTGATTCATTTCCAGCTAAAATTTGAGGGAATCCACCATTACACTGCCAGGAGGAGTCTAGGTACATTTCTGTCCATGTGCAGGTGAATAAGTAATTATTTTTTTTAATGTATTTTTTAGGAGCAGATGGTAATTTTTATTATCGATTCATTTCAATGTGTTTTTACATTTTCTAAGAGTCAGTCTAAAGGCTTTTCGGTTTTGTCTCGTATGGATGGAAGAAATGTTCATAGAAACTGTCATAGAATTTATCTAAATATATATTTCTTTTCTAAATTACGCATGACCATTTTTTGTATTTTATGAGAAAAGATGGATTTGCAGATTCTCTTCTTAATGAGGGCTACAATCATATAATTCATTTTATATCATGTTTATCTAAATAAGATACATTCTTTGTTATTTAAATCATTGTTTCTGATGTTATTTTTACATGCACATTGCAAATGCATTTGAAAAGCTGCAGTTATCAAACTGCATTTACGGTCTCAATGTTTTCTTTATGACCTTTTATTCCAACAACTTTACATTAAGAAAGAAACATTGAATATTCATTGCTTTCATGGAGACTTTTTCTCCCTCCCACTCTCACTCTCGACTAATGAGCAGTCTCTAGCTGAGCTATACCTTGCTTATATGAAAATATACATGCTACCAATACTAATGACTGACCTGATAAAGACGGCTTTAGTATTTCTACATTGTTTAGTTTCTTATCATGACTAAGTAATTAGTCAATCTACCTGTTTCCATTTAATGTTGAGTTATAAAGAAATATCTGGAGTCAGATAGATATTATATTTAATTAATTTAATCCCACTCTGTTTAAAGCATCAGATATTGCTATTTAGGTTTCATTTTTCAATCATATTTTTTCTGTGTTTTTTCAATGTTTTTCTAATCAATTATGCTTATAAGAAAAGTCACATTTTAGTTATACTTTCTCTTTTTAAATTGAATTTTTCTCAATATTTTTGAACTAATTTTACTTTTGTAAAAAGCCATATGCAATAATCAGAAATTAGAAAGACAGTCCTTCAGAATTCGCTGTTGAGATTACATTTTGATAATTAACAAGTCTTGAAAAACACGCATCATAACAGCTTGAGAAAAAAAAAATCAACTTCAGAGATGGTTGTGCATTCAAATAAGAAATATTTGCACATATCATTTACAATGAGAAAGACATGAAAAAAATTGCTATCATTCAAGTTTAACACAAAATAAATACTTCTGTATATTTGACTACCAGGCAATGCTGAGCATCTGCTAGTGTGTGTGTATATATATATATATATATATATATATATATATATATATATATATATATATTATGAAATAAAAGATTCACTGCACAAACATGTTTATGTTTCTGCCCTGTTTGGGCTTCTTCAGGCAAATGATTTGATTTATTTGGATCCCTATTTTGGTCGTTATTGGAGGATGTCTATTCTTCTGGGTGGAGAACCTCCCTCTCATTCTATCTATCTATATATATATCTTCCCTTTTTTTTTTATTTCCCTTGTTAAGTTGTTGGTCACTGTTTTGTTTTATTTTACACTATCATCATCAACCTTTTATATAGAAGTGAATAAATCAAGAATATGCAAGATGAGAATTTGGATTAAAAGCAGTTGTTTCGGCCTTTGTCTTACCGACAACTGTTAAGCGCAATGGTAAGAGCATTGCTACATTGAAGTGGCTACCGTATCGGTGGCAGGTTTAATTCCTGCCGCAGCCCCATTCTCTTTAATTGTTTATTCTATTTACATTGTCTAGGGTGAATGATATATTAACTGTGTAATGATGGGAGATCATTTCAAATAAGTTTCTATATAATACAACTCAATTTATAATCATATATATATATATATATATACTGTATTCTATTAAAATATTACATCAAACTCATTTGCCATGCTTTTGAAACATTCTTGCTCTACAGTAGGTGCCTTTATTTAATGGAGATGAAAGCTGTGGAAATCATTTTTCTTTTGCAGTAAAAGAATGTTGTGTATGGTGAAAAATTAATGGTATTTAAAACTGCTATAGTTTTCAAATCTCACTAGGATCAAGTTTTTTTTTGTTTTTTTTAAAAATTGCTTAAATGGTAATTGTTACTTTTCCCGTTTTAAAATGGCTGCCATAGTATCTTCAGAATTTTCATTTCCCACTTAGAAAAAAATTAGAGCAAAAAAGTTGATAAATCCAGAAGATAAGTTAGGTTCGGGATCTTGAGGGTTTTTGAATTTTAAAAGTGAGAAAATATTGAAATCCACTTCTTTGAGTTGGAATTTGTCATCTGCGTCTTATTCTGCTGCTGGAATGGTGGCCATTTCAAAATGGGAAAGGTGACTGTTTCCAATTGGAGTTACCCAACTTCAATACATTTACTCAGATTTTTGGTGACGTTAACGACCCGGTCATTGTTTGAATGAGAGGAATTTTCCACTTGTCACCAAAGAATGCCATGTCTGTTGTACCTCCTGTCATTATTTTGTTGTTGAATTTGATGACAGTTTTTATATTTCTGTACACCCATTGTCCAAATAAGAATTTGTCCTTGGTAATTCTTCTGACCAGTTTATCCATAGCCTTCAAATGTTTGACATTTTATTTACATATTTTTTGTTTTTAGTTTTCACATATTTTTGTTAAGTTCTCTTGGCTGGACTTCATCTTCAGAACTGCCACAGCAGGTTACCCCGGCCCCCCCGCCATTCAAAAGTAGAGTGTTCCTTCAAAAACCTTTAGTGAGATGAATTGGTGTAAAAGTGAAGAAGCAATTACCATTTATTCGTAAGCGAATAAATTTCGAGCATACCCTGATCGCCCCCAAAATCATCATGATGGTATGCTAGGAGAAATTTTTCAGAAGTTGGGATGGTCAGAAATGCAGGAGACTGCTGCGTAAGAGAGAAAAGTGTAGAGTTCGTGTTGCCTCTATAATAGCTTGCTACTAAGCAAACACTATTTTAGTCTTTTTACATAAACGTGAAAAAGTGGTGTTGAGTAAACTTTCAAAAAGTATTCACTTTTTGGGATAGGAAGTTCTTTGAAATGGAGATTATTGCTTGTCTCGCTCCATACAGCAGTCCTTGTTCAGTCTGCTGTTCAAAGGAGTTGAATATATTGAAAAATTTACTGAAGAATTCATTGAAACAGATCCATATTACTTCTATGATTGTATACACAATTCACGTGAGAAGTGGTGTAAGGTCATAGGATGCCAAGGAAAATATTTTGATGACAGAATAATGTAGTTTTGAATTCATATGACTAGAAGATTTCATCCAGAAAAAAATGCTGGAAACTTTTTCATCAACCTGAGAGATCTGCTTCAGGTTTCAATGAAAGTCACAGAATTTTAGCAATACGTACATCTATAATTGATATTCAATTCTATATTAGTAATTTACTTTGTCAACCAATTAAGTTCGAGCAACATGGCTACCTGTTTTATCAGATGGACTATTAACCATTATGTAGGTATGGATGGCCTAATGGTTGATAGCTTCGAGAATGGAATCTGCTAACCAAGCTCAAACCCTAATATAATTTTGCTTTCAATTTGCACTGATACCCTTGGGGAAAAGCATGGATTCATCTTTTCTATCCTCGGCTATGGGTAAATAGCAGAGCAGACTGAACTCTCTAGCCTTGGTTGGCAACCAATCTAGATGACGGACAGCTCTCATTCCAAAAACGGAGTGGGGGCTCCTTTAAGGTGGTTGGATGCCAACTTTGACAACTTCCTGCAGCCAGGCTTATATCAAACATTACTCAAAGTTCCATCAGTGAGGCCAACAGGATTCTGACGACTGGGTATTCCAGGATATTCGTATACTTTGCCCAGGCTTGTGCCCTGGAAAGGGTCACTTCAATTTTGTTCCGTTGTTGACCGAGACCGGCAAGACCTTCTATGACCATTACTCTAGATATAGTGCACGTGACCTCAAGTATGAATCTTAATCCTAAAATCTTTTGTATCGATATTGTATTCAAGATTGAAGTGACGCGGTGGGGGGGGCAACTTTTACACATTTATTTATCGTGATAATGTTTTTTGAAAATATCTTCCATTCTCCCTCCATTTTATTTTTTTCATTTTATTTTTTATTTTTCATTTTTTAAAATTTCAGGCTTGTTCCTCTATGAAGCACAATGCCCGCCTCTTCAATCAATCATCCAAACACACGGCCCAAAGATGTCGGTATCCTAGCCATGGAGGTTTATTTTCCTGTACATTATGTGGACCAAGCGGAACTTGAAGCTTTTGATGGCGTTTCTACAGGGAAGTATACCATTGGTCTCGGCCAATCTACTATGGGCTTCTGCTCTGATCGTGAAGACATCAACTCTTTGTGCCTGACTGTCCTCCAGCAGTTGATGGAGAAATACAATCTATCTTATTCGAATATTGGTCGCTTAGAGGTAGGCACGGAAACTATTCTAGATAAATCCAAGAGTGTAAAGACGGTTCTGATGCAGTTGTTTGAGTCCAGTGGGAACAGCTCCATCGAAGGGATTGATACAACAAACGCCTGTTATGGTGGAACTGCTGCACTTTTTAATGCTATCAATTGGGTAGAGTCTTCTGCTTGGGATGGTCAGTATTTTCTAAAATCTTTCTTTTAAAAAAAATAGCAAAAATTGATAATATCTTTCTTTGCCGTATTACTTTCCAATTCATATTTTTAGTTTGTATAGGATCTATGTGTATTTTTTTTTCCTTTTCCACGAGAAAATTAGCATCCGTTTGTTTCTGGCAATGTTGAGTAACATCTGTGGAATTATATGATAAATTTTATCAATGAAAAGTTTAGTCTTATTTTAGAAAAAAAACAAAATCTTTACCCAAAGCATATTCATTGTTAGTAGAAAATCAGGAGGGAAAGAGCTGGGAAAATTACTTTTTACTCTGTTTTATAATCAAAGCTCCCATGACTGAAGTGGTTAAGGCAACATCCATGAAAGATAGGCTCCTGAGGTGTAGGAAGCAAGTTCAACTTTCATCAATAGTTTCTGGTTTTTCATGCTTTTTGCTGTAGCAGTCAGATTATCGACACAAAGTATTGTAATAAAAAACAACATTAAGATGGAATAAAATTGATAATAATATAATAATATTAATCTGAAATAAGAAATTTATTGAAATCAATATGCAATTGTATAAGGTATGAAAAAAAAAACGACTTATTACTTTGACAAACTTAATATGATAAAAAAAAATACAGTTACATCTATAATTTATACATCCCCAAAATTTTACCCATAAATATATTAATTTCTTTGTGATAGCAAGCAGAGACTCTCTATTCTAGAAATCATCGAATTAGATTCTGCTGACTGGCTGTTCTATCTCTCCTAATTTTTGTAGTTTAAATTATTATGTATTTATATTATTATGAAATGATATAAATTTATATTTTCAATATAATCATGAAAACTACCGGAATTAAAAGATATAACGAAAAGCATTTCATCAAACAATGGTTGAAAGCTAGATATTTGGTACTTTGAATTTATGAATTAAAATGCTTGTTCAGATTTGATTTTATGAAAAACGGGTAAAAGTTGATGATGATAATGACAATAATAATGAAAAGATAAGATCTACTTTTTGAATTTGTAAATATTGATCAAATAAGGTTTGTAAATTTCCATCGTATTGTTCCACATACCTCTATATTTATGAATTAGAAAAAATATTCAAACTGGTAAATGACTCGGTGGGAAATGTCCCACTGGCAAATTTAGTCTAAATTGACTCTCCCCATCCTATAAGATGTTTCAGTGCCAAATTTGACACTGCTTGGTCAAATTTTTAGTGTGTTGATAAAGGGCAGATAAGCCGAAACAGAGATGAAGTGACTCTTTAGTACAATGAGTCACATATCGTGGGTCATCTTTCACACCCTTTTCTAGTGTTATTCACCCTCACTGTATTCATCTAGAAACTTTCGGCTTTGTCTCTTCTATAACTCTGCTCAAGTTATACACCAAAAACAATTTATCTCTTCCCCTCCATTACTATTCTCCCTCAACCTTCAGTATCTTTGCCACGCCTCAACTTCCCTACTCTACCATCCGAAGAAGGCGTGTGTCCAAAAGACATTGGTCATATGACTGTTTCTATTGAGTGCCCAACTAGATTTAAGTTGCTTATTGCTGTTAGGAGTGCTGTTCAAAAATCTATAATGATTGACAATGCTTCATTTAATGAAAAAGATAGATTGAGCTATTATTAATAATTATACAGCTTGTGTACCTAAAAACGTAAGAACAATAACAAATATGGTGCTGAGCAATTGGGTAATCATAAAAGCTCTTGTAGTTCAATGAGTAGAGCAATGTCATGGCTTCCCAAGTTAAAGGGATACAATTGTTAGTCTTGCCCTTAATCTTCGTTTTCAATCTGCCCTTTTTTCTCTCTGTTTTAGACTGACAGTTGAGTAGTTGCAATGAAAAGCCACCAAAGTTAAGAGGAAAGAAATACTGATAGCTGAAAATGCTTCAGTTAATTGAAAAATAAATCAAGGGAAATTGCTGCCACCCATATATGCTCATTTTTATCATGTAAATTTAGCAGAAACTTATATTATAAATTGAATCTTCCACTGAAAACTGGGTGGGGAGTTGGACCCCCCCCCAAAAAAAAAACAATTTCACTTCTCATTGAGGAGTGTGTTTGTGTGTGCAGAATTTAAACTTTTTACTCTGAACGCTTAGAGCTAGGCAAAGTCCAGATACATATAAATGTCAGAACATATGAATGACCTAAACCCAACAACAGTATCTAAACCAGTATTGTGGGTAGCGAGGATTGAAGAATGAAAAAATGAAAATGAAAAGCCATAAAAATAAAATAAAAGGAAAACAAATCTAAAATGAATTATACTATATAATATAAATATGTATGTATAATTGTCAGAACACATGAATAACTTGAACCGAGCAAAAGTATTTAAACCGGTTTGTTGTTGGTAGTGGTTATCAATGATGGCAACAGCAGTAACAGTTACGTGCATAACAAATATGATATATGTGAAAAAGTGTCTTTCTTTTTTCTTGACCTCCCAGTGACCAATGTCTTTTGGCCGCTTGTTGGGATGATCAATTAAAAAATTGCAAAAAAGGTTATCAATGAATAAGTTACTCCACTTACCTTTTGTTGGGCACTAAAATATCCAAATTTCCATAAAACACAGTCAGGGACCTATCTAGCATAAACTTACATTTAAAATTGAACCCTCCACTAAAACCTTATTTTGGAGGGGAATTTTTAAAAAATTAAAAAAAATCATTTTCCCTGTTCATTGAGGAGAGTGTGTGTGCAAAATTTCAAGTTTCAACTAGGAATGGTTAGGGCTGGGCAAAGTCCGGATACATAGGTACATATAAACGTCAAAACACATGAATAACGTAAACCCAATATCTAAACCAATGTTGCAGTAATTGATAATATTACTACTTCTACCCTTCCTTTTTAGTCAAGAAACAGACGACCCATTTTTAGAAGGAAAAAAAAAAAAAAAACGAAATAGTGAAATAAGTTGGTGTCTATCACTTGCCTGACGACTGTTGAATGAGCTTCATCGGACAAGAGAACAAAGAAGAATTGTGCTAGCAAATCAAAGACTGTACACTATAAACACACGAAGAATTCATTTTTCAACTGACGAAAACAAACACTTTGAATCCTGTTTCACTTTCAACTTGAATTTAAAGATTTTCTCTGGTCACTTAAAACTATTCTAAATCCACATTATACCCTTAGACCTGCATGTTTCTACATATGTTTGCAAGTATTTATTTATAAATGCATGAATGAATAAATATATATTTATTCACATTATCTAAGTATTGTTGATATTTCCCAAGTTCAACTTAGTACAATGCAAGATCAAAAATGTGGGGCACCCTGTGAGGATCTACCTCACTATAGTTGTAATGGCTTCTTAAACTAGCTTACTAATCACTTCTTCATTATAAGGCACCCTATTTATTGAGTATTATTTGTATTTATTATTATCAAACTCCAGTGCAAAGTGTGGAGTTGACTTTTTCACACAGTTACGAGAACAAAAACAATCCTCACCAAAATGAGGGGTGTAAATCGAATTGTGGAATCCACATTCCCCGTACTATGATTAGAACTCTCGACCAACTGATTGCGTGGAGGCTTTCTTACTGATTGAGCTAAATTAACAAGTCTCAGATATTAATAAGAATTTATCATACACGTATGCAGAGGCTTATTTCATTCTAATAAATGAATAAATTTGTAACAAAAATGTATTTTTATGATTTTTTTATTCATATATACAATACAAAAGTTGCAGGAGTCATCTTCAGTCGGATTAGAAGTTGAAGTTGAATAAATCCATCTGGGTTGGGGTAAATTGAAGGGTGTTTCCATGACAATGGAAAGACAAAAGCTTGATTTTAGTGTTGATGAATGATGCAAACCACTCTCAAATTCTCCTGTTAACTGTCAAAGATAGATCAGATGCCATGTCCTGGTCGTTGAAGTACCCAGAAAAATGCTTATAGAGCATGGTGTCATCAAAAGATATAAACTTATTTTTAAGCAATAACAGCATTATTTTGCGTTTCCTGAAGTTTTCTATTTTTAGCTTTAAACAAAATCCATGTACTTTGGTTTAAAAATCAGATTTATTTCCTATAGATATCTTTGATTAAACTTTCAATCAGGCAGATAACAGACATTTGGATATGAAGCATGTGAATATATGCCAGCGTCAGTCTGAGACATAAGCGAAACCAAGTGATTGTCTAAGGTCCCTGCAGCCTTTTTCCGGTATTGGTAATAAGCAGTACTTGATATTTTTTGAATGTATGATACTGTGTGTTTGGTTTTTTTTTTGTTGTTTTTCTTTGTCCATTTTTTTTCTTCTTCTTCAATGATTAATTGTGCAGCAAGACGTGTTAATTTTGTGGATAATCATTCCGCCTTGTACTTTCTCAAATGGTAACTTAAAAACAGCCGAGATTACAAGAGCCAGAACGATGGATAAGCATGCAAAGTGGTAAGTTAATGGCTCGGATTTTTTATTTTTCTTCATACTGAAACTCTGGAATGCTAAAAACAAGTTTTGAAATTTCTAACCAAAAAACAAGCCTCTAGCTCTCCCCCCCCCCCCCGAAAACTCATTTGTTAACGTCACTTCCAGTTATTTTTCATTTAATTGATAATTCTGATTTGAATAATTTTTCTCCGCTGAATTGTATACACGTCCTTTGTGTTTCAGGTCGGTATGCAATTGTTCTAGCTGGAGATATTGCTGTGTATGCATCGGGCAACGCTCGTTGCACGGGCGGGGCTGGTGCTGTTGCTATGCTGATCGGTCCAAATGCTCCTCTTATCTTCGACCAACGTAAGTTGTGATTCTTTTAGTATTTGAAGCTTTTTTTTTTTTTTTTTTTTTCAGTTTTTTTTGTACATTTAATCTCCTGCTTGTACTCGAATCGACGCAAAAAGTGGATACAGCAGTCACATTATTCCATCCGTCCGTTCATTTTCTTTTAATTTGAGACCGTCAACCAAAACTGTCAACTAGGTTTCTTCAGTTTTCAAGTTGGTCTGGCTGGCTGGCTGTGTATTAATCATGCATACAGGCCAAGAAAACTTGAAATTCAAACATTTACTCCTTATTTTGTCTAAGAAAAACACTTTTTGTGGGTTTTTATTGGGTGTTCAATTTGCAATGTAAATTTATGCTTATTTAATCCCTTAGTTTGTATCCTGTTGCATTCACGCTTGAAAATTCAGATTTTTTTTTTTTTTTTTTTTTTTTTTTGTGATCACTTCTCAACATGAAGTGGGATAAATAACTCGTTCATTCAGTGATCACCCGTTTTCTCAATTATTCAGTTGATCACCCCCAACAGTTATGCTGCCAAAAGATGTTGGTCACGTGACAGTTTCTATTGAGTGACTAACCAGACCTATTCTCTTTTATATTGTACTTGAGCATTTTTCAAATTACAATCAACTTCTGGCTTTTTAGGTCTATTGGGGGTTCACCAGATCCCCATTAACTGTACATTTTGGGAACACATTCCATACTTGTCCATCTCCAGCCCTGCATTTCCCAAGGGCATTGAAGTGAATTCGAACTATTTCAGTCAGTTTGATTTCTGTTTGCCCATTCCATTTCCCATGCTTCCAACCATTAGACCATCTGTGTCTCCTCAAAGCTGGTGTAACAATACGGATAGTGTAATGGTTAGTGAATCTGCCTATCATGTAAAAGGTCCTGGGTTCAATTCCTGATATGAGTGAAGAATGTGAAAAACTCATCATTGGGACAAAGTCCTCGGCAGCTAATTAACTTCACTTTCTTGAGTAATTTTTTTGTCCTGGAGGTGTTGGTAATATAATCATTATATATAAAGTCTTCTGTAGAATAACAAGTGAGCTATATCTTTAATAATTCTATGTCCTGGAGGTGTTGGCGACATAATTGTTATTGACAGAGAAAATAGAATTGACTAATCTAATTCCAAATCTGGCAGAGCCTGTTGATGCTCACTTAGCATTAACATCTTTGTGAAAGATATGAATCATCCTTTCATTGTACTCTGTCTCATTGCCATCAATCCTGACAAAATTTCTCGTCACTAGCATGCCATGATGGTTAGTAGAGAAAATGGTTGATAGAGGGTAGCACTGTTCCGTAACTATCCTAACTGCCCGAGCAGTTACAGCAAAAAGCTGTTACACCTCTAAGGTCAATTTGACAGGGTCCCCAATTTGATATTGCAATGATGGGAATAGAATTTTATTAAGCATTTGAAAAATATGTATTTATCAACTTGTGGTTTTTGTAAGGGAATCTCTGTATATCACAAGGATGGTCTCCTTGCTTGTAGAGTCGGGATGCAACGACCTTCAATAAATATCGAATCACCTTAGCCACGATCGACGACCAGACCACATAGCAAAAAACATGGTGGCTAGGTATTCTTTTCTTTATTGCTCATATGTCTATGTCAGTGTTCTTGGTCACATTTCTTTTTGGCATGGAGCCTTGGAAATCCATCTGTACTCTGGTACCTTCAAAAACATTTTTTTTTTTTTTCTAAATTTTTGTGTAATTTTTCTTTTTTCTCTCTTGTTTTTGAGGTGTGCTCGATTTACAATAATAATTCATTTTGAAATGTTCCATTTTTTGCCACTACCGTCATAGAACATTATGACATTGTAGAGGTAGGTGGTTTTGTAAAGTCTGGGGTGACAAAGAAGTCAGCATACAGAGTGGGTGTATTATGACAAAAATGATGCAACTAGGCTATGGTGATTCATTTTTAGGCAGAATTGGGAATACTTAATACTATTTGAAAAATTGTGATGTATGATACGCAAGTTAATATAGAACAATTCAACATGAATTGGACAAAGGATTTGGCAGTAGTGTTAATCAAGTACCTAATGTATGTGTGTACGTATCATAATAATAGATAAGATAAAAAGGTAATTGTATATTCTCAATTTTGACTAGTTTTTTTCCTTCATCCTAACTTTCAGTTGCTTTTTATCACAATTTTGACTCTGACCGGAATCCTACATCGATGATTAAACAGCGTAATCGGAAATAACGAGTAAGCCCACAGTGAGAATCAAACTGATACTCTCTAGCCGGAGGGAATTCAGTAAAAACAAGCCAAAATTAATAATAATCTCACGATACTTCATACAATAATTTTGAAAACTAAAAGAATATTACTATAATTGTATATATTATGAAGTAGATAGATTGCAAATTCAGGTCTATGGTGAAGTTTGATTAATTTTTATCAATTTCAATCAATCTTACAAAGTTTACAATTTTTGATTTAAATGAATGGTAGATTATCTAGACTCTTTGATCAATAGTTTTAAATCCATAAAAGCCTACAAACTCTTTGAGTAAAATGGGTATGTGTTTCCAGTGCTTGTAGTCGGCATTCATGTCCAAGTAAAGGCTGATATTTTAAATGCTATTTGACAAGGTTTTTCCACTTGGAAGGCTAATATAACACAATCTCACTACCAACAGCTTTCCTCTATTTGGTCTTGTGCTAAGTTTAGTTATAATAATGATATAAATTTAATATAATAGGTCATCCCATGTGACAAGGCATATTGAGCAAAGGGTTTTATCTATTGTTTCTGTTGCCATTCTAGGTTTTTATAGGGATGCCGATCTATCCGCATTTTTTAACTGGGCTTTGGACCAGCTGTGATAACTTACAAGTTGTAGGATTTTCCTATCAGCGGAAGCTTTAGATGGACCGTCATAGATAGCTAAAGGGGTCCAACTGCCCTGCTATTTATCCATAGCTGGGAGGAAGAGTAGATTAATGCCTTTCCCAAGGATATAATAGTGAAATGAATGTAAGAAACCTCAGCCAAAGTTTATTGTACTTTGCCAGGATCAAGTGGGTCAGTTGCCTGATGCACTTTGATAATGTACGCAGATAAGCTTATGATTTACTTATTTCTTTATCATATCATATGTCACGTTTCTTACTATATTTTACCCTGGCTAATGGAGTTATACTTATTATTGGTTGAAATATTTTTAGAGTTATCTCCCTTAAGAAATCGAATCATTATAATATAGATCTGTTGTCGGCAAACTTTTTAGGGGGTGGAACAGATTAGAAATGTTTTACATCTTACCAACCAAAGCAAATCAAAATTATAACAAGGATACTAGGTCATTGAAACGATTTTTTTTTTTTTTTTTTCAATTATTTCAATGTTGTCAATAATAGTATGTTTCTACATAAATTTCAATTTCCTTGTAACCAAAACTGACTGAAGGAGTGATCCGTTAAAACTTGCCTACAAACAAATTTAATATACCTCATCTTCGAAACGAATTTCTTCATATAAGTGAGGGTGAAATGGTGAAATTCTTTCAGTACTGAATTTCATTGTTCGAAAACCAAAGAGAGATAAGAAACATGGAGACCTCATATGCTGTGTTATGTATTGAATAATGTTGGTGGGCCGAATCAAATGAGGTTGCATTTAGCCCATAGGCCATAGTTTGCTGACCCCCTGATATAGATTATCAGTCGAGTACGAACACAGACCCTATACTGTTATTTTTAAGTAGCAGATTAGAGAATAGAGCAATTTCCATTCAAAGTTGAAGCATTTTAATGATATTGGACCAACAAAGATCTTGATACAATCTTCTGTTTTCACTGTGTCAAGGTTGCAAATATACAGAAATTGGATCATTGTAGTTATGACTTTTTGAGTTCATTATACAAAATAGAAACAGTTTTGCTTAGATCCCTTTGCACTAAGGGCACTCCCTCATACTTGGTAGCCATCTGTTTTAGTCTTCATTGTTTCTTACATTTCCTGTTGCTTTTCCTGATAATTTTTCTGTCTTGCTCCCACTGGATGTTTTTGTGCTCTGCCAACCACAATACTAAAGCAGCCTGTTTCAAGTTTTTTATGTGTTCATTTCCGTTGTTTCTCAACAAGTGTTTATTTCCTATTCTTCTGATTAACTGTGTTAAAATCCAGGATAACGTTTCCGAGTCATAGTGGAAGGCATTTAAAAAAAAATTTTTTTATTTCCTCCTATTTATTTATTTGATTTCTAGACTGTGTTCTTGCCTTAGTGCATATCATTTGTCCAAAGCTTTCTTTTTGTTCTATCAGGAATGCCATGACCATAAGTACCACTCTTTGTATTTTGTTTTTGTAAATTGTTCTCCTTCCCTCTTTTACTTTCTCCTCTCACTTTGCCTCTTATTTATTCACATTTTGGTCTCTAGATAAATTTCAACTGGGAATGGCTAGTCTTGTGATGACTTAACACTCTCGAGACTAACCTATTTGAGTGCTTAATGCCCAAATTTAAATGTCGCAGTTGACTACTGAAAGAGATCTACTTGACATACATATCCCTGCAGTCATGGAAACTTCAGGATATAGATGTCCCAGGAGTTTCAAAAGGGTTAAGAGCAGTCACAAAATGGGACAAAATATATGTGAACTCGTGTATATAACACAGACACATGTGCCTTTCTCGTGTGCTTGTAAATTTGAAGCTGATGTAGTAAATTCGTATTTGATAAATAGGGATATATAATTAAAACTGTATAGTATTACATGACCATTATATTGGGGTTGATATGCCATGAATCCACAATCTTGATAATAATTAATTCCTCACCAGTTTCTCCATAATAAATACAAACTGTTCTCAAAATGCTTTTCTGAAAGAAATTGGAGTATTCATGAATTCATTAAATCATTCTACTATGAAGTAGAGGTGAAAGCTTGAGCAATTCGGTTGACGGTATGGATTGGGTTAAGAATACTGCACCATTCAGAATTATAAAACTGCACTGTAAAATTTTGCAGAATTAGATGAAATTTTGAACATGATTGGATCGTGAAGAGACCCAGGCTGCTTCAGTTTTTTATGAATTATTCATTGAAGGTAAATTGGATAAGTTAGAACATCATTTTTTGGAAAAAAAAAAAAAAAAAAGAAAAGCTTCCCAGCTTGTAGTATAGAAATGGGCTTCAGAATGAACGTTCTCTTTTTTAGAAAAAAAATCAAGTGGACAAATCTGAAGAACATTGGAATCGTTATCACTTTTTGACGTGCTTTTTCTTCATCTTATCATGGCTCCTTATCACAACTTTCTTGCTTGAATGTCCTTTGACTGTTATAATAATTTCAGACGATTAATAGGTAATGAAAAAATGAAAACAAAATAGCGATAAGGTTTAGAATAAAGAGAGGCAATATGACTGTAGATTTGAACCCTGTCTAGCCATAGGCTTCAGTGGCCTAATTGGTTAAGGCATCATCCATGAAAGATAAGCTCCTTGGATAAAGGATGTGAGTTAGTCTCATTAGATGTTCCCCTTCTACTCACTCCAGCAGTTACAGGGTATCCAACCGAGAAAGTTGCAATGGAGAAAAGACAAGTCAAAAATTGATGTTGAAATATTTCGTAGCAAAATTCAAAATAATGCGGAATTATTATTTAGACTTTAAGACTATTCTTATGTGTGTCAGTATATGTATGTGTGTGTGCATGGTTAGTATGTGTTGAATCTATAAATTCACATAGATGTAGTCTTAGATTTTTTTTACACAATGTACCGAAATGCATCGGTTGAGAATCCTGTTAAATTGTTATTATATTCTGTCCATATTATTAACTCTCACACATCTTGGTCAGTAGGATTGGAGATTTCAATTTGGAAGTTGAGCGTTTGAGCATTGGATTGTCGGTCATTTGGTCTCTGTTTCAAACTTCATTGCTTGTTCAGCATATTTAATATTGTTTATTAAGGAGTGAATTTCTCTTTCTGCAGAATCTTATTGGATGTGTTCTTGAAAAAATAAATTCATTTGTGTAAAATTGAAACAGGTGCTGATCCCGCTTGCTTGAGTAAGGCGCAATTTGAAAAAAAAATCTTTTTAATATCAAGTGGATGAAATTTTATAAAAAGAATTTTAAAAAAATAAAAAAATTATACAAATAATCCCAAGTAATCATAATTCAACTTTAAAGATAAAAATTTATTATTTTGTTCTTTATCTAATAGGTGTCTTTCAACTTATTCTCAATAAACTTTTTATTCATTGGTTCTGTGGTAAATCTATTGAAATATTATTTTTTTTTTTTTTACTTTAGTCAATTCTAGTACTCGGAAGCCACAACCGGAATATCAGAGAAAAATGATTGATCACATTACTTTCTTCTATTTGAGCTTTAAAAATTCTATCTTTTTTTTTTTTTCATCCAGTTCTCACCTGGCACAAAATCCTGGATCTGCCCCTTTGATAAGATATCGAAAAAAGAAAACATTAATTTTCACACCTACTGTAGCATATCTGTTAATGCAATGAGATCAAAGATTACCGTAGCATTGATGTCACTGCTGCCAAAAGTGGAGGGAAACAACGCATATACAAGAGTGGATCAATGAATCTGTAGCTTGAATTTTGATCTGAAATTTTCACTGTATATTGTGCAATCTATGTCATCAAGTGTACAAATGTTGGGTTAAGTGCATTGGTGAAGGAGATTATTTTGAAAAAGAAATATGTTGTTGTGAAGTAAATACTTCATTAGTCTCTGGACTTACTGATGAAATTCAACTTTCTTTTCTTTTTTTTTTTTTCTGCGTCTTGAGTTTCACAGGGTACAGCAGCCCATATAATTATTCAATTTTCTTGTTCGTCCTTTCTTTTTTTCTCTCTCTCTCATCCCATACAACATACTGAATAAACTAGTCCTGCAGTCAACATAAAGAAACCCATAATTTTTATTACTTGCTTTAAGGTTCACTCACCATTTAAGCTTGATGTTGAATTTATATATTATTATTTGGAAGTAAATAAATCAGGGAAACTACTCTGAAGTACGTATCTAGTTCGCACTCACTTTTGATCCCCCCCAAAAGTTTCCTCTCATTTTTGACCATTACGAAAGGTTTATCTTTCAAATTTTAAAAGGTGAAGTAACGTTTATCCTCACTTTTGATTCCTAAAAAAAAGAAAAAGTTTTCCCCCAATTTTGACCTTTGGTGGGGGGGGTGTACCCCTCACTTTCACCCCTGAAAGTGGAAAAAAAATTTGACACTCCATTTTGAACCCCCCAAAAGGTAATAAATGTTTATCCTCACTTTTGATTTCTAAAAGAGGGGGTCTCACTTTTGACCCCCTAAATTCCAAAAAAAGTTCACTCCTACTTTTGACCCCTAAAAAGTAAAAGAAAGAAAAATCCTTTTGTTTTGACCCCTAAAAGGAAATTAAAAAATGTTCTCACTTTTGATCCCAACTCTCATTACAATGATATCTGAACATGAGGTCTGTTAATAATAAAAAGTGTAATTAGAAAAAAACACATTTTCTCATATCATAAAAATTCTATGATAAAGTCAGAATGTTCTATTTCAACTTCATATCATTGAACAAAAAAAAGGGTCTTGTTATCTGCATTATTGTTATGTTGTAAATTAAACCCCTTCCTAAAACATAATATAACGGTTGAAAATCACCTAGATTTGTTTTATTCATCAAATTAAAGCATTTGGATGATGTAGTGCTAAAAAAGAGCCTACCATGTGCTGTTTTTGTTGGGTTATGGTATCATACACACACACACAAAAATCTTTTTCATAATACTAATAATATGCATAAATATTTGATGGAATGATCAGTTTGGAGGAGTGTTTGATAATTCAATTTCAAGTAGGGAAGTTCATGCATTAAAATCTGAAGATATCTTTTTCCCTGAGTATGGATAAGCTTTAAATGTTATTAATTTTTCAACTAGTATTTCTTTCATCTTATTTTAAGTTACTCTTCATCACAACTCTCAGACTGTCATTCTATAGCCGTTAACAATCCAGATCCATATTGTCTGCCAAAAGCTGTTGAATGATGGTCTGAATGTTGCAATAAAAAACAACTAAAATTAGAATTAAAAAAAAAAAAATACTGGTTGAAAGAAGAATAATGAGTGATGTTTCATGGAAAGCTTCAAGGTGGTTATGAAAAAGTTTCCTAGCAGTTGTTATTATGATAGTTAGTTCCCGACTAAAGATGCGAGGAAATCATCACCCTGTACTGTTATTTACCGTGTGATTTGTATTCATTCCAGGTGTACGATCTACTTACATGCAGCATGTCTATGATTTCTACAAGCCTGACATGAGCTCTGAGTATCCAGTCGTTGACGGCAAATTGTCAGTTCAGTGTTATTTACATGCTCTGGATGAGTGTTACCAGCAGTACACGAAAAAGGCTCAACATGAAGGAATTGCAGGTGAGATGTTTAAGAAGCTGGAAATCTACGTTTAGTACTTGGATAAGAAACTTCCAAGGTTGCTGGTTGGGTTATTTTTGATTTACTCTGACTTCGAACATTCTAAAGCCGTGGAGAGCATCTATAAAGCAAAGGCTATAACAAAGGCTGGGTTAATCTAAGCCGCAAGAAACTCTAGATATTAGGTGTTCAAAAGCCACACTGAGTATCTAAATAGAAAAACCATGACAAATTACGGACCAAGTTTACTTTATGCACCCTGAGATTGTTTGCGACACATTTGACTTGACACCGGATGATGTGATTCAGAATTCACCATTTTGAAAAAAGGTGACCAAATTACATGTTCACGGAGATCACTTACTCTCAGAAAACCTAAGTAATTTTTTTTGCTCTCAATCCCCAAAAAGTCGAATTAGAAAAAAAACTTTCGCAAAAGTTTCGTAAGTGAATTTACTACTAGAAAAACAAAACAAAAAATATTCTAATTTCTATCAAAGGTAGTTTTTTTTTTTTTTGTTTTTTTTAAATTAATACATCATTTTCAAAAGTTACTTACCCTAAAAAAAAAAAAGTATTTTATTATTGCGTGGAAAGTCGAATATTATTTAAAAATAGAAAAAAAAAAAGGTGATTTTGAAAAATTTACAGATGTGTTGAAGTTCAATTTTTAAAAAAATAATTCTCTCATCTAGTGGTCATTAATATTTATTTTACTTTTAGAATGTTTTAGAGGTCTATTTTTCTAATATTCATAAAAATGATTTTTTTTTTTTTTTGTGGGTGAGTAACTTCAGTAAACACTTGTATTTGTTTGTTTACAAAATGGTGATGTATGAATGACATCATCCGGTGTCAAGTCAAATGTGTCCATTTGTAAAGCTGTCAATCTCGGGGTGTGAAAAGTAAACTTGGTCCCAAATCACTTGTGCAATGTGCTAAAAGGAACTTTACCTGGTAATGGAGGCACCTGTAGATAAGTTTTCAAGTTAATGAAAATGTTGGGTACACTCACTTCTACCGTGACGTCACCTCCAATCACTTGTAAGTGCCAAGTGTGTGAATGGAGAAGTACAGTCAACTTGTCAATGTGCCTTAAGCTTCAAATTTCACGGAGTTTAGTTCTGGAAGCAGAGATCGAAGTCCTTGTGAATGAGAGAGAAGGGGAGAGGGGGAAAAAGTTCTGAGCATAGTGGTATTCGAAGAGAATTCTTTATCACAAATAGCTGGAACCTCTACACTTTTATTGTACTATACAGTGAGCAATTGGCTTGTTTGAATGATGCGTTGGAAGAGAAAAATTTTTTTTTTCTTGGCAAGTGTATCAAGTGGTTATTTTGCTGCATGACAACACCTGTCCTTATGTCTCAAATGCAATCCAGAAAATGATCCTGGAACTGAGATGGGAAGTTTCCCCACATTTGGCATATTCTCCGATCAGCACCTCCAACATAATTGAATAATGAAAAATTCTTTGAAGAATTCATCAAATCAGAACCAGAATCATTCTTTTATGATTTAAAACTCCATTGATGTAAGGTGATGAAAAGCAGGAAAAATATTTTGATGATTGAAAAATGGAGTTTTGAATTTATATGAATGAAAGATCTGGGGCTTTTTTGTTAGTCTCTATCAAAATCAAAAAGAGAGATCTAAGCTCTCACTAACTAGAACCTCAATTTGTAGTGTTTAGGATCAAAGTTCAACAGTAATTCGATTTTGGAAAATTAGAATATTTCAATCTTTCACCCAAATGATCAGCTTGTATATTGATTTAGTGGGGTTCAAAATCAGTCAAATTATCAGGTTTTTGCAGCTTTGTCCCAAAGAGTGCAATGCTGTCAAAAACTTTAACTGAGGAAAAATCAGCTATGAAGGGCATAACTATTTGGGGCTTTGTTGTTAGTGACTATCAGACCAGAAAATTCATAACCGTTGGCAATTGATATGCTATGTTTATTCCTTTAGTCCCTCCTTTCTCCGGATAAGGGTTTCCATGGTTGGGACTAATGAAAAATACCCAGCATTTTGGGTCGTTTTCATTGAGAAAAATGAAATGCATCTTGATCTTTTTTTTTTTTTTTTTTTTTTTTTTTTTTTTTCTTTCTTTTTAGGCTTACATGTGATAAAATTATGGACATTAGATTTTGCTGGGATTAATGAAAAAAAAAACCCCAAAGATTTTGTCAAAAAAAAAAAAAAAAAAATTGCCTAATCCTCTTTCCTGCATGGTTAGTGATTTAAAAAGAGTGAATTTCAACATTTTTAATCCATTTTTTTTCAAAGTAAAGTATTATTCGTTTGAAAAACTCTTTCTGTTTGTTTTCCAGAACATTTCACTTTGACAAATGCCGATGGTTTTGTCTTCCATTCTCCATACTGCAAATTGGTGCAGAAATCCTTGGCTCGTTTGATGCTCAATGATTTTCTGAGAGACCCGAATCCAGATTTCCAAGATTTATACAAAGGGTTAGAAGAATTCAGGTAAATGGCTGATATTTTGGTTTTGATGAATTCTACACATTTCGACAAATATTAACTACGTGAACAACGGTAACTATTCGCCCGACCGCCGATTGGTCAAATTGAAATATTGCAATCTAAGGGAGATAAATCCATTGCGCATGTTCATTTTGTACTGTTTTTTCACAGTAATTAAATACGTTTTAACTTCATTGTTTTCTTGTACAGAATTTGCACATCAACATTATCTGGATATTGACACACACCCTTGGTTGACCCTTCCAAAAGATTTACAAAAAAAAACACCTTTATATTGGAAAAGAAATAAGAAATACTTTTTTGTTCCAGGCGCATTTTTTTCCCCCCAAATACAACAAGGGATTTATTAGTCAAAACATAGTGATAGAAATTTCAGTCTGACCAACTCATGAAATAAATTCATTGAATACTGATAGTTATCACTAAAATGTCTGAATTTTCAAAAAAAAAAACAGACGTGAATGCTGCCGGACTCAAATTAAGGGATTGATTTAAAGTAAACTTACTTTGCAAATTGAACCCTCCTCTAAGTAATCTATTACGAAAAAAAAAAAAAAAAGAATTGCAATACTTCTTTTCTAGACATGACAGGGAATTAATATTTAAAATTTTCAGCCCTCAAGCTCCATTGCTGTGGCCTATATGCATAATAGATTCTTTGCCAGGTAGCCAGTCTGCCAGACCAACTTGAAAACTGAAGAAACCCGTGTTGATATCGACAGTTTTGAATACATGGCATTATCTGGATCCAAATTGGTTTAGGAAAAAATGTACCACAGCTAACTTAACGATGTGTTGTCCCAAAACTCCCTTGTTTTCATAAATCTATAAAAGAATGATTGCCTAATGATGATAGAAAAGTGAAAAGATACTTTTTCTTTGCCTTGGTTAAAGTGTGGTATCCGTTTTTTTTTTGTTTTTTTTCCCAGTTGAAGGATATTTTAAATTTTATTCTTTTAGATGGATAAATTAATATTTACTCAAAGTGCTGATCTCGTAGACGAAATAGTATATTAAGGTTTTTGAAGGACTTCAACTCGCAGCAGCTCATCCAAGTCCCATAACTCTTCATATAAAATTTTACCTGAATTATGGCATAAAATCACTGAAAGCCAGAGAAAATACTTTGATGATACGATGATGATTCAACAAGTTTATAAGAATAAAATGTTTTTTTAACTATTGCTGGAAACTTTTGTATCAGTCTAATATGCTGGAAAACACAATTGAGTCAAAATGTGGTTTAAAGCTTGGCAAAATGCTTTGTTGAATGAATAATGAAAACAATGAATTTATAAGAATAGCATGTTTTGTCAAAGACTGCATGAAACTTTTGCATCAACTTTATAAGAATGTTGCTATCATTCTGAATGTGATAATTGTTTATTTTCCAGAGAAGTGAAATTGGTGGATTCCTATTTTGATAAGCAAATCGAATCTGCTTTCATGAAATCAAGTCGGCATCTTTTCACCCAGAAAACCAAACCTTCCCTCTTTATTGCCAGCCTAGTTGGAAATATGTACACTCCATCTTTGTATGGCTGTTTAGTTTCTTTTCTTATCAAGTAAGTCGGCCATTTTTTCTTGTCTTTGATTCTTATCAGATGGTAAAAGTCCAGAATACTCTGGACCATCCACTAAATTCTGAAGAAGTTCGCTGTAAAAAAAAGTATCTACATACCTATTTGTGTGTATGTGTGTGTGTATATATATATATATATATATATATATATATATATATATATATATATATATATACTGAGGGAGTTGTTTTCTGTGATCACTTTAGGGTAGAGTCTTTTAGATTGCAATTACTGGCTGATAACATCAAGCAAAGAACAGAACAATTTACATTCATTGTTATAAACTTATGTTATCAAATTAAATGATAGTTATAAACAACTTTTTCATTTCAAAGCGTTTAGGACTGGCTGATTCTGACAGCAATAACCGTTTGATAACATTATCTATGATTATAATGTCTTCCTCTGTATATATAGCATCTTAGTGAATAGCAGTTTGACACAATTCTAAAATTATGTCAAATCTCTGAAGGATATTTTAGAAAATATTGACTATTTGAGTTACAAAATTTTTACATTTTGTACATTAATTAAGCTTAACTTGGACAAAGCCGCAATGGTAGATCACTGAGTGAAGACTGCACTCACCTGTGATAATCAATTTGAGTATATATGATAATATGTTACTTCGTGAAAAAAATGTGCTATTATAGCCTGCTCCTTGTTACAGTTTATAATGCACTGGGAAAGGCAGTCAAAAATCTGCCTTTCACTACTGCTATTTTCAGCAGTAGGTGGGAGATGGAGGTCTCTTACGACATCTGGCTGCTGTTTTTGCTACGTGCCAATCTTTTTCAAAATCTTACTCGGAACAATTTTATATAAGGATTTTTTTTCTTCCATTATATATAAGAGTAGTTATCTGTTATCGAAATTTGTCTTTAGATAGAAATAAGTTGAATAGAATAGAAAAAATTTTCAGTGCCAAATATACACCTGCGTTTTAAAAATCTACTAAAATACGACTGGTTAATGAAGTTCAATAAAATTTTCAGTACTTATCGACTGATTGGTTTATCTATTTATGAGAGAAGGTTACTTTATGTAAAGATAAGTGGAAATATAATTTTACATAACTCTGCTCCCATTCCCTATTTAATTTTATGACATTTCAATAAATATCGAGCAGAATTGAAAGGAGTTTACATTGTAAATTGATAATTCTGTATCAATTTAAATTTTTTTCTTAAACTAGTCAGATGGGGGTTAATTAATGCTCTGAAATATTCAAAATGTAAACTAAAGTGTGCTTTGTTTCGCTACTTTTTATTTGCAAAGATATATTGTAGATTCATGGTATGTGAAGGCTTTTAAAGGTTGACCAACTGCCTATCAGTAATTAGAGCATATATCTATATATATCTATATATATCTATATATGAGAGAGAAAGATTTAAAATTGTCCAAGTTTTTATTGATTAAAAAAATAGTCTGCAAACTGACTTGTCATATTTGCAATCATCTAGTCTATGGTCTTGTCACTAGATGAACAAAGGACATTGAGTGAGGGTTGTGATATGTTATAATCCCATACACCAGCAAACGTCAATCTTTAAAAGAGTATGTTTGAATTAAGGGGCATCTCTCCGTCACTGAAATGCATAATGTTTCAAAGTTAAATTCTCATCTTTTCCAAGAGGGCGAAAATTGTGTTGAAGATCAGTTTCAATTAAATTCAAATGAGTTAAGCAGCTCGATATGCAGTCACTATCAAATAATGGCTATTCAATCATCAATGTTTTAGTTAAAAGAAATCCCGAGTCAATCAAATTGATTTTAGATATTTAACTTAGCTTAAGGGAGAAATCATAACTAGTAATCCTAATTCGAAAATCTGTTCATTTTTTTTTTTTCTTTCAGTCATTCCCTTAGTGAACTTCCAGGTAAACGAATCGTGCTCTTTTCTTATGGATCCGGCCTTGCTTCTTCCATGTTTTCACTGACGATTTCTGAAAATGCTTCTCGGCAGACTCAGCTTAAAAAGATTCATCAATGTTTGAATGAAGTCCAAGAACGACTGAAATCTCGTGTGAAATTGACGCCTGAACAGTTTGAGCAGACGATGAAATTGAGAGAAGAAACGCATCACGATGGTGAGAATCACTTTCATAAGAGAATTAATCCAAGGGAGAGAACTAAGGCTTGTCTTCAAAAAATATATGGTTAACAACATCGTGGCGTATCTATAAAGATGCTTACTTCGACCCGAACCAAATATTTTGGGGATAGAGTGAACAGGCTTTAATCATTAATTATCAAATTATTATTTAATGCCTGGCCAAAGTGGTGGACTCTGGGGATTGAAAATTAGTTTGTACGGGTAACTTGACTCGGGGATGAACATGAGATTGGTAGCAATGACCTACAAGGTCAGTAGAGGTCACCACTGATCAATTTAGGATTAAAACTATTCTTTCTAGCCAAACTGCATGTCATCACATAAACCAGAAGCTGCCCAAATAGTAGATGTAAACATTTATTTATTTCTAAAAAATACCAGTAGAGGTGCTAGTGGCCAAGCAGTTAGCAGCACAGAAAATAGAGATGGTCAGCTGAATTCAAACTATAACCGAGATAATCTGTGTTCATTATGCACTGATGCTCCAAGGAAAGGCACGAATAGGAATAAATCGTGCAATTGACATTGAAAAGAGTTCCTGAGTTGAAAGAATTCACGTACTGTACTAATTTGCATAATTACTGAAATTTGTGAGAAAAGAAAAAATTTCCCCCCAAATTTTTTTAAATTGTAAGAATAAAATTCCACTTAGTTTATGCTGATGTTTTTGCAAATTTTCATAAAAGTAAATTGAAATTATTCTTTTAATTGTTCAGAAACGACAATTCGTATAGAATCAATATTCTTGGCCCAACTGAAGATTTTCTGCATCTTTTTTGAAGCTATCAAAACAAAGTGAAGTGAATTCGTGATTGTATTTGTTTCAGATATTTAGGAATACAACCAAGGCTGGGTACTTCTGTTAACATTATTAATCCTTGGAGTTTCTCTAATCTTCTCCTATAATATTGAACAGTATAATTTTTTTTTTGTCTGTAACAATATCTTCCACTGACAAGGAACAATTTTGCTGGTGAGAACATCTACCCATCAATTGAAACAATTGATTCTTCCACTGAAATGGTTTCAGCAGAATTTTTTTTTTTTGTTGTTTTTTCAGAGAAATTCAAATATATCAGAATTCTTTCACTGGTATTAACTTGTATTTTAGTAACGATAACCACCTCTAGAATATTGTCATTTGTTCAGACTTTTTCAACTGGGGAAATTTTTTTTTTGCCGTGTTAAGGTTGCAAGGGAGATAACAATCTGAGGAAGGCTATTTTTAAAAAAAATAATTTGATCCTTTTCGTGGATTCGTGCATTTACGAAAGAAATTCTTCTCGGAATGATATACCGGTGTTACCCGAAACAATAACCGTGCCGAAAAAAAAAGAAATTCCGTCATATCAAGATAGAATTGATTCAGACTATTCTTTGTAAGATAATTTTCTCTTCCTTATAGGAAATGGTATAGTATTTGGATATAAGCTATGCACACCTTCCTGTATACTTTAAATCTTCTCTAGATTATTTATAATACCTAATATAATGTGAACGCTATGTAAATAGCTGTTACACTGTAGGTATGAATAAAATATTGGTGGGGGGGATCAACACCTGAAGGGAGAAAAAAGTAAATTTTATCGTCAAAATTGATGTAAAAAATTGTGTACACTATAGTACAGGAGTTATTTATGATGTGATGGTATTCAAGTTGTTCATCCGTGAAGAAAAAAATTATGATAATTTGCGTATGAAAATTTTTATGAAAAAAAACCCCAAAAAACAGTAAGTTCTTTAAAATCTACCATAAATTAACTTGGATTTCAATATTTTGGGTACTTATTCAATAAAAGCCTTCTTTTTTTTTTTCTCCTTTTTTCGGAGAATTTTCATTTCAAATTTGGAAGAAAATTTTTTTTTCATGTGATTACTCCCCCTCTTCTTAATTTCATTATTTATTTTACTTGTTCATGAATTGAGTTTTTAGTCATTTAAAGTCCGTCTTGGAGGAATAAATTCTGATTATGTTCATAAAAAACAAAGGTCTGTTGGTCAATACAGATGCCTTTCTTCAGAATTTGGAAAAACTGGAAAGTAGAGGAAAATATTGTTCTTGCTTATTTTCCAATTTTATTTGCCAACTTATATTTTAGGGCTATGGTCTGTAAAAAAAATGAAAAAAAAAATATTCACATTGAATTTTTTTTCTAGAGATCGAGAAAAAAATTTTCTTTCTATAATTCTATGTTTTAGATAGCTGTTTCCCCTTTGTGCAACATCTGAAAAAAAAAAATTTTTTTCTGAAATTGTTCAATTCTTTCACTACCATTTATCGTGTGGAATTTGTCTGAAAAAAAAATTTGTCTGAAAGTATTATCTAAAATTGTTCATCGTCTGAAATTTTGCTATTTAAAAGTAACAATGCTGAATAATTAAATAGACTAATATGCTGAAAAAATATCTATTAGAGGTATTTTTGGATGATAGTTTTGCTGCGGTTGACTTTCGTGTTGATTCAGCTTAGTGCTTAGTGTGTAGCAAATTCAAGTCTGGCTTTTTTAAACTTTTCTTTCCTGAATATTTTTTATCCGCAGTTAGTTGAATCCACTGTTACAGAACCCATGAATACAAAGAGCTGACTGTATAAAGTTTCTTTTTTTTTTTTTTTTTTTTTTTTTTTTTTTTCACAACTTTGTAGATTAAGTCAGAGCTAAAAGTAGTCCATCAGAGCAAATGAATAAAAAATTTGTATTGAATTTTTAAAATGGAATGAAATATCATCAAGGTTCTTCTTAAAATCAAATAAGTGAAAACAAATTGATAAATATACTACCTCTTTCCCATGATAGTTGTTACATTTGAACATTTTATTTTATAAATGAATATAATGACTATTTTGGGACAGAAGTAGTAATTCCCTAATAAAGATCTCCAAAATTTGGAACAGCATTATGTTTTTATCTTTTTCAGCTCCATACACTCCTGTTGGGTCAACTGAAAACCTTTTCCCTGGCACTTGGTATTTAACAGAGATTGACAGTAAACATCGCAGACAGTATGAAAAAATATCCTCCTTAACAAACGCGTCAGCCTCGCCTTCACTTGAGGAGTGCACACAGGTGAGTTGAAAACTTGTAGCATTTTTGTAATTGTCACAAAATTTTGTTGCATCATCCACAGGATAATTAATGATCTGAACATGGAGAGTGAGATTTAGGAAAGTTTCTGAACTGCAAAATGTTTCAAATTTTGAAAGATTCTGAACAATAAAAAAATTCTGAATAGAAAAAGATTATGAATCGCTTCTTGTTGAAATGGAAAATCTTTTGCTTCTGGAGTGTTCAACCAGCATCAACCTTCCTTCTGAGTTCAGCTGATGTTATGTGATTCTGACTAAATTGATGGATATGTGGTATTTCATCATATAACCCTAATACCCCAACGAAAGCAAAAATTGTTGGTACTACCAGCATCACCTTCTAATTTTCTCTCCTTTTAGAACTTAACTCTTTCTAGACTAATCCATTGAGGTGCTTATTGCCTGGAAATGTCTGTTGACTTCTTAAAGAGTTCTAAAGGACAGACATATCACTGCAGTTATAGGAACCTTGGGATATATATGTTCTAGTAAAAATGACTTGAAGTAGTTTCAAGGGTGCATATGATATATATATATATATATATATATATATATAGTGTCATTCACAGACAGCTGTTTCGTTGTATTACAATTCTTCAGTGTGGCTATAGACTATCCATTTTCCCATCCAGTACCACCAGATAGGATTGAAACTTCACTTCAGACCCAGGGGCTGGCATCTTACCTCTGCACTACGTAGAACTGGACGGTCAATAAGGTTGAATTTAAGCGATATATTTATTCATGCATATACTCCCCATCCACTAGAGTGCTCTATTCCGAAATTGGAAGAGCATTTTATGTATATATGTGTGTGTGTGTATATAATATATATATATATATATATATATATATATATATATATATACACACACACGCACTTTTCATTCTTTTTTTTAGTACAGTTTCTTGCTTATCATTTTTGTTAAAGTCTCGGTGGAGAAATATTCATGAAACAAAAAATAACTTTCTAAACGTACGATTTGAAACACTTGGTTTTTTTTTTGTTTTTTGTAGGTTCCGCATCCAATGACAGTCGAACAACCAACAGCAACTTCCTGAACTTCCAAATCTTTAATGCTCTGTCTCCACATCTCAAATTCCACCACCTCTCCAAGATGCCATAAATAGGATTATTGATTTACAATATTTATTTTTCTGGATTTTTTTTTTTTTTAAATTATTATTATTATTATTATTATCATTATTACATTTATTTTTTACAACTTGGCTTTTTGAAGAAAAAAAAATCTATTTTTCATTCACATATCGAAGCAATTATTGTTGTTGTTATTTTTATTTATAGTTTAATTTTTTTTATTTTATTATTTTATTTTTTATTTTTTTCCCGATCATAAAATTATCCTGATAATTTACATTTTATGAAGGATTGATCATGGACAGTAGCTAATTTTGGTTATAAATTATGTTGAGAGTGTTCTCCAAATACAAAGGTCTTTACCCACAATGTGGTGAAGTCAGAATCCTATGGGACTTTTACTGGACGTGTATAATGGTTCCTATACTAACTGGGTCAGAAGCCATTCATTATAAGATAGCTAATTGTTAATATAATCATCTTGATTTCATTTTTCAGATTTGTTAAATAATCTCATAACTATTGTCTGAAGTACTAAGATGGAGGATTGTCAGTATTTCTTGACTTGTTTTGAATAGTATTCTTTCTGTTCAAAGTCCTTTTGATAATTATTGGTGGCGGCATAACCTGATGAATGTTGTAAAGCTCGCCAGCTAAAATTGAGTGATCAAAGCAAAGTTAAGGATACTAGTTGAAATTATTTGTGGAATAATCGTCACGTAATTCTTGTTTATAGAGTTCCCTTGAAATTTCAGATCTACATCCTGTTTACAATTAGCTCATAGCTGTTAGCTATCCTCCTGACCGATGTTATGAAAATCTATAACTTCAAAGCATTTTATTAATAGTCAGCTGTTTAAATTGTAATATGGGGGGTAATTGTTTGGACAAGGTTTCCAAAAAAAAAATTGGGAGGTAACTAGTGTGAATACGATTATTTTGAATTTAACTGCAAAGGATATAATTTGCATATTTAAGTTTTGCTTCTTGGAACTTCTCTGGAATTTTTCTTTCTTTTAAATTTTCAATTTCAAATTTTTTTCATCTGCATTTCGTTGGATCCGCTATTATGAAACCCATGGATACAAAGAACTGACTGTATATTGTTTCTGTTTTTTATAACTTAGACTACGTTTAGCTCTGACTTTGTAGATAATCAGAGCAAATAAATCAAATTTATTTTGAAGGGTATAATTTCGTCCAAGCAATTACCATCATGGGTGAGATTTATTGAACAAATACAATTAGGTAATATACAGAATATATATAATATTTATAAATAAAATTCTGACTGTCGGGAAGAAAGGAAACAATAACCATGGTTGTATTCTATTGCTTATTTGAATCCAGTATACACAGACAAGGTTTTTAGTTTTTCTTGATGCTGCCCATGGGATTTTCTCCCTGCATTAAACTAAATTGATCTGGTGACAATTGGAATTTAACACCATTGGATTACTCCCTGAATGAATAAACTAAGGCTTGGGGTTGCAATTGACAAAAATAAATTTAATATTTTCCCCATATTTGTAACACTGAAATGAATATAGTTAAAATGGTGATTAAATAAATTTTCTTCCTCATTTCTTATAGTATTTTTTCACAAACTCCTGCAAATAAGAAGTAAACAAATTTTAAAATTCTCTGCGTATTATAGGCTTAATGTGTTCATCCCATACAACATCTATACTAATTACCTCCCCTTTTTTTTCTGAACCCCAGCCAAACAATTATCATCCTAGATAGGATTTATTAAACCAATACAATTTGATAATAATACTTAAAATTCTGATGGTAGGGAAAGAAATGGAACAATAATCATGGCTGTATTGGAGTTTTGATTTCATTTGAATCCAATGCACAAAGACAGTTTTGTTTTTTTTTTTTTTAAATTCTGCCCATTTGATTTACTCCTTGCATTAATAAACTGAATATTTTTGGTGGTGGTTAGGATTAAAAACCAAATTTTACAATTTTCACGAAATGTCTGCACCCGATTTCTATATTGTATATTGAAAATTATGAAAAAAGGGATTGTTAGGGGTCAGGAATCAAGGCTAGTGTTACAGACAAGAATTGTGTTGTTATATGTATAATTCTGAAGACTTCAAGGTCTAAAATATACACCATAAATTGTATTTTTACATTTCAGGAGTCAAATCACTTGAAAGTTGAAAACTTATCAGGGATATTTAGCCTAGATTTTTTTTAGCTTATGAACACCTGAGATGTTATTTAGTCTCTTGGAAATCCCCATTGTCCTATTCTTGGCATACGAACTTAAAAGGATGATGCTGAAGCTGTTAATAAGATTATTTCAAGTCTGTTTCTGTGTCTCATGAATTTTGTATTCAGCAACAGAGTAAGATTTCAGACTTTCTTTATACAAATCTTTTTTATTTTTATTTTTTTTTTATTTTTTATCAACAGTTCTGTTGTTTTCTTTTCGTGGTTGATTGTTAAATGAATAATGATCGATTGGCTTTTTGGGGGAAACTGATCTGATGTTTTTGTCTTGAAGAAAGAAAAAAACATGATTTTTTTTTTTTTTTTTTTTTCCAAAGCTCTTGAGGGAAAAAAAAAAAAGGATTATCTGAACTGAATTTCTGAGCCAACATGTTTTTATTTTGATTTTTATAATCAAAAATAGGACACTGTCTCAAAGAGTAACTGTGATCATACGCACACGCATTATAGACTTTATCTTTTTTTTTTCTTTCTTTTTTTTTTTCTCCTCCTTCAGTCACCTGAATTTCTCGTCTTCTGATTAACCTTTATACTGCATCCCTCCTCACCGGCTTGATTTTTTTTTTTTTATTGGTACAGGGGAAGCTGCTTATTGTGATCACTTTGGAACAGGGTCTTTTAGATAACAATAACCAGCTGCTAACATTAACCTAACACTATAAAAATCGGAACAATTTGCATTCATTCTTATAAATAACTTCACCTTCTGGAGAAATCGCTTTGAATGATATAAATATTTTGATATAATTTTCAGTTCATTTTAAAGGTGTATGGGACTGATGGATCTTAATGACAATAACTGATAACATTATCCGTGATTATAATAAACTGCTTCCTAATAAATTGAATGTCCACTAGGGATGTTAATATTATCCTTAAACCTCCAACATTTGAAATCTTGCTGTTGGCTGTTATTTACATGCTTTGAATAATTCTAAGAACAATAATTGAATACATTGAAAATTCAATCGATTGTAATTTTTTTCCTTTTTTTGTAAAGTCACAAATTTTTTTTTTTTTTTTTTTCCCCAGTTTTTTAGCATTAATAGGGAAGAGAAAAGAAGGTACATCGAGGAAAAATGATGTCTGAAAAAAAATAAAACTTTTTTTTTTTTTTGTAGAAAGGTGAGAAATTTTAGAACTTGGAAATTCAAAGAACAAAAAAAATGAAAAAGAATTCCATTCTGTTGCTCTGATTCCATATACGCACAGTCTTCAATGGAAAATGCTTATCTCTCACTTCGTAATATTTTTTCTAATAACGAAGTATCAACTGACAGTAATATCTTATAATTAGATAAAAGCCCGCATGTTTGTTTGTTGTTCACACTACAGCAAAGAGAATTTCACTCAGGTAGTGTGATGTTAGCATGTCTGCCTCATGCAGAAGGTCCCAGGTTTGATTCCTGGTGAAAAAAAAATCTTCATTAGGTCAAATTTCTCTGTGCACTCAGCTTAGTGTGTACTCAATTAGCTGCTGTGTGATTAGGGTAGAGGTATCCCTTTGGTGGACTTGCACCCTGCCAAGGAGGCGGGGGGGGGGGGTCATGAAAACTTGTTGGTTATCAAGTCCTGGACTCTTTGAGACTTGCAAGGATCACTAAGCTGATGAGTGCAACAGAAACAGTGACTCTGTCACTGGCTGCCAAACGCCATTGGGAAGGTCTCCTAACGAGACGGATGCTTTTTAAACCAAATAAATGTATGAAATGAAGTGAATCCTGTTGTGATTCCAAGTCCAACCTGAAGATAAGCAGGCAGATGACGTACCCATTAGGCCATGGTGCTATGCTTGAATATAGGATGATATCACTTTTCAAATGCCAAGTCTTTTTTTAATGTTTGTAATTGTCTGAATTGGTCATATTTCTCTTTTCTTTTCCCAAGTAATACAAATGCATTGAACTCATTTGAAACAATAAAAATAAAATACAATAATTTTTCTTACAGTGAATAGGAACAGTGAAGAAAATGATGTCCTTATACCCTAGGTTGGGCTTGTTTCTGTCAACTTACGCAGTATGATGAAAGGGATTTTATGTGTGGAAAAAAAAAAAATCTGTTATTCAGAAAAGAATATAAATTAAAAATGATAATCTAAGAAGCCGTGAAAGATTTTAAACTTTTAACAGATGGCTATATTGTTAAAGTGTGATGAAAAAATTCAAAGAAAATGTTGAATTTTATTTTCATTGTTTTAAATGAGTTTAACACATAAATATTATCTGCAAAACAAGAAAATATTAATTTAGATAATTACGAACATTGCCAAAACTTGGTATTTGCAAGTTAATTTCGTCTTGATAAATAAATAAAACCATTTATACTGAGATATATATTTGTATAATTTATCCATACATAAATAGTCCCATCATTTTCATGGGATCTATGCTAGTACTTATATATGTTACACTGAATTAGCAAAATTGGCAAATTGATTTTTTTACAAAGCAAAAATAAACGTAGTCTTGATTTACTTTAAACACGGATAAAAAAAAACTTTTTTGTTTTTTCTCATAATCAAAAGTTTACGTAATTGAAATGAAATCAAGTTTTTTTTTTTTTGCAGAAAATAATTAGATACATTGTTCTAATGTTTGTGTTCATTTTTTGTAAAAAAAAACAAAAAAACAGTTTTGATTTAATCAAGTTTATCTAATCAGAACAAGTATTAAAAACACCTATTTTTGGTGATCCAAATTTTGTAAAATCATTGTTTCCATTTCTTTATTAAAAAAAAACAACGTAAATTCAGCAATTTCGTTGATTCTGCGTGACATATCTATCACAGTATAAGCAGTGAATATTATGTAAACTTCATAATACAATTATCCAATTACAATTTCTTTCCTTTTTTTATAAAATGTGCGTGAGAATGCTGAGAGTGTGTCAATAAATGGTAGGTGCATTTATTTTGCTTTATATGCTATCAATATAATAAATTTTTGATCAAATGATGAACAACTATTGTTTTTGAATGTACTTCTATAAATTTTATTAAAGATCTTTTTTTTTTTTTTTCTGAGTTTGTTGAAATATTTTCTCTTATGTGCACAGAATTGAGTTTTCAGCTTGAGGTAAATAAATGGAGGAGAATCTACTTTCTATAATGAACATAATGATTTTCTTGGTTCTCTGTTTCACATAAAGGTAACAAGTTTGCTGATGATAAAAAATATCTCTTACCCATCATTTGAATCTATGAACTCTTCCATTGAAAAAAAAGAAGTGAAAGCAAAAATAGTGTAAAGCTTTTGTTTTGCAGCGAGCCTTTATGAAGACAGCACACCTCCTCTTCTTCCCCCTCTCTCTCAAACCCCAATTTCCCACTACCACCACCACCTGATGACATACCATCCTAACCATTTGGGGTCAGTGGGGGTTGGGGGGGCTCAAATATTTTTCAGATATAAATTAAAGCTGATAGCTTCTTCGTTTTGTTATTTCGGGTCAGGAAAGGCTTATTAAAGATCACTACTTTTGGATAGCGAGGCAAAAATCCGTAAATCTGAATTTTTTTCATGGGTATATACTAGTTATAATTGTTGCTCTAGTTATGAAAACTTTAGCACCATTGAAATTCTGTTCATTTTGTTATCCAACTCATTAGTATGTTTTATTAACCAATTCATGCCTAAAGTTAGTTTTTTTGAACTGATTTGGGTATAACTAGAAATATGAGTTAGATGAAAGTATATGAGCTGGTTTATGCAAATTCATCTGTAAAACTGGAAGCCTGTTTCTGATCTTGAGCGTTCGTATGTAATCTAATCTGCTTTTTATAATTATATTTTCTGTGGCAATTTTTTTAGGGTGGATTAAAAATAGGCCTACAGGCGTATATTTGTTAATTCAAATTCGTTTACCAGTGCATTATAAAATGAACTTTGTAAAATGTTGAATGTGTTGGGGTATTCCTTATTTGCTTACTGAGATGGCTGTTCATAAGATCTTTCCAAAAACCTGGTATATGAAGCTGTCATTAGCAGTGGATTTATATAATACTTGTAAAATAAAACTTGTTTTTATCTATTTAAATGGATTACACTGTGCAATGTGATTTTTGTCTTAGGTAGAGTGTTATTTGCTAATTATTTATGTGTAGATATTTTAGAAAAATAGTTTTTCTGTCAAATTTTTCTTTTGTGACAGGAACTGATTCTCATCAGTATATGTTTCTCTTACTTCATGTGATAAAAAAATGTATAAATTTGCCTTTTGAAAATGAGGCAATTTCAAATGATCACTGTCCTAGTCACAAAATCAAAGACTGAAGGGATTAGTTAATATTTCCTATACTTTTTACATATAGTCAATCAGAAAATAACTTATCATATCCAGGAACAAAAAAAGTTTTTAAAAAATGTTTCACATTATTATTAGTAACATTCATAATATTCATAATAAGTCATAGTTTCATATCCAGACAAAAATTAGATAAAATTTACACCAGCTCCTAGAACTTGTCCTTTCTGCTTTTCTTTCCTTTATTTAAGATATCAGTAATTGTGGCTTCATTGTTACACTATTATTTTTCTTATTTATTAATGATCTGGAAAAAATTTCTATAAATCGTGAAGTTTTTTTGTTTGATACAAAATAGTGCCATCTAATTTTATCACTGGGCGACTAAGTGAGTGAGTACAGGGGGGACCTGAATAGTTAAACATCATGGTCAAGAGAATGGTTTATAATCTTTGAATGAAAATAAATGTAAGGTGTTACATGTAGGAGAAAGTAACCCATGTTAGGATTACTGTATGAACAAAAATTTACGAGATCTTGTAAATGATGAAAAAATTCTTGGTATCATAACTGATGAACTCAGTTTCCAAGTATGGTGTCAGTGCTGCTGCTGCTGCTGCTGCTGAGCTGAGCAGAATACTGGGACTTATTTAGCATACTTTCACCAATATAGACAGGGAATTGTTCCTGATATTACACAAGTCTCATGTCCATGTGAACTTTGAATACTGTGTTCAAGACTGGTCACCATATTCAGAGAAAGATGGAAAAAATCTATTTGAAGAAGTCCAGAGACGAGCAACTAAATTAGCACCAGAATTAAAAAAAAGTATGATTTATGAGGATAGGTTAAAAAGGAGTTAGGGTAACATCTTCAGAAAAAAAAAAAAAGGATTGGGGATACTTAGTAGAAATGTTTTAGATTATGTGTGGAATTGAACTAGTAAATCATAGTACAATGGACCGAGAGGCTATACACATACGGTAGAAGTGAATAGAAGTAAATGGATTATCAGAAAATTCTTTTTTTAGCAATAGGTAAAATTATGGAATATGTAGTGCTATCAACAAATGAAAACAAGTTTGAAAAGAATTATGATGTTTATTACACCACTGGCCCAGTAATGTTAAGCGACTTGGAATTGTGTAAATATGATTCAGCTGTTCCTGGTTCTAAAATGTAGAATTTCGGAAACCTCTCATCAAAAAGGCACTTTTGAAAAAAGTAAACAGGTTATATGAAAGAAGCGACTCTGAATTAGACACAAACAATCCTGAATATACAAAAATGGATGTGACGTGTCCAGTATGATCGAACAAGCATTCGAGGAAGTGACTTTACATTCTGGAAACAGAAACACGAGACAAAGGTCAAAGGGTACTCGGTTGAAATACAGCGAACAAATAAAAATATAGACAAGGAAAATAATCGGACCATATCAGAGACAACGAAGATTACCTAGTTATGGATCCAACTTGAGTGTTTTATTTTCCTCATTTAATTTTTTTGAAACCCTGAAATTTATTTATGGTTTAATAGAGACCATCATTTTTTGGTGTTCACTTAATCTCGATGGAGATTGTTTTCAAACAACTACGGGAAGAAAACAGACTCAAAGGAGAAGTCCACATCTGCCTGATGTAGGTGGAAAAAAAAAAATCCCAAGTCAATTACCTCCCTTCGTAGATTAAAACTGATGTTAAGTTGAAGGAATTTTTTTAAATTGGATAAATTTAAAAGATTGTATTTTAGAATGTTTACCATCAACCTAATTTTTTTTCAACTCCTTCAGGCCTGTTTTTTTTTTTTTCAAGGATTACAAAGCAAGGTTTTAATGGATTGTTTCAGAAGCCCAAGAAACAATTTCACACATACGAATATATGGGTGTGAGGTATTCAACTTTCATAATATTAAAATCAGAAAAAAAATATAACAGATGTAACAAAGTGTATGGTATAAAAAAAAAAGAACTGAAAGATGACAAAATTGAAAAAAAAAAAAAACGAATTTTCAATATTTCAAAATGTTCAATAAAATGATCAGTCATGGAACAATTTCTAAGGATCATATGAAGGCAAATGTGACACAGGGTCAGTTCAATGTGAGGTCTCACACACCTGTGTGAGGAGCAGCATAAAGTGCCACTGGTTGTCGCCTCAGGCATCAGGATGTGCCCGCTGACCCTACTTCTTTTAGTGCAGTGGGAAGGTATTGTCTAGAACATGGATATCCAGGAACTACAAATATACTTATTACTGATCACTGACCAGGAATTTTGCAACTTTTGCTCTGCGTAACATTTTTTTTTTAGAAATGGACTCGCTCAAAGGTTGCCTTTGCAAGCCATTGAACTTGATGTAAGTCACTTCCTTTGAATTAAATCAACAATGCAATTATTTGCAAACAAATAAGTAAAGGAAACAACTCTATATTTAGTATTTTCCCTGAAAAGGGAAAAGGGTGTCCTCTCACTTTTGACCCCTCAAAAAGGAAAAAGTTCACCCTCAATTTTGACCACTAAACCAGAAAAAAAATTCCTTGAAATTTTGACCCCTAAAAGAGAAAAAAGCCCCCCACCCACCAATTTTAACCCCTAAAAAAAAAAAAAATCTCCCACATTGTTGGCCCACTCACTAAAAGAGAAAAAAAGTGTAGTCAAAACGTAATAAAAAAAACAACAAAGGTATTATCAAGTCAGGTGGAAAATCAATTCCCCAAAAAGTGTAATAAGAATCTAGGACAAGGTAAAAAGCCATCATAAAAAATTTTAAAAAATAGTAACCAGGATAAACATTCTCTTATAAAGTCATAATGTTCTTTTTTCATGTCACATGAATTAGACACAAAATAAGGGCCTAGTTCAGCATTATAGTTATAACGTAAATTGGACTCCAATCCTAGAACATGTAAGAGTCGGCAAACATGCTGATCTGTCTGATTCTTCAAGTATTTGGAGAATGTAGCACTAAAAATTGCTTTCCTACCATTTGCTGTTTTTGCCGGATTGCGGTAAGATACACACATACATCATCATTAGCCTTTTAGAATCGGTTGACGTAGACATTTCCCAAGATTTGCTGGACCTCTTGATCAAGGGTGTTGCAGAGTCAATTGTATCGGAACTTGTCTAAATCATCACGCCATCTGACTTTTGCCAGCCACAATTTTGCATATGATATCCAGAGATCAATGTTATGAATCATGATGTTCATTGGTTGTCTGACATTCTTGCAACATGACCAGTCCATTGCCATTCAAGTTTTATAATGTTTTTGTTTTTTTTTATATCTCTGACCTGTTTATTCTCAATATATGCTGTGATTTCTCCATGTGATGTTGAGCATGATCCTGTCCAGTGCATGTTGTATGAATTTAAATTAGAGAGTCAATCATCTGGTTAAGTTCCATGTTCCAGCTCCATAGGTGACTATTGAGAAAGCGCATTGGTTTTAGACCGTTTTTTTTTTAAAAACTATTGGGATTTTCTTGTTCTCGAGGGTTGAGCTTGCTCCACCAATAGCTTGTCAACCAAGCTAGATTTCTACTTCTTTGGAGGATTTCATAGAGATTTGTTGTCCCAGGTAAATGTTGTGATCTACTCTCTTCAGCTCTGCACTTTCAATTCTGATGGTTGTATCTTTGTCCGCAATATATTTCTTGCACATGACATTCGTTTTACCGAAGTTCATGTGGAGACCGACTTTCTTGCTTCCTTCATTCAGTTAACCTAGCATCAATTGGAGATCCTTAAGGTTCTTAGCAAAAATGACAGTTTCATCAGCAAATCTGAGGTTAGTTAGATATTCACCATCAATTTTGATTCCTTTATTTATCCAGCTTAAGGTACGGAAGACCATTTTGAGGCTAGCTATGAAGAATTTGGATGAGCCGGTGTTACCTTGTAAAACTTCTTTATTGAACTGGAAGAGTTCTGAGTCTTTATATAGCCTGGTAAAGGAACTGCTGTGTTGGTAGATACATAGCAAAACTCTGACGTATACAGGGTCAAAAGCTTGTTGTATGAATGCATTGATGACTTAGGGGGTTTTCACTGAATCAAAGGCTTTCTTGAAGTCAACAAATGGAGACTTCCCAGAAATTACTCTGTGGGAGGGAGAGCAAGCCATCAAACAATCAAAGAAAGAAAAAGCACTTGGACCAGATAACATCACCATTGACCTACTCAAAAAAGCTGGAAAAGTCATCACTGAGAAACTAGTCCAACTATTTCACTTATGCCTCAGAGTCCCAGAGGATCAGAACACAGCAATCATAATGCTGATATATAAAATTTAGGAAACTAAAAGATCCAGGCCAATAAGCCTATTCAACTGCACATCTACATATTCAGCAACAAACAGAAAAACTATCATTAGATAGATAAGTAACCAAAAAATGATCAAACCTTAACCGCAAAGAAACTAATGAATTTTTTCATCAATCAATTTTTCTTTTATAAACCATGCATACAAAAATTGAAGATCTGGTTAATTTGAGGTAGAAAGGACAGTGACTTTAGAAGGTTCATTACTAAAAAAAAAAAAAAAAATGTCAGACATGAAAGGTTTCAAGTTATCAGATAAAGGGAAGTAACTCCTCGATATCTTTCAAAGAATCTCTTGTTCAGTCAGCTTTATTCTTCAGCATGTGTATTTTTCAAAAAATGAGCTCATCATGAGAAACAATTTTAAATATATAAATAGTTTTATTACATTATTTATATGACATTACAAATGAAAAGACCCACATTAATTTGACATTATTTGAAGTTAAATTATTTTATCAAAGTAAGTAACCATTGTTACCAACCAACAAATTACCGCCAAATGGTATATACCGCTGCCAAACTTCCCAGCTGCAGTTGATGGCGCTGTAACAAAATAAAGAAAAAAATGACATATCATATGTTACATACATATATATATATATATATGTGTGTGTGTTATTTCAAAACCCTTTTTGTTATGGTTGATAATGATAATCTTTCTGAATGCTTCGAAACAAACATGAAATCGGAAAAAAAAAAAAAAGATTTATAAAAAACTGAAAAAGGTATAAAAATAAACAGTGGACAATTTGTGGCATTCAAAATTCACACCCTTCAACGAAGGAACTTTGCATTGAGCGAGGCATTAAAAATCTTAGTAAATACATCAATGTCATTCTCCGTACAGCTTCCTCGTAGTTAGTTTTCAATAATCAAGTCTTGAAATATTGTTCTTTTTATGACAGTAAGACAAGGTCTGTCTAGAAAATATGCAGCCATTCAATATTACCTCCATCCCCACAAGAAAAAAATAGCTCATCTAGGGCAATAGCATCTTAGTCCTATTCAAAGATAATGAAAACAGAGTTACCGATTTAATCAGGAGAGAACTCCACATTACCGAAGAGATAGTAATGACTGAGACAACCTGACAGAGGAACAGGGTGATGTTCACCGTCCAGACTTTAGACAGCGAGAAGAAGATCATTAGGAAAGCAGCCATGGCATGCAACTTGAATGAACAGGACCCATTCCATAAGGTTTATATCAAGCCAGATCTCATGTTAAAACAAATGAGGAATCCCCAAAATTGGTGAAAGAACTTCATAGAATGCGAAACAGAAACCGCTGAAAATATGAAAATTATACCATGGACAAATCATGGAAGTCATCAATGACAGAGAGTGAGTATACAAAATCCCAAACAGTCAAATGGTAGAAGTTTCCCCATGAATGAACACAGTTAATCAAGTACTGCAAACACACAAGTGAAAACTGTTTAATCTCAAGAAACTATGCCAACGCTATAGCAATGTTGATAACTATTATCTAAACGAGACTAACTTAGGATTCAAATAAGTGTTCAAAAACATGATATAATAGCCCTAAATGAAATAAATAAAAATGAATGGCAACGAACCAATAGATAATAGGTTACACACAATACACAAATAAGTTAGAACCAGAGGTACTTGTATATATGTTCACAATAAGCACAAATCCGCTGAAAAGACTATAGAAAAATCAAATTTTTGAGTCACAAAGGTGTGCTGAAATCACATGACAAAACAAAATCAAGGATCCTAGTAACCTGTAGATGCAGAAGCAGAAATTCTAACAAAGCTCCACCAAAGGTTGATGAAATTTACAGATTACTGAGATCTGTGGCAGCTGTGGTTACCAGATGGAAGTCCTAGTTGGAGATTCTGACCTTAACAAAATCAGATGAACCTAAGATCGGGAACTACTGCCATTGATATCAGGGACTCTGCAGAATACAAGTTAGTACAATGTACCGGGAACACATTTTTGTACCAACAATTAAACCAAATAGGTATAGGCAAGGAAAAGAGCCAACATGTTAAGGACCCGATATCCAGTACCTACGAAAATCACAAATCTACCCTCGAATGCTCCAAGGGGCTAGGTGACAATCTAATCATAACGTGTGCCTTACATACTGATGCGAAACCAACAGAAAACAAGATGTGATCGCCAAGAAGGGGAAACTAACCAAGAGGAAGACTGGGACGATATCTTTGCTTGAATTTTCAGCACTCTAGCTCCACCAATGTAGCCAGCACGTACTATCCACATATACATACATAGCCAGCCAGACTCACTTGAAAAGTAAAAGAAACCTATGATGACAGTTTTGGTTGATGGTCTCTAAAAATGATCGATAAATCAGAAGAAACAAATTGGAGGACGACAAGGCCCTTAAAGAGTTCAAGAAGAGTGGAGAAAATGGATTTAATCTCAAAGGAATTGATCAAAGATTCGCCCATGTAGTCCAATAGATTCTTGTAAATTGAAACCTCAGTTGCAAGGAGTAGCCGCTCAGTAGGTCCTATCCTGCAAGAATGGAATCGAATCTCTCATATTTATCATTATGCAAATCCGTGAAAAGGAACCGATTTGAGGCATTGATCTATTCAACTCAAGTGAAATTCACTGTCTTCCATAATTAAAGTATCACAACATAGCTCAAGTGCTCAAAGGTTGGAGTTGTTCCCAAGGCAAGTAATCTCAACCCTGATTAGAAAACATGGAAGCAAAAAAAGTGCCATCCTTGATAAAGAAACAGAGTTCAAATCATGGAGATCATTGGCATTACAGATATTCATGTATTTTGATATTGGAGACTTTTCATAAGACAGTATACTGATACTAGGTGGGGAGGGTAGCTACAGCCAATGGCTCCAAACCACCTCCCTGACCCCTGTTGAAAAAGTAGGTCATTTTAATATTGGCTGACTGCAAGAGATATTATCTTTAAGGAGATAGAACAAGGAGATAGATAGATAAAACAAGGAGATAGATAGAATAAGGAGATAGATAGAATAAGGAGATAGATAGAATAAGGAGATAGATAGAATAAGGAGATAGATAGAATAAGGAGATAGATAGAACAAGGAGATAGATAGAATAAGGAGATAGATAGAATAAGGAGATAGATAGAATAAGGAGATAGATAGAATAAGGAGATAGATAGAATAAGGAGATAGATAGAATAAGGAGATAGATAGAATAAGGAGATAGATAGATAGATAGATAGAATAAATAGATGGCAAATATTTTTGTCCAAGTTCAAGGTAATTATGCAAATCAACCATTTCATTGACATTTGAAGAATTTAATGAAGACAATTGAAATCAACTCACCTGGTGTCGGCTTTCGTATTGTTTGATGAGGTGCTTCTGTTTTAATTAAGTTAACTACCGAGTATTGGCATTTGGCGAGTTTCTCCTTGTACCTCTTGTCATCTCCTTTCAAAGACTTTGTTATGCATGTTTTCATGTCTTCCAGCATTCTGAAATATTTAGAATAATTAGCAAATGAATTTGTTCTTTTTAATGAAATATACATCATAAACATTAGTAAGTTGGTCTCACAGACCCTTACTATATCCCTCCTCCCCGTTAGAGCGCGTTCTGTGTTATAACACAGGTGGATGGACCTAAAAATATCAATCTAGCTCCAAAATAGCTAAATTGATCGCAGCTCAATTATAATGCAGATGGCTTTCTTGGACCCCAACACCAGCATTTTAATGGTGGATACCTACACTAATAAATTTGATCTTTACAAGGTGTTTCACATTTGTGGCTTTGTTCTGTACTAAGCTCAGTAATTTTCATTGTACGTAGAAGATAATTATCACTTCACTTCCCTAAATATCAGAACTGAGAAGTATTCAATACGCACATGAGAGAATCATGCTCAAACTCACATGGAGAGATCACAAGACAGCACAGTATATAAGGAAGAAAATAGAAGTCAGAGACGTCATAGAATCTATTAGAAAACTTAAATGGCAATGGGCAGGCCGTGCTGCAAGAACGACAGACAACCGATGGACATCACGACTCACAACATGGATCCCCAGAGATCACATAAGAAACCGAGGCCAACAGAACACAAGATGGAGAGATGAACTTGACAAATTCAGGAAATACTGGCTCCGCGATGCCCATGATAGGGAATTGTGGTGAATCCTTGGGAAGGTCTATGTCTAATGACGGACGTTAAAAGACTCATGATGATGATGATGAAGTTTAGTAGATATCAATAAAAAAAGATTCCTGCTGTAGATAGAGGGATAGCAGTTTGGTCGGACAGATTATTGCTAGAGGCCAATTTATCAACTTTAGGACTTCAATGACAACTATATCAGGTCATCTCAAAGTAATCATCATCATCAGTCTTTCAATGACCTTCCCCGGGACACACTTCTCTATCATGGGCGTTGCGAAGCCAGCACTTTCTGAATTTGTCTAGCTCGTCTCTCCATCTAATATTCTTCTGGCCTTGGTTCTGCATTTGATCTCAGGAGATCCATGTTGTGAGTCGCGATGTCCAACGGTTGTCTGCCATTTGTGCAACATGGCCAGCCCACTGCCATTTGAGCTTTTTAATGGATTCTATGATATCCCTGACTCTTGTCTTTTCTCGGATGTACTGTGCTGTCTTGTGGTCTCTCCATGTGAGGCCTAGCATAATTTCTTCATGTGCTTGTAGCATGTTTCTTAATTTACAGATCTGTCTCTTGGTTAGGTTCCATGTTTCAGCTCCATAAGTGACTATTGAGAGGATGCATTACATTGGGAGGATACACCCGTTCTTTTTAGGATTAATGGGATCTTCTTATTTTTGAAGGTTGAGCTTGCTCTGCCAAAGGCTTGCCATCCTAGTGTGATTCTTCACTTGATTTCTTCTTTTGAGGGTTGGACCCCATATGAACTGAAAAGCAGTGCTTCAACCCGAACCTCTCAGCCGACAGTGTCTAAGCTCATAGTATTGAGATACAAAATCTTGCAGCATCCTCCATATTCACAAGTCATTTCTCCAACAGATTATCTCTTCAAGTGCCTTGAACTTCATATCAAAAGGTTCAACAATAGGGAAATGCATTAAAACACTTTGATTTGTATTAACAGTGAAAACTCTCTTGAGCAGCAAAAGTTGATAATTTTTTTTTTTTTTAACAAAAGTACACATAAAATTAGGTGTATATTTCACTGAAAATTATTGAATTGATAATGTAATGGATAAGTACATCAACATACTTTCATATTTTCTTATCTTTTCTCAGGTATTCACATTTTTCTTTCCCCTTAATCAATCTTGAACTCATGATAATAATGAAATGTAAGTAAATGAAAATAAATATACTAACGCAATAAATTCATTGAAGAAAATCAGAAACTCAAGTATAAAAGCACTGCTTGAAAGCAGCTTCCACCAGTGGATCATTCATCAAGATTTTGCAAATAGATAATCATCGGTAGCTAATTTTGTAGAATTTGAACTAATCACAAAGCAGTAGTTCATTCAGTCTACTTGCATATGTTGATTGAGATATGAAATAAAACAAAAAACAAGAAGAAATCACGTCCATGCACTCCTAAAGATTCTCAAACAATCATGTATTAATGCAAACAAATGCCATTTACCGTATATACCGGATAATAAGATGAATGGCTTACAAGGGTATTTGGAGGACTACCTCTTACTGCAGCTCATCCAAGCCCCATAACTGTCCATATCAAGCTTTGGTAGATGGCCCAGAGTCAAAATACCAGTGAATTGAATCCAGCAAAATATTTGTACAGTTTCGAAAAAATTGAATGTCCATCTTATACACTGGCATATAGGTTAGAGTTAAAGAGAAAAAAAAACAAACAAAAAAACAAAAACAATATTTACTGGCACATGCTTGGATTCAAGTCCTCGGTATCCTTTAAGACTTTCCAATCATGAATGCACTTGCTTTCGGGCTTTTCTGAAACTGAGAGAAGAATTTAATTTCAGTTTATGAGCATTTTTAATCCCGGGAAATGTCAATGCTTACAACCTTATAAAAGTTGAAAGTTTAAAGTTTTTTTCTTTCTTTCATTCAGCTCAAAACTGAATACCAACATTCCTAATTTCCTTCCTGGAAAGAGTCTAACATGTTGACATTCTTTCTCAATCTCTGCATAGAACAACAAAGGCTCTGTGATTTCTCTGTCCTATGACCTTGTAAAGAATCGAGTTCAAATATATATATAGTCTAGAAAGCTTTACAGCTTTAAACACTGAACATGAAAAAATACCCAAAATCTTGTTCCACTTCAGTCACTTATTTTCCAATATCTATCAATGCAATTTACGTATTTTTGCTTCAGTGTTTTTTTTACCCAGTTTTACATATACGTTTTATTATGATACAATGTGTAAATTGTCTCCTGATGGGATAATCAGTTGTTTACCAAAACAGTTATTTAAACATAGCACCCCAGCAGTGTTGATCACACCACTCCCTAAATATATACATATTTTGCTTATTCCTGTAGGCTCCTTGTGGAACAGGGGTTACAATCACTCAGCTGCAATTTCAGGAGCCAGTATGTTTTCAAAGTATGGAATTGCTAGCCCCATGCACGAACCTCCTCTTCTTTTCTTTTTTTTAAAAACTGGGCTAGGAACCAGTCATGGCAACTGCCAAGCTGTAAGTTTTCACTTCACTTAGATGGTACAGGAATTGAACCTGCCACCGATTGGGTAGCCACTTTAACATAGCTCTGACAATTGAGCTAAACAGCCGCCAAAAATTTGGGTTGAAAGCAGTTATTTGGGCCTTTGCATTACCAATGACTGTTTAGCTCAATAGTAAGAGCATCACTACATTGAAGTGGCTACCCTAACGGTGGCAAATTTGATTCGTGCACCAGCCTCATTTTCTTCAATTGTTTATTCTATTTACATTGTCTAAATTGAGTGATATATTAACCGTATGACGATGGAAGATCATTTCAAATAAGTTTCTATATAGTATAATACAATTCATATATATATATATATATATATATATATATATATATATATATATATATATATATATATTATTGTGTCATCCACAGACAGCTGCTTCGATGTATTACATCTCTTCAGTGTGGCTATAGACTTTATCCCATCCAGTATCGCGAAGCAGAATTGAAATCCTCACATCAGACCCGGAGGCTGATATCCTACCTCTGGACTACGGATATATATATATATATATCAATTTTCTTAAACCTAATTAATTTACATTGTCAGATCAAGATTCTGTAATTCTACTATTTCGCAGCCCATTAAAGATTACTGCCTTATTTTCTATTTGGTATGGCCACCAGTAACAATGTAACATTTCTAAATATTCACAGATTACTTTCTGAGATTTCAGTGAACAAATATCTTCACTATTTGGTTTGGAAAGGAGGCAAACCATTAATCTCTTTCAGACAGGAAGACCTAATGTACGCCACATTAATAGCAATTACAACATGGCTTCCCCTGTCATACATTACACTTTCGGCCCATTAACCTAGTCTTGTTCAATCTACTTTGCTTTGATCATCTCTGAAGGCGGCAACAAGACTGAGCCTGCCTCATTTGTCTCAAATTTGCAGATTCATTTAAAGAATGAAAAACAAAAACATCAAATCACCCAAATTACCTTATTAATTTGACTAAAATCTTTCATCTTATTTTTGCATTTTTCTGCAATGTTCAAGGTCAAATACCCTCTGATTGTTGAAGTAGCAGCTTCAAAGAGACTAGAATTTGCATCAATTTATTCTAGGAACAAGTCTTAAATAGATGAAACCTTAACTGATCCGGCTGCAGTCAGAGGGTATTTGATCTAGAATACTGTAATAACAACCCACAATAAGATAGAGAAAAAAACTAGTCCAAACTTGAAAGAATAATTAATTTAAGAATTTGGAGAACTTCAGACCCATCTTACCTGTTCCAGAAATAATTTCTTGCGCCTTGTTATGAAAAAGAGGGAAGATACGATAAACAAAATTTTTTGTCATCCTGCAAGTTGGTTTTGTCGCAGCCATGACACAATCAGAGAACAATTCAAAGTGTCTGAAATAAAAGAAAAAGGGTTATTATTTTTGTAGATGAATATAAGAACCAGTGCAAAAATATATGAATATATTCACCATTTATTCATATTTATTTCAATAGAGTCCAAAAATGGTTTTCATGTATTTCTACATATAGTTATGAGTTTTATAAGGCTCAAAAAACGTTTTGAAAAAAATTACTATTTGAAACACACGAACACAGAATTGGCTGCTGCTGGTAAGCATTGTGCACATTTGCAGATTTAGGCAGCTGCTACTGATGATGTCACTACTGTAACTACTTTAGCTAACTCTATTGCCTAATGTTTTTTCAAATTATTAAAAACAAATAATGAAGAGTTATGAGAAATCTACAGAAAGTTAAATTTTGTTTGCAATAAATACATCTACACTATTGAAGAAACATTCACAAAGCACCATGTTTTCCTTACACCTAACACAGAGATGCGTTAAAATTATTGCCCAAAACTTTCATCATTTTTCCATGTTTGAGTATTTTTACACATTCACAGAAGAATGTGTAAAAAAAAAGCAATGATTGTTTGACACATACACTTGTCCACTTAGAGAAAATCAAGCCGATTCCTGAACTAGATCTGTTGAAATACTGGTGCCAAGGATCATCAGGGAGAAGGAAAGAGAGAGAATGGCCAGCCGCAGAGGCCGGGACTAGAAGCGTACCCAGCTAGGGGTGCTGGAGCTAGTGAGCATTGGACCATGTGCGTCCAGGGGTTTTATAGGGGTCGTCAGAGGAAGTGACATTTTTTATATTAAGCTAAAAGGAGAGTTTCGTACTTAAGTTGAAAAAAAGCCAAAAAGGCATGCTTTTTTGAGCTTTTTTTTTTTTGTAGTTAGGAGAAAAATGGGTTTACATACATTTTCAACTCCTGTTTGGCCTTTTTTGATGCAATTTAGAACTGAAACGGGGCTGTAAATAAGACCATGACAAATCTCAAGATCAACCATAGAGTTACCTTCAAGGGCATTTGGGCGACTCTAGGACTCTTGCTAACTTAGTTTTCAACCAAAGAATAAATATGGTCAGAATAAATTCTAATTGTGACATCACTGGCATTCTCCACTGCAAAGCTTCTAAAATATGGTAAAAAAAACAAACAAAGAAAACCCCAGTGTTTTACATCCTTCATATAGAATGTAAGTGATATTTGGATTCCCTCAAGTTTATTTCATTCATCATACATCATAAGGGTGCACCAGCCATGACCAGTTGTTGAACCTGTGAATTATCAATGATGTATATAGTGCCATCATCACGCCCTCATTTCTAGATTTAAAGGGATGTCAACTTCAACCTTGGATATTTGAACCTTTACGTATATTGCCATTCATATTTTCTTCCGAGTTACAATTGGAAACTGCTACATAAGACTACTTATGCTATATTTTCGTCAATGAAATGAAATTTAAAACTATATAAAATTATGAAAAAATGACACTAATTTGGATCTTCGATACTTCCTTTGATTTTGCTCTCCATGATACCATGTGGTGCGTTTGTGGATCAATCATTTCTTTTATCGAATAACAGTTCTGCATTTGACACAGCTATTTATATTGCTTAAATAAGACTGTGTAATAGACACAGGTGCATCAGACATTATGCACAAGTACACTGTGAAGAAGTACACGTGTTGAAATAGAGGAGAAATGGTTATGAAAATGCAAAGAATAATCAGAACATACAGCAAATGTGTAGTCGATTGGTACCGTTTTTGCAATGAGAATCGGTACATCAATCATATCTGATACTGCAAACTAAGTAGAGGGTTGAATCAATACCCAACCAAGATCACAGCAGCTGAAAAGTGAAATTTTTTAAAAATCTAACGTTAGATATTTTCTGAGTAAAAAGTTGTATACAGTTTTTCTTGCCTTTTTCCTTCTTGCCTACGTCAAGTCAACGTGTTCCTAGGAAGCAGATTGTTGTGCATACTTGCATCTTCGTTGTTCTCCGATTGCTCAAAAGTAATAAAGAACTTCTGTCTATTTGGACTGTAACTGGAGTTCACGTGTGTCGTTCATGAATGACCTCTCTACAATGACTTTGACCTCTGCTCCTGGTACAAGACTCTCTGTTCAAAATGTGATTTCGCACAAAAGCGAGACTCAGAGATCAAGGTGAGACTAAAGACGCGAGGCTTATTGACAACTCGACCATATTCCTCCATTTATACACTTGGTAGTCTATCAAATAAGAAGTGGTAGGCAGTGATGCCCTAGTAGTAGTGGGAGTACCCAACAACATATTTTCCAGTTTTAGAAAATTTTCAAGAAAGTTTCCTAATGCCAGTCCCTTATAGGCTGCTGGAAAATGCTTTATATTCTTGATTGAATGATTAGATTGGTGAAAAAGAAATGAAGATGTTTCAATGCACGTCTGCAATCCTTTTTAATCCAGGTGCATCAAGCCAGCATTCAGTAGAAAGGAATATTATTGAATACTTTCAAGGTGACACATACCTTTTGAATGCGTTCAATTAGTAGCTCCATTGTTTATGGAAATCAATCAATAAAAACAGGCATTCGAATTTGGTTTATATAACCTTCCATTTACCATTCCACTGCGATGGAAACTATGAGGGGATGGGAGAATTCTTTCGCATGCGGCACATTCACCAGACTTGGTGCCATCAGATTATCATTTATTTCAATCAATGAAGCATTCCTTAAGAATTTCAAGACGTCTTCCGTGTTCAAAATTTCATTGATAACTTCATTACATCAAAGTCAGGAACATTTTATCAAGCTAGAATTTAAACACTTTCAGAACATTGGTTTGAGGTCAAGGAAAATATTTTGATGATTAATATGACTCAATTACTAATTACACACACACACATATATATAGATATATATACACACATACGCATACAAGAATACCTTGGATAGTGTGGTTTTGATTGGTGCGGGTTTTACTGTAGTACAATTATGTTATTGCATTACAAATTAATGTAACTAAGTAAAAGCTGGAAAAAAAAATAAACATTAAATTATAATGGGATCTCAAACAGTGCAGAAAATTTTGGAGCAAATTAACTGCACTGCTCCAGGTATATCTGTACTACTTATTATTGATTGATTAATTTTGATGGAAAACACAGGGAATTTTTTCCTTAAAATGTTGAGGAAGCAGAGATGTAAGGAATAGCAAGTAGATCTCTGCTAAGGGCAGATAACTCCATATATGTATAATTTTCTTTTGCTGGAAAAAGTGGGCACTACAGTTAGATAAATCATGTAAACGGAATGTTATATCTAAGTGATTCACAAGCGTGCTTGAAAATTTCCACGATTTCAGTTTGCTAGTGACGTGACAGCGATATTCGATCAGTCATCAAAGAAGAATTACACAATAAGATGAGGTCAGTATGTAGCAGTTATTTGAGCTTCTACACACCAGTTGGTAAAGAGGCAGTGCGTTGAGATGGCCTCTTTGGTTGGATTTCTTTATTGTTTATCTATTTATGCTGCCTAGATTGTGCGGCTTATTTTTATTGTGTAAAATTGGGGTTGTCAGTTCAAAGATTTCCCACTAAAAATAATGTCTTGATAATTATTCTGTGGGATTAAATATCCATTTGTCTAATTATATATATATACATATATATATATATATATATATATATAAACACATATGATACATATGGTACAGATCAGGTTAGCAATATAGCATAATATGAAGCAACGTCTGATATGTCATGGATTTATTTCATAGAGTGCTCAATACATTCAACTTTATACTCTGAAAGTCAAGTTGTTTTAGAGTGGAGCTGGAAATAAATAATAAGATGTAGATTCGCTACACCCAGGCAGAAACATGAAACTAGTTCCTCATATACACATATATATATATATATATGTATATATATATAAAATTTGGTTCTTTTTGGTGACTGAGTTTCATGCCAGAATTGAATTTTCTATGTACACCTATCTATATATATGCTCTGTCCCCAATATCGAGTACTCTTCATGCATACATAACTCAACAACTAAAACTAAAGATATCCAAGTTGTATTTCAAAAGAATTACCACCAAGATAAAGATCACTGGCCCAAGAAGTGATTAATTACATTAGTGGGTTTTATAATCTTTTCTTTTACTACAATAGTGCATCCAGTAAAATGTTATTTTGGGCTGCTAATTAGATTATCCCCCCCAAATAATAAATTACCTGAATTGATCAAAGATGATAAATTCTGGTACATAGTGTGTTCACTACTTAAGCACAAAAACAAGATTAGAACACAGTTAGTTTGATTGTTAACAAATGCGGAAAAAAGAACACACAAATATGTTAACAACAGTGATAAGTTTTAGTTCAGGAGTGAATTAAAATTGATGAGGACCGGAGTTTCTGCCGACACGAATATGTTGGAGGGATCTACCAGGATAAGGATGTAAATATAGGAAGAATGAAGGGAAAGGAATGCCACTAATTAAATGCGAGATAGAGTCTGTAGAAGGGCCGTCAGTTTGGTCATCTAAGTTATAGCCACTAAAATATTATCTGTAGAAGTCCGACCAAACTACGGTGAGATAGGATGTGTTCTTTGAGATGAAAGAAGAATGGGTTACTTTTTATATGTGAGGGTGCATGTATAAAAAGTAAGTGTATGTAAAAACTATATGAACTATCCCAACTAAAGAGAGAGAGAGAGAGAAAAGAATGAGCTTACCTCAAGGCCGTCAGAACAGAGAGAGAGAGAGAGATAGTTTTACTGCCACAGTTTAAATACCGTATCAGTTATCTTATTGTTAGTTCTGTGTGACGTCACGGAGGAAGCGACAAAGGATTTACCATTTCTACAGAGATGTAAGGAATATCAAGTAGATCTCTGCTAAGGGCAGATAACTCTATATATAATTTTCTTTTGCTGGAAAAAGTGGGCACTACAGTTAGAAAAATCATGTAAACGGAATGTTATATCTAAGTGATTCACTAGCGTTATACCTAAGATATTTGGTCCACTAGTCAATTTAGTGAAACACTACCAAAATTACAGCGTAAAACCAGATCAAAGATTACAAAATGAAATAATCTACTTACTGAGAAGTTGAGAGCCCTACGGTTTGCACACTTGCCCAGCAATTTGATAAAATTTTCTTCAGTGTCGGGATGTCATCACATTCTGCAAGGTAGAAAGATTTTGGTTAAAAGCCACAGATATATATATCTTGATAGTTTCTCATAATGGTCCTTTATATCCCCAGATGCTGATATAATCTATCAAGCTCAGGACATAGCTACAATAGTGGGACACCTGGTGAGTTTCAAACTCAATATATATGCAAATAGTCCACAAGCCTCGCTTGCCATTCATCATACTACAATAGACAACATTTCTATCAGTAGACACTTAGAATTTGAACTCTTTATTTATTCTGCTTTTTGTACTGATAACTGTTACATTATATTGTACCTACAAAGTACAAATACTACTATGTACAACTGCAAAGCCCACCTGCACACAAGTTCTGTTTGAAAAGTATCCCAACATTTTGAATAATTTGAGAACTAGTCATACAGCCTTGATATATGTTCAAAACCATTCAGAGAGGACGTTAATGTTTTAACAGACACTCTCCCAAGGGGTTACTTGGTCATCATTGAGATGTCATTAAGCGAACTTATGTACTGTGTGACCATTGTATTCCCAGTGACCGAGCGGATCGTTCTCCAAACCCAGCACAAGGTTTTTTTGACAAAACATCTCATCACCCAGGTCAGCCAGTCTCTGCCCAAGAAATTTCAGACTGTGGACAAGATTAAGGAGAATACAACAAGAAAGCCGATTGTCATCCTGAAAGTTGCCCTAGGTAAGCTATTTTTCATTTATATCGAACGGCTGGATACTCTCCGGACTGATATCATATTCTAGCAGTGAGAGAGAGAGTGAGAGAGACAGGCAGACAGAGGATCCAATTTGCACTTTGTTTCTATGTTTACCAAAAATAATTTCAATTCATTTTCAAGAACACTGCTTGCATGTAGGTTTGGGTCATAGATCAACAAATTTGAGTCATTTTTATTTCTTAAAAAAAAAAAAAGAAAGTTTTATCTGAATATACATCTATTAAGCTCAGACAAGTTTGGCATAGGGCAACAATTTCTAGGGTTTAACTCAAACAATGGCTGGCAAGACTAACTGGCTATTACTTCACAGCAGGCACTCTTAGTAGATGTTTACTAAGCTTGGCTTAGTTTGACAAAAGGCCAAAAGAGTGAGGCATCTCAGTGAGTAATGGACTCACGAGTAATGGTCTGCAAGACTAGCTTGCCTAACTATCACACAAGGGCAGCTTCTCAAATCTCTTTTTCAGAGTAGTAAAAAATGATGTCTAAAATCCAAGAGAAAAAGAACTATCTTAATCTAATTTTCGATCAAGTCTTAGGGTTTAAAGTAGAAATGATACTTTCTCAAGATCATTCGATTTCAAATTGATGCCAAAATGCCAGTAAAAGTAGTATATTTGTTCCACGATAATTTCTATGAAAGAATAAAGCGCATTCTTTTGAAAATAGGGAAACGATGGACAGTACAATAAGCATCTTACCAATTGTGCAGAAGTTTACGGAAGCATTACTCAAATGGTTATTCAAGAGGACCAATTCTTTCAAGGGGGCACACATTCTTCCGTGTTTAGCTGAGCATATTTCCAAATTACTAAGAAAAAGAAAAGAAAAAAGAAAGAGAGAAAGGTGAATAGAAAATGAATAAACTTTGTACACAACATGGCAAAGTACTTATTCAAATAAAAACAGTCACAAAATACCAAGTCGTAGTACTTTTCTTTTATGAAAACAAACAGTTATTCCGAAAGAGATAGGTGAATGAGCTAGGAACAATTGTAAGAGTTGAACTTATCTATCATTTCATCTAAAATAAAATCGAAAAATTGAATAGAATAAGTGTTTAATAATGTTGATGGATGGTAAAGATAATAACTTATGATAGTTACAATGACAATAACGATTCAGACAAGAGGTCTGGTGAGTCACTCAATAGAAACTGTCACATGACCAATGTTGGGGGTGATCAATTTTTAAAAATTGGAAAAATTGGGTGATCAATGAACAAATTACGTCTCTCACATACTATTGTGCAGTGATCACAAAAAGTCTGAATAAGAGAAAACAAAAAAAAACAAGTGTGAATACTGCTGGACATGAATTAAGTGACCAATTCAGCATGAACTTATATTACAAATTGACCCTCCCCCAATTAAAATCCTATTTATGGGAGGAATTAAAAAACCAACAAAAAAAAACAAAAAAACAAAACATTTTCTCAGGATATAATATGGAGTGAATTTTCTGTCCTTTAGCTTAATTGGTACTGCCCGTATGTGCAATACAGCCAGACCAGCTTAAAAACTGAAGGAACTCACTTTGACATTTTTGGTTGACGCTTTCTGATAGAAAAGAATATTTAAAAAAATCATATACTTCAGACATTTCAAATACCAAGATTTTCAAGGAAAAGTGGTCGAATTGTTGGCCTTCAATGAAGCAAAAATTCAAAAAGCACTCGAGACTTATTTTTTCTTTCAGCTTCCTAGTTTTTAATACACACAGACATCTAATGTAGAGTTCAGCTTGTTGGTTCATATGTGTTTCGTAAACTATCAGATAATATCTATTACTCTAAAGATACTGAAAGTTGTTTCATTGTTTTTGCTTGCTGATGTGTATGCATCCTATAGACTCCCAAGGGTAACTTGACCCCATGATTGACATATGATAGGAGGCACTGACCTCAGGGGTCCCTATGAGTCAATTCAGGATCAAGATTACTTTTTCTGACCTAATTTGTAAGCTTCTTATAGATTTATTCATTTCTAAGTGAATCAGTGGTTAAAAGCACTGAAGAGGGAGTTCTGACCCCTAAAGAGAATTCTAAAATATTTCCTCTTCATTCTATCTGCTTCTCAATCTATCAGGAAATTTGTCAGTTTTGAGAAAATTTTCCGAAATGTTTCAATGGGATTTTTCTAACTATAATGTTAGACTGGACCCTTACTTTGCATTCATTGTAGTGAACCACTGATGTGAATTTCTCTTCCACTCAATGCTTCAGCCAGTTTGACATTATTTTTTTTTTTTTTTTTTTTTACAAGGAATCTGACCAAACCCAACAATAAAACATGTTTTTCTTTGAGCAAAAACCCTAACCCTAACATTAGCATTACTTAAATCTGATCATCCACTTTGAAGAGTTATGAATAGTAATGCCAGAGTGAGCACATGAATTCTCAGTTTTGAGAAAAATTAATTTTTTTAGATTTAAAAAAAAGGGGCCATGTGAGCTTGCTCAAAGGTGCGCATCATTCTGGCCAGGAGAGTGTGCAGGCCATCTAATTTCATAAAATCTCTATAAAATAACATTTGGTTTTCTGAATTATATATTTTGAGTTTCTCCCCCCCCCCCCGCCAGGAAATGAGAGACAAATCCATCTCTTTCCATCCACTTATGGGTAAATAGCTGGGCAGCTTGGACACTTGAGCCTTGGTTTGCAACCAGTTTAGGAGACGGATAACTCTCATTCCAAAACCCCTTGTCCGGGGTCATGAGAGGCAGGCAATGTATTCCTGAAATGTACAGTCTAATGAGGCTCTAGTGAAGCTTTCGATGGACTGAGCAAATTGGAAGTGGATTATATTAATTTACTGGAGTAGAATAGAGGAGAATAAAAAAAATATATTGACAAAATAACACGACTGACATCTCTCCATCATGCGGAAGTGCAAGATTTAAAAAAAGACTGGAACATTTTTTTTTTTCCAAATTCAAGGATTTAAAAGTTGAAGATTAAAAATAAAGAATTTCAAGAAGAAAATGCTACAACAATCAATAGAAATTTTTCTTCTGATTTAAGCCTTTTGAAAGTTGTGCGAACAATTTTTATTCAAAGTTTTCTGATTTCAAGTTATTTACAATACATACATTCAGCACAGAGTTAGTCTTGACTTTTTCAAATACTGGTTAGCCACTCAGCAGAAACCATCATATGACCAATGTCTTTTGACAGTATACCCTGTAGGGGGTGATCAATTCAAAAATTAGAAAAAGGAGTGATCAACAAATGAATTACTTGTCTCTCCTTTTGTTGGTTAGTGATCACTAAAAATGTCTGAATTAAAGAAAAAAACAAAAAAAAAACGAGCGTGAATGCTGTCAGATACAAACTAAGAGACCACCTCAGCATAAACTTACATTGAAAATTGACCCCCCCCACCCCAAACAAAAAATATTTTCGGAATAACCCCCCCCCCCCAACCAAACAATTATTCTGGACATGACGAGTAAATGCTGAAATTTCCAGACCTCTAGCTCTATTGGTGCGGTCTGTGCATATGATGCATAAATACATAGCCAGCCAGCTAGAGGAGTCTAAAAACTGAAGAAATCATGTCGACAAATTTTAAATATATATATTTCAGGATTCTCTGAATCTGCGGAAAAATTATAGGACTTGAATTTTATTGTATAACGAGTTTAAATGCAAGGGTAGCTTAAGGTCTTTCATAAGAGAGGATGGCATTAAGCAGAGAAGTTACAAAACATATTCTGACTCGAAATTCTGACCATGTAAAACTATTCCTATTTTTTTATTTGATTGGTCCTTGTATGAGTTTTTTTTTTCAATAGTGTCCACTGACTAAACCTAGAAGATCAACATAACGTAATGGAAAATATGTCACCATAGATAAGATTTCTTTCTTACCTGCAATATTTTTTTTGGTCTTTGTGAAAATGATATACATCCAGCTTCCTACGGCAGAGTTCAACTTCTCCATAAGAACTTTCAAAGTCAAGACATACTATTAAACAAAAAAACAGATTAACTTTGATAAAATATGATAGGAATGTGAGTATATATACATACATACATATACATATAAATGATTATTAATTGTGATAAATTACTGTTTGAAATGATTTCCCGTTATTACATGGTGAATGTATCATTTGGGCTAGACAACATAATTAGAATAAAGAATCAGAGAAAATAGGGATTCAGATCATATATTCATTTCCTAATAATAAAATATACATATATATTACACACAGTAACATAATAACAAAGTATATGTAAAACATTGAAAAAAAAGAAAATGAAGAAAATGACATGAATTACTCTGACAAATTTTGGGAATAAGTGACTGAGGTAACATAGAAAAACTTCTGAAAAAGTTTCTTAATGTTTTCAGTTGTAAAGCTTCCAAGATTAAATATATATATATATATATATATATATATATCATTATAAGCTTATGCAATGCTCTTCCAACTCAGGAATAGAGCACACTGATGGAATTCAACCTTACTGACTGTCCAGTTCTGCGAAGGGTAGAGGTAAGATGCCAGCCTCTGGGACTGAAGCAAAGGTTTCGATCCTACCTAATGGTACTGGATGAGGTACTGGATAATCTATAGCCACACTGAAGAGTTGTAATACAACGAAACAGCTGCCTGTGGATGACGCAATTATCTAATTATTATAATATATATATGTGTGTGTGTGTGTGTTGTACGCGCAACACCTTTCAATGAGCACAGATACTACACTGATCCTAGGCAGAGCCTACAGATACCACACTCTCATAAGTCTGTTCCTCTGTTCTCATCTTCGAGCAGGATGTGGCAGAAATGAGGCGAGATTTCAATCCCGGAGTAGTACCTTCCCATTGCTCTATAAGGCAAGGGAGGTATTCTCACGCCTTTGTGACACTGGTCTCAGTGACTGGGCAATTTCATCACAGTGCCAAGGTACCTACACATATGTGCCTGGGCACCCACATTAAACCAAATATGCATCACATTTCAATGAATTTTGGTGATATTTTGTGAATGGATGGGCCGTAGATTACGGAAGAGCTAATTTGATTTTTAGACAGATCCAGGATTTCTCGTTTGATTGAGATACATTTCCCACATATCAAGACAATAGCCTAAAAATTTCAAGTTACAGTTACCTCCCTTGCACTGTAGTCATGTATGAACTGATTTTCATTCAGTTTTTAGTGCATGGTGTTAGAAGAGATATTGGTTGTCAAGTTTTTTTTTTATTTTGCATTGTCCTAAAACCAAATATCATGAGAATTTTTCTATACTCGGATGTAAACAAAACAGAATTCTTTTAGGCTAACACAATATAAAAAAAAAAAAAAAAATTTCCAAAATTAATCTGCACGTAAATAATCACTTACATTTCGTTATATTGTTCAGCAAATTCTTTTGGAGTTTATCCCATGCATCAAACAACTGGCTACTATCGTCACAGTCAAATAAATTCTTCTCAAAGTCGATTTGATCTCTTTTCATTACCCTTCATGAATGGAAAATAAAAATTTAAAAAATTACCAAACATTAAAATAAAACTGATTTATACAAGGAAAAAGTAAAATAAAAAGCTGTCTTTTTTTTTTTTTTCAATTTTTATTAGTCATGTTGATAAAAGATCAGTTAAAGTTTGAAACAATGAGCAAATATACATCACAAATCTTTTTACAATCATCGCTTGAGGTTATCTGCCCGATAATGTTGTAGAAAAGAAATCAAAGATATCCATTGAAAAGGATGAATGTAGATTTTTTCAACAAATTTTCCAGGGCAGAACACCAGGAAGTATAGTTATATATGGAACTGTTTAGTAAAAGTACTTTGATTAATTGGTAGTTGAATTGGTAGTTGAATGAGACTTTATGAAAGGTACATATATATCCATAATGACAATTTATTTTCAGGCAGTGATTCTTGTGAAAATTCAGATACATAAATTTAGTATGGTAGATGTAATAATTTGAAGTTATTCAAGTTTCTTAGATGGAGTATTGTCATTATAAATTTTTGATTGGTTTTTTCTTCTGTCTTCCGTCTTATTTTTATTAACTCTGAAATTTAGATATCAATGAAAATTCATCACACAGATATGGACAGGCTTATTTCATCCTACCAAATAAATACATTTATACAAAAAAATACATAATTTTTCCATTCGTATAAAATACAAAAGTTGTAATTAGCATATTCAGTTGGAATAAAACAAGGAGTGAAATTTAACTCTAGAGGTTTGTTACTAGTTTTTATCATAACCTTCAGGTCATTTCTATGACCATCTAAGAAAACAATATGGATTAGAAATAAAGAATTGCCTTCCAAAAGATTCAACCTCATTACTGACAACTTAAGACTATTGTGTCTACTACTACTAATACTACTACTGCTAGTAAGCGAAAACAGACAATATGGCTTGAAGTAAAAATCAGAACATGAGGTTTGTAGTGTAGTGCCCCCTATACTAAATTCCTAACTATTAGTATAATGGGGCACTACAGTTGGAGCTTGTGAGCATTGGACCATGTGCGTCCAGGGGTTTTATAGGGGTCGTCAGAGGAAGTGACGTTTTGGATATCTAGCTAAAAGAAGTTTCGTACTTGATTCCTAACTAAAAGTATAGGGGGCACAACATTAGCTACATGACTAAATTTGAATGATGTCTACTTGCTGGCTTCTGTAGCAAGATCAGTAAGGCGCTACCCTGGTCAGATAGGCCTCTGATGATAAGGGATTAGAATTCAAACCTCGTCAGGAGCCAAAAAAAAATTTTTTCTTAAAATTCCTCATTCATGCTACTTGAAGATCATAGAATGTAAAAAAAGAAGCGAGAGTTACCTTAAAAAAAAAAAATAACAAAAATAAGATAAGGGAAAAACTAGCAAAAAATTGATTGATTTTTGTATAAAACCTCAAATTTGTTTGGAAAATGGCTGAATAAAATTCATCATTGCCAATTTAATTTGATTTTTTTTTTTTTGTAGATAATCTTTTTTTTCTCCTTTTCCATAATTTTTTTCCATTTCTAGCTTTACATTAATGCCATTGTGAAAGGCATGTCATCAATTCTCCACCACCCCCTTTCAATACACCATGGGTCAGCATCACAGGGAAAAGGAGTGGTATGTCCAACACTTTGATGGGCCTGGCAAGCTAGAAGTGGGTTATGGTAGATTGCTCAAGTTTTATAAAGGAGAGTAGAAGCAGACTAACGAAAGTAAGTGACAGCCATCTCCACCTCCTTGAGACACCTTGAGTATAAGTGGAAGATTAAAAGAAAAATGAAGCTATGCTATTGCACGTCATCAGAGTTACAAGCACACCATTTGTTTTGTTCACCAACTAGGCCTAGCAAAGATCGTAGGATTATGTCAACCTTGGTCAAGGATCTTCTATTTTATCTACTTTGGATAACCTTGTGAGCAGTCACCCTGCTTCTGGTCTCCAGAGAGAAGTTGCTTAACCCACTGAACCCAGAAATATAACCACTAGCTGATACACTCTCACTGAACCCCTCTGTCTTCAGCAGATCTAAATTGTTTGCAGCACTACCAATGACACATCACCTGCTTGTTTGTTCCGTCAGTCTATTCTCATGATCGGCATTGTTGAAGTAAAAATCAGAAAGACATCCATTGAAGAAGTACAAATAAAGATTTCTTCACAAAAAGAGGATAGAACTTCCTTTTACATTTCCGACATCTGCATATGCAACAACTTATACAAGTCAACAACACTACACTTCTTCAGGCACCGATTAGTTCTTATGTGTGGATTGACTAAAAGTGACTTTTGGGATCGGCTTCATCATAACATGAGATGGTCATCAGATTTGAACACTTGAAATAACGTCTCTCCAGTGCTCGTAAAGCTTAGCCATCCCTTTTTTTACTCCTGAACAAATAGGTCAATTGGCATCTCAATCTATCTTCATACGGGAACAAAAACATCAAAAATTAGTTGCAGAAATGTGTAAATAAAAGGTGCAGCAATCAGATTTACCCTATTCCCAATGGTATGGAGTAGTACAATACCGAATATGTTTTAACCTAACTAAAGACTATCATTGAGGTTTATGCTCTTACAAGTTTACCAGTACTATGGAGATTTGTACTGGTAAACCAGTGCTAGAAGTTGAGGTAAATGCTCTTGCCAATACATTGATGATAAGACGCTGAGGCATCACATTGGTAAACTGGTATTGTGTGTTTAATAGGTTAAGTATTCTCCTAACATATCCAAGTCAACACGTTTTTGATCACTATGAATAGATGCATTGTCTTAAATTGTACTTGGTCCATGGACGAATTTATTCAATCTGGACAAGACATATATAAAGAAAAGTTACTTACTGATAAAAGTGCACATACTGAGCATCTTTGCTCATGGTGGATACGCTTTGTTCTATATCATTCAATATTTTCCTGGAAGCTTCCTTGAAACACTCACTTTGAACATGGCAAATGCAAAAAACTAGAAAGAAGAAAAAAAATAATGATAAAAATGTAATGCTTTTTTAGTTCATGCTTTAATCACTTTCAAATGAAATATCTACACCAGCCATTCTCAACTTTTCTAGATAGTAGGAAACCTTGAAATAACTTTCAAATCTCAAGGAACATCCGCATAAAAATGTAAGTAGTTTCCAAAAATCTGTATTTGTACTGAGCCACAATTGGGAGATCACTACAACCACCATATTCGGGGTCATATAAAACCATTAGTCGAAAGTATTACGCTCTGCTTTGCAATGGCAAATGTCAGACAGTATCAATCGCCTAAAAATTGTTTTTCTTTTTTTCCACAAGGCCCACTTCAACCTCTCTTCTTTTAGTCAGAGTGACAGAAGAGAACAAGAGATGGGTCAAGCCCTTTTCAGAACCTGTACTAGTGCCTCTACAGACTACATGATCAGGATGACAGGTGCAGTGGCCAAAGTACTTTGTCCATCCATGATCTGGTTGCATCCATGGAAATTAAAAAATTTTGTCAACCACACAACAAAAAAAAGGGAGTTGCTCTCACTATTCATGTGTGGATTCATGCTAATTGCCTCAATGATGCGGCACCCGAAAATGTGGCATGGAGAGGTGTAGCAAAAAAAAAAAAAAAAAGGTGGGGGGATAGAAGAGATGTCACATCCAGATAGATGCCGATATCGAAAGTACTCAGTACGAGGGAAATTCTTTCAGTAACCAGATGAAAAAAGATTTTCTGCAAATGAATAAGTAATATTTCACAACTTCACACCCACAAACTTCTTCAATTGTTGTAGTCATAACGTTTCAGCTGTTGTACTCTCCGGCTTTTTTCAGGTGTCCGTTGTGTTTGGTAACCTTCATGGAATTTTGAAACAAATCCTTTGTTCAATCCAAGGAATAAACTGCCATCATTCTGCTGACCATGCCATGAGATTTATTTGCATGTACTCTTTATTTCATTTCACATAAGCATTGATATCTTTTCAAGCAAGGGAAAATACTTTTAAAAGATGATTCAGACTGGAACTCACCAGTAAGCTTTAGTTTAAGTCAGCCTAAAAATGCAAATTCACACTCTTTTTGATTTTTTCGGATAACCAAATACATGTCTCATGTTCCATACTGGTTTGTCCAAAATGGAGTCTAATTTTAGTGTAATGAAGTTATTTTTGGCATTGCCCTTAATTTATTTCAACAGCTACCGTTTTTTCTTACTGATCTATTCAAAAAGTATATCACTCTAAGAATGGCTGAAAATTTGATTTTTTGGTGAAACATGAACATTTTTTTCTTTTGATTTTAGATGCTTTAGACCCTAGAACTATCCAGAAATTTGTTTCTCTTAAAGGTTTTATCAGAGGGGCTCTATTTAAAATGTAATAATAATGCTAAAGTTGAAAAAATTAGAAAAAGTTGAGATCATTGAATTTTATTTCTCTCTCTAAAAAAAGTCAGAATTTTAAAAAAACAAACAAAAGCAAACATGAATGCTAGCTGCCAGACACAGAGGGACCAATTTAGCATAAGCTTACATTGCAAAATAAACTTCCAACTAAAATCCTATCATGGAAGGGAATTTAAAAAAAACAAAAAACAAAAAAAACACAGAAGTTCCTTTTAGGTATGATAAGGAGAAAATGTTCAAATTTCCAGCCCTCTGCTCCATTGGTGTGGCCTGTACATGTGATACGCATGTAGCCAACCAGACCAGCACAGAAACTGAAGAAAAACCTATGGTGACTGTTTCTAACAGACCAGTCCCAAAAGAATCATGATGATGGGTGTCAAGGTCACGAGTTAGACATGTTAGACAAGAGTTTGTTCACAAAGCTTAGCTTAGGCTGATGCAAGATCAAATAAGGATAAATGAGAAGAGAAAAAATGTATTTCAATAATCCAAGTGGTGAGAGCCAGCCTGCCTTCAAAATTTGAAAACCTGACTTTTATTTGGGCTTGAACACTGACAACTAGAACCTCTAGGGGAAATATGCAACTACCTTAGCTACTAAGCAGACTAATTCTGTATTGATAATGAGGTTTGCCATATTTGAACAGTGAAAAAAGTCCTGGTCACTGGAATAGTTGTCAACAAATGATGAGGCGAGGTTATGGTTGAAAATTACAAAAATGCCTCAAAAGTCCTGGACAAGAAAAACAAAGTGTACAAAGAATCCGTAAGAAAAAAATGTTATACTTTCGACATTTCATTTATGGCTGTAATAGCAATATAAAAAGAATTTAATGTGAGTGGCTGAAGAACAAGAAAAAGCAGTATAACATTATATGCATGCTCAAGAAACTGCTACTAATATCACTGTATAGGCATCCCCTATATCTCTCTACGGTCATAACAATTACACATCTTTTTCTTGTTAGATGGAGGTCAAAATAACACCCTTAACTCATTCCTTGCACCCAATTCACATAGGTGCTCCCATAGTAATGGATGTGGGTTCAAATCCCCAACAGGGGGTTCATTTCTTTCGATTCACTCACCAGCTTAAATAATTCAGTTTGAAGAAAATTTAGTCATTCCTTATTCACGTTGTCAGATACTAATATCCCTTACTTTTAATGTCTTTTTCTGTGGAGAAAATGATTGGAACTAAAATTCTATGTTTTTAAAGAATTTGAAAAAAAATCCTTCAAGATAGAGATTGAGACCTGAATGAAGGATATGTCTTGGGGGAAATAGAGACATATGGCAAGCCTAGTAATGAAGAGAACTCCCAGATCAGATTGGAATGTGCCCTTCAGCAGACTGTAAGAGTAGAAAATGTTGATACATTCCAGAGCTATGAATTGGATTAGTATCAGAAAGAACAGAATAATGAGTGACATCTGTCCTTAGGTTGACCCATAGTGTGAAAAGGTTTAAGGTTTCCAGTGCTATGAGTTCCAAGGGCTATAGCTAGGCATCAACCCCTGGTATGGTAGGCCTAAACTGCTAAAACATAGTTCTTGGAGCACTGGTTTCCATATAATGTTAAAAATCTATAACTGGTTAGCTTAAGGGTTCATTTTTCTAAAATGCAGACTCTTCAAAATCATCAATCAAAACTGTCCACATAGATTTCTTCAGTTTTCAAGCTGGTCTGGCTTGCTGGCTATGTAGGAATTGCATGTACAGGCTCTTCCAATGGAGCTAGAGGGGTGAATATTTCAACATTTACTCCGTATCATGTCAAGAAAAAACTTCTTTTTTTTTTTTAAAAATCCTTGCATCCAATTGGTTCTTAGGAGAGGGGGATTCAATTTGCAATGTAAGTTTAAGCTAAATTGGTTTAGTTTCTCTCCAGCAACATTCACTTTTTTTTTGAAAATTCAGACTTTCTTCAAGCGATCACTGCCAAACAAAAGGTGAGAAAAGTAATTTAGTCATAGATAACCCCTTTTCCATTTTTTAAAAATTGATCATCCCCAACAGAGCATGCTGCCAAAAGTAACGGTTTCTACGGAGTGACTAATGGACTCTTGTGGTTGGTTGTTTCTGTTATTCTGACTGTATTTCATAGAAGTTAGTCTAATTTTTGCACTTTCTCAGCTAAGCTTGATTTGGTTATTTCACCTTGGATAATACAGCTTTCTTACGTTCTTCAAATGTGTAATCATTATTGAAGGATGGCTGGTTTCTCCTTTGTATTCTAAACCACGACTGCATAGGAAGTTATATATGCAGCCTTTGGTCATTTCTTCACCGGGTAGGAGCATGTTGCATGGTGTCTTCTTGCAATGAAAGGCTGTTTTATTTTTTCTCTTTTTTCATTTTTGTAGTGACATTAATTGCGAATTGTCTATGCAGTCTACTAAATACTCAGAAATCTATTCTAATTTCCTGTTCTGTTTCTTCCCTTGCTTATTTAGCTCTCATAACTTGAATTCTGTCTCTAATTTTTCTATTTTTTAAATTTCTATGCTGACACTAGTTTGATTCACACTGACTGACAATAACATTTTTTCCTTGAGGCTTTCTTTACCTAATTTTCACCATCCGCTGGATAGCATTCACTACGTTAATTCTTTCTATTTTTTGTACTGTTTTTACAACGACTGAAATTTGTGTTCCTGTAGACATTAATTCCGGTTTCGTGGTCCTGTAGGAATTTACTCAAGTTAATCCACCAACATCTTTGATCCGGTACCTCCTTTATCCAGCAAAAAAAAAACAAAAACAAAAAAAAACAGAGAGAGAAAAAAAAGAAAAGAAAGATTACTAGGGTTATAATGAACCCTTACCACAATTCACAATTTCGGGGACATCGAACGGTTTATAGTTGAAGCCGATCCAAAATTTATTTGTTTTGTTATATAAAAGTTCGTTTTTTTGAATTTCAGTGTTTTTGTACGGAACATAAATTTCATCATGTTTTTGATACGTCCAGTGCTCATGAGATCGGCCCGATGTTGATTTCTTTCTTCATAAAATGTTAATTAGAAGTTCCTGCATGTCTAAAACTTTTTTTTCTATATTTCAGGATCAATATTTCTATAGTAAGTATCAATAGTGAAAGTTAATTCGGCGCCGAGAGAACATTGTTATCAGTTTGAATTATTCGAGATCGTACCAATTTTTTGTTGTTCTTCGTACATCGGATAAGAGGTATAATTTTATTCTAATGTAAATACCGGTCATTAAAAAAACGAACAAAATGAACCTAGTATGCACGGTCAACGGTCAGGAAAAATACTTGAAGAAGAAAATTCTTCAGGGATTTTTTTCATGTTCCATAGTTGATAAACAGTATGGCCGATACAGACAGAAAGTTCTAATTTTGGTTTATCATAAACTAAAGTAAGAACTTTTTGAAATTTTCATCTCGAAAGAATTCTGGTTGCTAAAAATATTTAAAATAAAGAAATTAAATAAAAAGTCTTGTTAATCGTAGGGCTTTGAAAAATCGAGTTATTCCTGAAAAACAAAAAGTTAGGAGAGTCTGACGAGAGAGAAAGAAATTGAAAAACCAGAAATAATTTTAGAGCTTATTGTTTTGACTACTACTACTACAGGACCTGGAATATTTCTTTTCTTACAGGGTGATTTTAAAAGAAGAAAAGAAAAAAAAAAAACAACTTAGACATATAAAATGTAAAACCAAAAACATACAATTATTATGATTATTATAAATTATAAAATTAACTTGCCTGTTAATACCAATATTCCCAAATAATAACACATATTTCCGTTTTGTGTGTTGGATGTTGATAGTGCACGTTTAGTAAGTCGTTCTTATGTTAGTAAGTGCCCCTTTCTCTACTTATTCGGTGAGCTTGACTATGTGGCTGTAATTCAACTAACTGACAGTGCCAGAGTCCAATTTCCAAATATCAAACATGCTCTATATGAACTTCCTGACTGAATATTAAGTGGACGTGAGGAAGAAAAAAAAAAGGAATGGTCAGATATAACGAACAATAATGCTTTTTTTTTTCCTCCTTGAGAATTTCTTCATCATTTAGGAAATGGTCATAACGAATGAATGCATTGAAAAAGAAAAAAATACAGGATTATTCAACCATATTTGGAAATACTGAAAATTTTTTTTCAACAAATTTTTTAATTTGAGGTAAAAAATAGAAAAAATTGTCCAGTGAACACAAATAATGGGTGTTTATTTAAACAATTATTTTTTTCTTACAGATTCCGGTAGCCATGAAATTTAAAGAAAGTTATGAACCAAACCGTAGGGAACTTGAAATTATACCTTAGCGGCTTATCAAATACTATTAGTAAGCAAGTACCGTAGACTGTAGCAGTAATTCTTAAATTTATGAATGATTCGCACAAGAAAAAATGAATGAATGAAATTGTGTTGGGAGTGAATGGAATGGGGGGGGTACGGACAAACCCCCTCCAGACAATATCCTTTCAAGCAAAATACTCGGACAAATCACCCAACCCTACCCGACAAAAACCTCACATAGTAAAAAATAAAACAGAATTTGTAAAAATTTTCTCTAACATGAAATGAGTTATATATTAGGGCAATATCTTAAAGTCCTGAATATTACAAATTGAACATTTAGAGACTATGTATTACTTCTGGGACGACCTGAAACAAAAATTTACTCATATTACTTATTTTAGTCGTCCTAAATTATTACTTATTTCTTCTTGAAGTTGATTGTTTTTTGTTGTTTTTTTTTACTCTGAATTGTAAGAATCATATATTACTTATTCTTACTGTGATATATGGTACGAAATGAAAACAAAATCACAATAAAACCTTTATTTATTCAAGTGTACAAAAAATACTGAATTGAATGACTTGATTAGTACAAATTCAGTTAAAATATTCATAGTACAGTACAGATTTGACATTCTTAAAAGTGCCTTTTGACCAATAAACATTGTAACTGGCTGTAGTCCGTACTAAACAAGTGAATTTGTGGGAAAATTATTAAAAGAATTAAATTAATTCTGTTTTTATTTTTCACTATGCGAAGATGGGGTCCGGTGGGGTTGAGGATTTGGACCGGTGTTTTTTCTTTTTTTTGTTATTTCTTTTTGTCCGGGGGGATTTTATCTGGTTAGATTTTTGTCATGGACGCCACGAAGGTAGTGGGGCGAATGATGGACTGATGAAACGTTATGGGCGAATTTTAATAATGACTCTATTAACTCTTCACTCTGGATTCATTCTTTTCTATACTTAAAAATGTAATTTTTGTTGTACATCATTATTTCTAAAAATCCAATTCTAAGACTGTTATTTGCTAACTTTATGTTAACTAGAAAAATTGTAATAATTTTTCTTAGTTAATTTTTCGTCACTCTACATTATATATATAAAAAAAACTCAACAAGACAAAACGTGAAATAAGTAAACATAAGAAATGAGTTGATTTAGGCTTTTTGCTTGTGTTACAAAATGGATTTTATAAAAACTTATACACTTGGGAGAATGAGATGAAAAAAATGATCAAAAACATGTGGTAATTCAGTATCGGGTGAAGTAAAATTTGTAATAAGGGCTTGAGGGTCAATGACAGTAAAAGGGTTCAAGAAATACTACACAACCATGTTAGATGGAGTGAGTAGAAAAATTGTGTTGTGTCAACCTTCTAGTGAGTGACTGCTAACTTGCCTTGAAAATCGGCATTCGCAATGACTGGGTGGGTGTTAGCTGAACAAGAACACCGGTCACTGGCGCCAGAGATAATTATGCAACAATTCCAATCCCAAATTGGATCCTTTTGATAAGCTAAGCTTAATTTAGCACCTAATGAGTATAGAATAAACTAACAACGTTAAGTTTGATAGTCATCGCTTCGTGATAGGTACCAAGTACTAAATTCGTTTATTTGTTGTTTTGTCGTTATCACAACACTCTGGGTTGAATACCTTTCGGTTAGTAATGTTCAAAACAATATTTTTACGTTAAGACTTGAACTCACGTACATCTCTAACGCCTGTCACCACGACTCCGGGCAAAGAAGTCTGATGATTAAGCGAGTCATGATTCAAGTGTTAATCTGTCACTCCCTCCTTTCCTACCATTTTGTTTTATTACTTAGTGGTTTCAGGTTATTTCTTATTTTTTTTAGATGCGTCCAGACCTTTCTGTCGGTCGGTCGGTCGGTCGGTCGGTCAGTATGCTAAATACCGATTTTCTTAATTGTATCGCGTTGGATTGATATGAAACTTGGTCATGACCTTCGAATGAACCATCCTCATCTTCCTCACATCCTCTCCTATCCCTCCTCTTCCTGCTACCACAACCACGACTAGTCATGCTTCTATGGACATACTTCGTCTAAAATCCCTCAGAAATCATTTTTTTTACTGGGAAACCATCACGCGCAGCCCCTTCTCTTCCTTCTCCTCTCTTCTCTCCCACTCCCTTTCTCTTCTCATGGAACGAGGAAAGATTTGCGCCTTCTGGTCTGTTTCAAGTCAGATTGATTTGAAATATAGGTCAGACCCTCGACTCGATTGAATGTACCATTCTCCTCCTCCTTAGCGGTTGGAGATGTACATGCATTCGGTCCCGTCTTTCTGTCTGTCTGTCTGTCTGTCTGTCCACACGATAATAAAGAAATTTTGAGGCGGATCCCAGAATTTATTTTTTTTGATTGAGAGATATTTTGCCATACATTTATGTATCCGCTCATGTTCGCCCGGACGATGTCTTCAGAATTTTCCCATAGATTTCAATGAAATTTCGCGGGGAAAATGGACAATTGATTACGAAAGAGGTGATTGAATTTTGGTGCGGATCCATGGATAATTACCCCCCCCTGCGTTGTAGTTATATTTCCACACCAAATATTGCGAAAAATTTCATGTCTTTCCACGGAATATCTTCAAATATTCTCAATGGATTTCACTGAAAATTTGTGGAAGGATGGATAATAGAGCGCGGAAGAATTGATTAGATTTTGGGGAGGATCCATGCACAATTACTTCTCTCGACCATAGCGTTGGCAGAGGCATGAGTTCTCTGAGTGCTTCCCTGGTTGAATGTTTTTTTTTTCTTGAATAGAAGTTCGTTTAGTTATAGCTGGAAAAAATTAATCAATATCAATACGCAGATTATACTTTTTTTTTTGATACAAGTGCAAATATCATCAAGATACAGATGAGAAAACTTTTCACAAACGTTAAAAAAATGTCGAAGAAAATACTGTCTATATTTTTGAGAAGGGTCACTCACATTCAGAGTTTTCCAGACGATTGAACTTTTATAATAAAAACAAGAACGAGGCCAATCGCCCGGAAAAAATTCTTTGAATCTAAGAAAAAAGGCTTACGTTTATGTTGCATTTACTTAGGCTGTTGGAATGCATTGCACGAAATTAGATAAAGATCAAAAAGTTGCTTTCAACCAGACTTGAATTTGTACCCCACATTTTTGGCGGTCGAATTGTATATCGATCCAAAGCGTTGTAATGAAAAGTAACAAGAAGATGAAAAAACAAAACAAACAAACAAAAAAACCATCAAAACAAACTAAACAAACAAAGAATAAATTTACTCATTCATCGTTTGTTCCATTTAGTTTGACCCTAGTTTTGTGGTAAATAGCAAACCATAAATAACTGATTTTAGTACGTAGCGCCCCTCACCGTACATATGAAGCGCTCACCATCAATTTTTCTACTTCATTGACTCTCGTATGAGTATCCGACATGGATGGATGATTGACTCTCTGACTACTGTTAGTACATTGAGCCCTGCCGGGTGCCTTACCACAGCGATCCATCGCGCCCCCTTTTTCTGGCCTTTTCTTCGGGATCAAGGTGTAGTATCTGTTCCACGGCAGAGCCCGTCCTTGGGCTCTCCTATTAATACTCGGCCCAGCTGCGGGGATCCGTTGCCCCTGGGCTGCACTGCTCGATTGCACTTAAAAGGAGCAGGTCCCCTGGTGGACGCTTTCGTGACGGAGGTTGCTTAAGCTTCTACGGTAGCTTGGCAATCGAAGTCGCGTCGGCTGGAGCCATTTTTGGACGGATGGATCCTATTCTTCCCACGTTAAGCTCGACCTTGTGTCATATTCTGCTGCTGTGGGACAGCGAATAAACATCCCCCCCTTACCACAGCGATCCTACGCAAAACCACGCAATTCCTAGTAAATTGATAACTGTTGTATCAATTTTGAGAGGAAGAGTTGATGACCACTCGTTTTATTTTACTTCCTGGATATATATATATATATATATATATATATATATATATATATATATATATATATATATATATATATATATATATATATATATTGATCTAACCGTAATTCGAGAAATCTCCGTGTGTATGCACCGAGACCAAGATAACTCGACAACTACAATGTTGGTATTCGCCAGATATGTCGGTACGTGCGCTGGGCAACGAGGTGTCAAGTTAGAAGTCGTTTGAGTCAGCGATTCCCGATATGTGGTGGGGTGGAATACTCGATTTACAATTTTTAAAAACCTTTACAGAAATTAACGCATATTTTGTGACCGTAAAAAGTGATGTTTTAATGACGTTGTGTACGTCTCTAATCATTTCCAAGTCGTTTTGGGATAGAATTAAGAGAGAGAGAGAGAGAGAGAGAGAGAGAGAGAGAGAGAGAGAGAGAGAGAGAGAGAAATTTTTTTCTGTCGAATTACTTTTCAAAGAAAATTGAATTATACGTTAAACGACCGTATTTCTCTTTTGATTGTTGCAATCAACGACATCATATGTAAAGACAGCGTCTCATTATTTCTCATGTTCAAACCTCCTGAAGATTGTCATGAAACCGGATGCATCTTTTGAGTGGACTGGCGCCAGTATCTTATAACAAAGAGAACCTCAAAGTTAGCATATTTTCCTTTAATTGAAAAAGCAAGAATAGAAAAGAACAAATCTTGACGGTTGACGTCATAGCGATATTCCTAAATCCTGGCCTTCTGCTACATTTACTAATTAGCGTTACATTTACAAATTGATGCTCCATTTACAAATCAGTGTTTCATTTACAAATTGATATGATAGATTAAGGAATGATGCTCCAAGGTTCGATCAGTGAAGGCCTTTAGTAGTTGAGAAGAAGAAGTAAAGACCAGTATAGTCGCAATACCTGGAATCATAGCGTCTTCTGAACGAATAAAAGACAAGAAAAAAGAACTTGTACCTAAGGTTCAGACTGACTGTTACCAGAACTAACTTTTATCAATCATTATTAGTTTTTGACGGGTATTTTTAAATCTAATTTTTTAGTTGCTTTTTAGCTCAACTTTCTCGGACTGCCAGTCAACAAACAGCACAGATCGGATATAAATAAAAATATATGAAAATCTCATCGGGTAGATACAGACGTGGACTAACCATAGGTGCGGATCTAAGGCAGAACAAATTCACTTCTTGTAAAACGTTTAGATAAATCAACTTTATAAGTAATACAAAAACCCTAAATACTTCCAAATAACCATAAATTAACCTAAAAAACAATATATATAGATGTTATCTACATACAGCTGTTTCGATATATTACATCTCTTCAATGAGGCTATAAATATCAATTCAGGAAAAACCCATAGATATAAAATATTACATCGGCATATCGGACACACCTTTTAAGCTTAGATTAGCCAACCACGTATCATCGTTCACTAACGAAAGATACAAAAACAGCACATCCTTATCAGCCCACTACAGGAAACAACACCAAATGAACCACAAGCCAACAGTTAAGTGGAAAATTCTTAGACAATCCAATACATGCAAAAAATTCATGAAAATTCATGCAATCTCTGCCTTAATGAAAAATTTGAAATTCTAAATTTTACTAGAATCATGAAAAATCCCAAAGAACACGTACTAAATAGAAAAAATGAAACCATAATACAGTGCAGGCACCGCTCTAAATTTCTTTTAATCAACATGAAACAACACCAATAAATCATAAAGTAAAATAGACAATTCGTCCCCAAGATTAATACTATCCACTAGAGCTACAAAAGGCACCAACAAGGGCAATAAAACCCAATGCTAAGATACCTGGGCCCAAATAGAAATTACTCTCAGACCACTACTAGGCATCCTTGCAGGAATGACCCCTATATGGAGTTCAAACCCCCTTGACAAAATGAATATCCCCACACCACCCACTACCACACTCACAACATTCTCACCAAATTCCCAATAAATAGACCCCCAAAAACATAGACAACCATTCGCCTGAAGAGGCCCAGAGGGGGCTGAACTGACTGTGTAGTTCTGTAGTCCAGAGGTAGGATATCGGCCTTCGGATCTGATAATAAGAGAGGGCTGAAACATGAGCTAGTTTATGTAGCGAATCCACAACCTACTATATATATATATATATATATATATATATATATATATATATATATATATATATATATATATTGTAAAAAATAAATTTTTTACATTTGAACTCACCAAGCTCAAATATATTCCATTTGAACCCCTTAATCAAAATTCTGGATCTGCACCTGAACTAGTATGATAACGCGTAGTGTTTTTGAACCAGAGTCTTACATTCTATGGAATCCTTCGTCTTGATCCTCTATTTAAATAAACACTAAAATAAGAGATCATGGACCTAATTAGTATTTCACGATACAATAACCATCTGTCACACTTGACTCACCCTTTGACCGGGTCATCATACCCAACCAGCAAATACTGAAGAATTTAAAAAAATCTTTGTCACCTGCATTGTCATTATGGATAGCCACCTGCGACTCCCTTAGGCGAATATCAGCGGTAGCCGAGGGTGCAAAGGTCAAATGGGCGCACTCTAAACTAAAAAAAAAAATAATAATTTGGATACAAACCGGTGCAAATTTTATGTCTCACCTAGGGCATATGAAACTCTAACACCGGCCATGTCCCCTTATCTTGAAAGATTCCACACACACACACACACACACACACACACACACACACATACACACGCACGCAATTCTAACGCTTCATCTTGTTACAAAATGGAGATCGTAGCAAGTTTTTTCTCCGAAGGGCGGGAATACCGAATGATGCTTTGGGTTTATTGTATGTAACATACATCTGGGCAAGACCAAAGAAGGCATCAGGTAAAAAGATGAATATATTACTCGGAGAAATTAATGGAATAATCATCATATATATATATATATATATATATATATATATATATATATATATATATATATATATCACACAATACAAATTAGGAATGCAATATAATATAGTATAATATAATGCATTATCCGATGTAGGATGGATTTATTCCATAAAGTGCTCGATCTGAAGGCACCCCATCAGAGCAGAAACACAAAGGTGTTTGGGTAGAGAATCCTTACTCCATAATACACACACACACACACACACACACACACACACACATATATATATATATATATATATATATATATATATATATATATATATATAAGGATTCGCTACACAAACACCTTTACGCGTCTGCCCTGTTAAGGCTTCTTCAGGCGAATCTTCCGCCTAAAGAAGCCCCCAAACGCAGAAACATTTTAAGCTCTTCTCTAACTAAACTTGATGTTTAACGTTTAAATGAATCTATCACATATCGGATATTGCATTACTGATTTGTACTTTGGTAGTGTAGAGGAGGAGTAGAATACAGGAACTCCTGGGCCGGAGCGAAGATTTCGATCCCGTCTGGTGGCACTGGAGTGGATATTGAGTCTATAGCCACACTAAAGAGTCGTAATACGATGAAACAGTTGTCTGTAGATGACACTGTAGCTCCCCACCCCAGAGACCTCATACACTTACTCCGGCCTCCCTTCCATTACAGCCGGTTCCAAAACAGTCTTCTTTCGAGATTGTCATCAGCTGTCTCATCGCGTTCTTCTCAATATCATTCTCGATCTGAAATCTCCCAACTTTAAACTGCTAAATCTAGACTGTATAGGGTTGACAGACCTGGGTGGTGCGATGTTCTGCCAGAAAAACCTACACGAAACATGCAGAATGGGTTGGCTCAGTCGTTGGTAATGCGGCAGTCACACAGTACGCAAGCTCACAATGTCGTCTCATTGCTGAATGAGTATATTTCGAACCGACCTTGTTCATCTGTTTTAGGCTAGTTAGTATTTCGCTTACTATATGATTTAGCATTTCGTCTTTTCCTCTACATGGGAAGCGTTTACTATTAAATTGGATCTTATCAGTTTTCACATAGCTCTTATTTAATGTAATTCGATTGAAATGTTTTTGTCATTTTTCAAGAAAGACTGAAAAAATTCAACTTGGTTGTAAATCTATTTCAGTCTATGATTCATTAACTTTTTTTCCAGAAGCCAAAAATGTGGGAAAAGAGAATTTTCGCTTCGCAGTACAAACCGAATATCAGTCATAATGGCGATTCTCTCGGGTCATCAGTGACTGCCTTCATTCTTCCAAGACCGAAAGTCAAATGGCAAAAGTAGATTAGCCATAAGTTTCAAATTTCTGATGACAATTCCACTTCCCTAAATATATCCAGCATCATCTATTAGGAAGCTAAGCAAATAATAACTTGAAAAAATTAATTACTTCATAGAAGTTTCTTTGACTTCATGTTGCCTTGTATCTCGTAAAACTTTTGTGTTATTATTTTGAGAATCTCAAGACCCGCACTTTCCCTTGATTCAAAAGATTTTCAATGCTGAGTAATTAACTATTAATTCTATAATTTGATCATCCAGCGATTCTAACATCGGGACTGGACACTTCAACCTAAAAAAGGGAATTAACATCGTTATACGATCGAAAGAAAAAAAAGAAGAACGACGTGTTTATGGCAACCATCGTGAAGACGTGTTGCTTATTCTCTGATTGTCTTTTGTTTTATGTACCGAATGAAAACGTTCCTACGCAACCAGATCCAATCCACTGCAGCAATGAACCACCAATAGCAATTAATTTGATTGCTTGTTTCAATCAAATCACTACGTCTGTCAAGAAAGTATCCGGCCTTCTGATGTTAACGAAAACAATAGCCTGCCTGGGGCAATGGTGCCTTAGTTCTCTCCCAAGTACTCCCCCCCCCTGTATTTCCCACGTTTATACTAGCGTCCTTTCCACCGGTCCGAAAAGACCTCTTTCGGGGTCACCATCAGCTACTTCGAGTTCTGTCGAATTCTCCTCAATTTTGTCCGTTGCCTGGTATCTATTTGAGGAAAAACAAAAATTGTGCCCAGCCAAATCTTGATCATAAGGGGGCTGTCAGACCAGGGGATGTGGTGTTTTACTGGAAAAAAAAAACTGCTCAAAACGTGAAGAAATACTATCGGTCATTGTGAATGCGACGGTCACCCAGTACACAAGCTTAGTCAATGGTGTTTCACTGCTGACTGAATAACCCCATAGGTGAGTTTATGTACATGCATGTGCAGTAAAATCCCCTCTGATCGATTGTCCAGTTACATAAGAAGCAGTGCGATTTGTTCTCGAAATATTATTTCCAGATAGACTTCATACTTTCCATCCTACGTTTAACGGTTTAATCTTTCGTAAGCAAAAAAATCTTCTTCAATAAATACTCCTTTTAAAAAAGAATTTCAACAATGAATTACAGAAAATTAATTATTTTTTCCCGTTCGCTCTTACTCATTCGCCATTCAATTTTCATGTTAGGCCAAATGAACAAGTCATCATCATCATCATCATCAGTCTTTCAACGTCCGTCGTTGGACATAGACCTTCCCCCAGGATTCGCCACACTTCTCTATCATGGGTGTCGCAGAGCCAGTACTTTCTGAATTCGTCTCTCCATCTAACATTCGGCCAGCCTCGGTTGCGCATGTGATCTCAGGGGATCCATGTCATGAGTCGTGATGTCCATCGGTTGTCTGCCATTCTCGCAACATGGCCAGCCCACTGCTATTTGAGATTTTTAATGGATTCTATGATGTCCCTGACTCCTGTCTTCTTCCGGATGTACTGTGCTGTCTTGTGGTCTCTCCATATGAGGCCTAATATAATTCTTCCATGTGCACGTTGCATAGTTCTCAATTGGCGGGTCTGTCTCTTGGTTTCGTTTGGTTTGTTTGGTCAGCAATAATGTGAGTGAAACCAGTCGACTAACAACATAGTCTTTCGACCTACATTTGACCCTTCGGGGGCTTTTGGTGTACTAAGCTAAGTCTTGTTAGTACCACAGAGAGCAGAGGTGTTAGACTATATTCGGTGCAGTTTCGAATACTTCTTATAAAGCCATGTGATATATTTGGTGAACAATGAATCATTTTTTGAATTACAAGTTTTACCTTTCTAATCCGACGTTCTATAGTCGGGTAACTCTTATGACCCGGCACGTTTTAAATCTACCGTCATAAATTTGTAGATCATGAACTAAGTGAAATTTTTTGATTCGGTTTCAAATCGCTGTTTGAACTATAATTTAGCTGTCTCGTTAAACAAATTGTGTAAAAACCTAATTGCGGTTTGAAACCGAATTGGAGAACTCAAAACTAGACAACCATTAATGTTTGCTTCAGCACAAATTAGATAAATATTTAACATTTTTTTTACTTAATCTGATCGATGAAGTATAAGTGAACACAAATAGGCTTCATTCATTATAATATGATTTATATAATCATGTATTAATAATTATGTATTAATATCAATATTAATAATTATATATTAATAATTATAGAATTATATCACACTTTATCGTTTCGTATCGCTCACAATGAGGAAAGTCGATAAATTACTAATATTTCATTACATAATAGTAAGAAAAAAAATTCAATTGATGATTTGTTTTCCAGTATTTTCTGTGGTCTGGCAATACCAGCTCCCAAGTTGCCAGACTTACAAACTCATTCTTTTTATTCACAATATGATATATGGTCTTGAGTTAACATTGTGGCTGAAGTAGTCGTGCGTTACCCCACTGGTACAGAGGTCGGTGTTCGAATCCAAGATAGAAATTTAGGGTTTCGAATACTAATTTTTCTTTTCATAATATTCCACGGTGAGTTTGGTGGTGATCCCAACACCTCGGTGTTATGATCTTGAATCTGTTTTTTTAAACGTTTAGCGGTATGGCACTGAGAAACATCCTGCATATGTTTCCTTCCACCAAAAGTAAATTTAGAAATGTACTTGGCTGGCTTGGAGTGGCATCCACTACGATTCATACAGGTAATAGGCAGCACAAATTTATGCTGGATAGTTCTTCGCCCGGATCATGATATCGAGCTCTCTGAATGACCGCCCTAATCACCGGACCTCAATCCAATGAAGAATCGGGGGAATATTACGAAAAGAAAGATTGCATCATTGGAAATCACCACCGTAGATCATCTGAAAGAAGTAATCAAGACTATTCGACACAAGCAGTCAACGAGTCCAGAATCAACGCAGTAATGAAAAAATAAATACTTTCCTTGTAAATCGCTAAAGTTTTCAACTTGGGTTAATACACATTTCTCTTCTAGTTGATTTTTTTGATGAAATAAGAGAGTGTGATATTTTTAAATCGAAAAAAAAACCCCAGACCTTATTTTCATGATTTTTGGGTGGGGCTTCCAAACTTTTTCAAGACACTGTTAATAGAGATATAATTCTTTATTATTAGAGATTTTTTTTAGCCATAACCAGCAATGGTGTCCACCTAAAAAGTTAGATTAATCAGCAAATGAAATTCAAATTAGGACATAACGCTGCTCAAGCTATTGATAATGTCAATAAAGCATTTGGAGTTGATACGACTACGGTGCAATCTGTTCAGCGTTAGTTCAATATGTCTAGAACTGAAAATATGGATACTAATTATAGACTTGGAGGCCAAAATTTGTTATTGATGATGAAGAATTATCGACAGCAGTGTTCAATAGCTCACGAACAACTGTCCGGGCACTTTCTGGTGACTTTGGGATTTCAAAAGCGATTCTATCGTATCACCTCAATGCAATATACAAGATTAAAAAGTGGGAAAATTGGGTTCTGCATAAACTCAATGGTATGCTCTCTAATGATTCCACATCCACACTCTTCGGCTATCTGTGTCTTGGAGGATTTGGATATGAAATCTTGCAGCATCCTTTGTGGTCATTTCTTCAGCAGATTGTCATTTTCTTCAACTTCAAATCCGTGAGAAAAGCTTCAATAATGGTAGCCCTAAGATAACCACACTTCGGCAGAGTAAGCTCAACTTTCAAAAGTAAGAAGATCCCATTAGTCCAACAATAGGTTATACAACCAATGCATCCTCCCGATTGTCACTTATGGAGCTGAAACATAGAACCTAACCAAGAGACTGACCTGCAGACTAAGAAGCAAACAACATGCATATGAAAAAAAAAAACATGTTTAACATCACATGACAGCAAAATATATCAGGGAGAAAACAGGAGTCCGAGACATCTGAGAAACTATCAGGAATCTCAAATAGCAATGGGCTGGCCATGTTGCAAGAATGGCAGGCAACCAATAGACGTCAGGACTCATGATATAGATCCCTATAAATCACGTGCGCAACCGAGGCCGGCACAATACAAGACGGAGAGACGAACTAGACAAATTCAGAAAGTATTGGCTCCACGACGCCTACGATAGAGAAGGGTGACGAACCCTGGGAGAAGCTCTGTATCCAACGACGGATGTTGGAAGACTGATCATGATGATGAAACCCAAAGATTTTAATGGCATATTATCATCAGAGGATCGTTAGGAAAAGGTTATTGCTTCAAATAGGTCGACTCTTGATTCAATATTTTTTGTTGGTGCTGTTGTTTATATCATCCTTCATCTAAAAAACAACGCTTCATATATAATAACCTACTTCTTTTTTTTAATGAAACGTCTAATTGGAACAAAATCAACAAAGACATAAAAGGGTGGATTATTATAAAATAACTGAGTGCTTACAATTTGCTAGTCAAATAATAATTTACCAGAAAGTTTGTGAGTTAGTTGTTGGTACTCATTAGAGATTACTATTAAAGCTAACGGGTTTAGGCATGTTACCAAAAAGATTGGAAGAGAAATAATCGTAGAGAAAATGATTAGAATAGAAAAAGAGGAGGGGCAATAACAGAAGCAAAGAAAAAAAAGATGAAAAGGAGAAGAAGAAAAAAAAGAGAAATGACAGAATGGCCAGAGGGACAAGACAAAAAAAAAAACATGAACAAAAAGTTATCGTGAGTTCAGAATTAATCCTCAGTGAATTGTCCGCTTCTTGTGTATTGGGATACCATTTCCCAGATGAGAAGCATTTAATTAATTGCCTCCAATATCGTCGACGGGCTTCAGAAGATTCAGATACTCAGGTGTGGGTACATTTATTTCAAAGCCTGCGACATTTGCCTTCATGTTTGTGCCAAGTAAAGATGCCGCCCGCGAGCTGAGACCGATAGTTGAAGCTGACCAGGGGGAAAGAAAAGTGCAAAACGCAAGTATTTTGAGATCAAAATATCTTACTGATGAGTTGAAGATTTAGCTGGCGAATAAGGAAAGCAAACGAGAAAACAATAAGCAGAAATATTGGTTCATTAAATCCAAAGATCAACGGCCATTTTGTCTGGTAAAAGAAAATAGCAGATATGACGTTTACCTCTCAAACGTTTCAAACAATCGCCAATTGTTACTGAAATACTTCCTCAGAAATAAAAACCGATTTATCATTTGCCTTTACTTCGTCCATTGAATTTTTTTAAATGTAGGAATGAACGTTGTTTAACTAGAATATCTTATTGCATATGATAAAGTAAAGAATAGGAAATCTGATGAAAAATCTGAAAGGGTTATGAGTCAAGGTATTCCAGTATGGGCAGTTTGAAATTTTTATCGTTACTTGTGGTTCTTTTGGCTATATTCGCCATACTTCCATGTGATTGTCATAGGAAATATAAGATCGGCTTATTGATTCCCAGACACGGTTATTTGTCAACATTCGGTTGGACAACAAGTGTTGGCGCTGTAACGATGGCCATAGAGACAGTGGAGAGAGACAAGATTCTACCGCCACAATCGCTCAGGTAAGTTCTTCATTTTGTTTGTTTGAAACCACATCGTTGTGTCGACGTTCGGAAGACGTTGTTTATTATAATCATGGATAATGTGATCAAATGCTTATCATCATAAAAATCAGTATGTCCCAAACACTTCATCTAAAATAAATTGAAATATTCAGAGCAATCGTATCGATTTTTTATGATGTGAAGTTATTTATAACAGTAGATTTAGTAAATGGATTTTTTAACAATGAATGTAAATTTATAGCAATGAATGCAAATCGATCCAATTTCTGTATTTGACGTAAATCCTTTGTTTAATGTCATCGGCCGGTTATTGTTATCTAAATAACCCAGTCCCAAAGTGATTACAATAAGCTGCCCCCCTCTCTCAAATAATTCGATCTTGTGTATAATGTATCTACTTTACAGCAAAACCTGTTTTTTGCATGGAAAAAAAAAAAAAATTTTCGACAGAGAATACTCGATGCTTTTCTCTAATTTTGCACGTTTTCATTAAAATTTCCTACGAAGCTCCAACTGTAGGATGATTCACCCAATTAAATTCTTTAAGGGGTGAAGGAAATAGGTTGGATGAATGACTTGATTTACTCAGATATTTGTATCTTTTCTTTGCTTTAAAAGCGTTACTTCTAAAGTAGTTAGTAATCTATTTTGCCTTTTAATAGCAGTGGAGTTAGAAATTCTATCTCTACTCATGGTTTTCTAATTTCATAGTAACAAGATATTTTTCAAATTCACAGTAATATAACCTTTTAGGGGAGATAAAGACTTAAGGGAGAATGGCACTAAAATAGTTCAAGAAGCCCGGCTTTGGATTCTGTCTAAACATCGTAATCGATTTGTGCTGACTGTGTTGTGCCAATTTTTTGCCGGATATTAAGCGAAATCTTTAAAGATAACAAGAAAAAAAAAAAAAACCCAAAAAACAGACTCCGTTATTCAAAACCTACCATGTTGTTAATACTATTTTTGGCAGAATTTGGCTTCATTTATCAATATTTGTCTCTGTAATGAAACAATCTATTTCCGATTGATTTTCTTAGATAATCCCCGACGAGATGAATAATCAAAGTATTAAAAAAAAAATATCGTCCAAAATGCAACATAATTGATTGGAAAATCAAAAGGTTATAAATACATATCTATGAGGTTTACACATAAATTATAACACCGTATATCTACCTTCTTTTTTTTCTTTCTTCTCTTTCTTTCTTGTACTTTCTTTTCTTTTTTTTTCATTTCGAGAAAAGATTATGTGACGTAGCATGACGTGAAAAAGAACAATTTTCCTCCCGTTTTCTTCACCCACTCTCTGTATCCTCTCTTTTTTGTGTGAATGTTATTAACCGATTCAAATCTGGTCTGAAGGGAAAAGCTTTCGGCTTTCTTAGAGCTGCTGACTTCCGTCGCAGTTAAAAACAAAAATTAAGGAAAAGTTTCAACATTTTCTTCGAGCAAAAGCGGTCGTAGATTAACCGTTTATGACCGGGAAGGGGGGGGGGTGCTGCAGTAGTGTGAAAATAGTCTAAAGTATAATACGACCCTCCAATTGAACGACCATAGCCATCAAAGATGGAGAAAGTTTCTAACTTTTTTGTTATATATATATATATATATATATATGTATATATATATATATATATATATATATATATATATATATATATATATATGCATATGCATATATTTGAGTGATTATGTATATATGTTGGTGTGTCCCGATGATGGCCATATCATTTTGTCTACATACATGAAAATTGGCATAAGTACATCACTAAACTTCTAGAAAATTTCTTTTTTAATTCTCGGAAATAAAGCTCTCTTGACTTTAAGGGGGCCTCATTGTGATGGGTTTATCATCATTATTATTGTTGATTCTGGAGAATCTAGATGTTTCTAGATATTTCATACTCTTTTTGTTTTCAGATGTTTTCCAGTTGGAAAACGCTAGTGATGTTATAAATAGAATTTATAAAGACCATATTTATTCTCCAATGGAATTTTATTTATTTTTTTTTTTACCTGACTTCAGATTCTGACGCTACGGTTGTTCAAATATTGACTGTGGTAGCGAGCCCCCCTTTTTTATTTTTAAATCTCGCTTTTGATTCTGAAATTACGAACCTTAGATGTACCAATCAATGTTGCCCAGTAGTAGACGGCTTCCCTCTGGCTTAACCAAAAATCGCCGGTTTGAACCTACCAGTGATGATTCGTACATACATGGGGGTCCGTGGCCGTTTTTCCAGGAGGGAGGGGGGGCAAAAGGATACATTTCTGGGGAGTAGGAGATAAAAGTGTATATTGGGATTATTAGCAGCAACTAATAATATAATCTTTTTAACATTAGGTTGGGGTTCCATAAAACGACAGTGTTGTACCATTATCCTTTATGAACTATAACTTGCCAACTTTTCAACCTCCTAGCCCCCCTCTCGGTGAGAGGGTCTGATCCGGGAGAGAAGTCAAATGCACCGTTTACATACCTATGTGAACTTCAAACACTACTGAGAAGACCAAGAGCGTGACAGACAGTTAGCAAAACAACAAAGGTTGGGAAATTAGACTGAATAAGAAATAATGACAATACTTAATCTCAAAACTTTGGATAACGTTTGAAAATAAACGTTGAAATGTTGTAAGAATGATATCCTGATAGTACCCGGGTTTCAACAGCTTTTCGTTCAGACCGCCTCGTCGTGAGTTGATCGTAAGGCAAATCAAATTCTCCCCGAAATGAGTGGTAGCAGTAAGACGCATGGCTAGGAGGAGGAGGAGGGAGGCAGAGGGCTTGATTTGCTTGAAATCTCCACGGGTTTATCCGGAAATACGCCGATTTGTCTTAGATTTTTACTGTTTTCCCCGAATTTGGGTTGGCAGTTGCTCTCTCTCTCTCTCTCTCTCTCTCTCTCTCTCTCTCTCTCTCTCTCCCTCTCTCTCTCTGTCTCGTAGGCCCATGAGTATTTGAGTCATTTAACGAACATTTTTTTCCTTTTTTTTTTCTCTCCAGGGTCAAAAAGAACTAAACACCAATAAAAATGTCAATATCAAATACAATGTGATATTGTAATCGTTATGAAGAAATGATGTGGAAATAATATATCGGCATAACGAGAAAATAAAGATGTTTACGTTGAGGGAGACGTGGTCGACACCGGTTTTTTAATAGATCATTACGATAGAATTAATGTGTCACAAGTTACGAGCGTTTTCGTGAACATATGTCACCTTGTTTTTTCAAAAGTGCATGGAGATGTATATTTCAAAAGCTGCCAGACGTACAAATAGTTAAACTGACTGCAGGCTTATATGGTCATCTCCCGACAGTCAGGGTCATCGTAACAAAGGGACCACCTGCGCGCACGCACACACAGAGACACACACACAGAGACACACACACACACGCACGCGCGTGGATGCTGCATTTAATAAAATTGATTGTTGCAATTTAGATCCAAACGTATGATTAATGCCTGTCGAGCCCTTTATTGCAACTACCTTTCATATCTTTACTCGCAGAATTAGCGTGAGGGTAGCATTAATCAATAGTCTCCAACGTTTTTTTTTCACGATACGAGCCATTAATATTACTGAGAGACTTAGAAAGAACCCTTAAATTTGACATCCGATCAGATGAAATGAAATCGGCAGAATTTTTTGTTAAAATTTTCATTTTCATTCCTCTGTTTGTTTAATGAAAGTGAACTTGAAACAAGGAAGAAACTTTTTTGGAAAACGATAAGTCACTCGCCCTACTTCTTTTAGTTTACCGCAATTAAAGCGTTATTTTTGATTAGTCAAAATGGAATACTGCAAATTGATAGCGAAAGTTAATATGAACAAGCAAAATTATCTTATTTAATGTTTTTTGCGTGCACATATTTTAAACATACCGGCATCTTATTGTTTTATCATTGTTTTATTGTGTTCTTTTGATGTCCAACAATTTCCGGAGAGCAAAAATAGTTTGATATTGTTCGCAAATGTTTAATTTGATATTACTATTTTTAACTAATATTAACCATTTTGATCAAACTTCTCCGTCAAACACTGTCAGAACCCTCCCTTTTTTTTCACGGACCCAGAAAATATTATCGCGAACCCTTTTGAGGTTCGTACGAATCCAGATTGGTGACCACTAGCGTGAACAACCCCTGTCGGAATTCAAATTACCTTCGCCGATTCCAGTTACACGACCCTATACCTTCTATCAAAACCTGACAGGGAAAAGATCGAGATATTAACATTATTTTCACTAAAAAAAAAAACAACACCAAGTAAACGTCAGAATATCTGGAACCGTTTCGTACTTGTAAAAGCAATTTATTTTCTGTTTTTCTTTTTACTAGCATAGTGCCCATGACCATAACCAAAAATAAATAAAAACGGGATCACTTACGCATGGGTCGGCACTTTTGCCTTGGATCAGAGTATCTATGTGCTCAGCGTGAGATTGAATAGTTGCTCACCGGCACTTCTACCGAGGATAACAGAGTACTTGTTGTACATTCTGCCTTGGCCGATGATGGATTACTGAGGCTCGGTATTGCAAACTGGAGAGGCTTAGGATTCGTTTAGTGGCCTTGGAGAATTACCTTGCCCAGTCTCAGGGGATCAGTAAGCCCTGGGACAGCACCTTTCCATTACACTAAAAGGGAAGGATCGGGCTCGTCCTAACGCCTACGCAACACCAGTTGCGGGGATTGGAGCAATTTTTTATCCTTCCGTATACGGGACCCCACATTAAACTGACCTTGTGTTACATCATACTCTCGCGGGGAAGTTGGTAGATATGCGTCCGAGGGTAGTGTACGTGTGCTCATTGAAAAGTGCTACACAAAAATATAGCATTTTTTCCCAATCCAACGTTTCGGCTGATGTGGTCTCCGGCCTTCTTCAGATGTATATTGCATCGGAGAATTTACCTCTATTCATGTCAACTTTTGACTCTATTCCATATTTCAAACAGATCACGTGGTTGATCCAAGGATTGAAGATTCGTGCAGATATATCATCATGATCATCATGATCATCAGTATTTTAACGTCCGTCGTTGGACATAGACTTTCCCCAGGATTCGCTGCACCTCTCTATCGTGGGCGTCGGGGAGTCAGTACTTTCTGAATTTGTCTAGTTCGTCTCTCAATCTTGTATTGTGCCGGCCTCGGTAGTGCATGCGATCTCAGGGGATCCATGTTGGGAATCGTGATGTCCATCGGTTGTCTGCCATTCTTACAATATGACCAGCCCATTGCCATTTGAGTTTTTCGAATGGATTCTATGATGTCTCAGACTTGGAGAAAAGATGGGTAATTGAATCTACGAGAAATATGTCCAGTGTGTGTGTGTGTATGTGTTTGTCTCTCTCTCTCTCTCTCCCCCTCTCTCTTTCTATTACACATAGGTACAGACACAATAAATATCTCTAGAATCAATATTGACAGATGATTAATTTAGCTAACGTCTGGCCACACTCCATGTTATTTGGAGTATTTGTTATTAAACCATGATTCAAGGTCGAAGAATCCAATTTCTCTTCACTCAATGGCCAGTAGAAGTTTGATATCTTCATGCCCACAAGCTAATTCAACTTGGGCACTTGAGTGTTAAGTACAAATTGCTGATGACCAAACACGACAAAGCTGACCCCTAACCTTTACTGAGCACTGCCTCGAGTTTATATATATATATATATATATATATATATATATATATATATATATATATATATATATATTGCATTATTATATAAAAACTTATTTGAAATGATTTCTCGTCATTACACGGTTAATATATCACCCAATTTAGATAACGTGAACAGAATAAACAATTAAAGGGGCTGAAGGAATCGAACCTGTCATCGATAGGGTAGCCGCTTTAACGTAACTTTGCTCTTACCATTGAGCAAAACAGCCGCCGGTAATGCAGAGGCCAAATAACTACTTTCAAACCAAATTCACACCACATTTATTCTCGGTCTTTTCTCCCCTTTCAATGCAGTAGGTATGCGTTTAAGAAATGGACATATTTGGTCCTAAAGAATGAATTATGAATTGCAATATATATATATATATATATATATATATATATATATATATATATATATATATATATATATATATATATATATATATATAATTGTAGTAATTAACCGTTGAATTCGGTAAGTGTTTATTTCCATGAGTGAACAGTTATAGAGTATTTTGGTAGTGATAATTTTTCTCAAATCACCAGAAAAAGTGCTCGTTGACTTATTGTAGTAAAATCTGAATTTTTGTCAGAGCAAATATGGTGCAAGACAAAAAACTTAGGAAAACTACAATTAATTTGATTCAAATACGCTTGCAAACCACCTTCCTCGCATGATCTTCACTATGAATGTGGTGACATTAACACAATTCCACTCACCTCCACCCCCCGCAAAACAACTAAAAAACGAAACACGAAGAAAATATCATACCGATTCCGTTTCAGCTAAGAATACTGTTTTTCAATGAACCCAAACTAAGGGGAGATCAATCCATTCCACAGAGGAAACGTATTTAACTCGCATTGCAATGGCGTATAATTTTTTTGTCTTTTACTATATATAAATTTTACTTAACAATTATAGACATAGAATGATACGCCAAAAAACTATTCCGATCAAACATTGATTTCGCTTAGTAGACCACGATTTTCAATAGAAATGCTAAAATAGAAAAATGACGAAATGCATGCTCAACAAAACAACGCAATATTAGAAGTTTATGAAGACTGGTAGATGGTTCGCCTTGAGACCCTATCACATAAAGGGTTCAATAGTAAATTAAACCACACGAACAATACGTAACTCCACACCACAATTGGGAAAATAAAACATTGACCAACACCAGCAACCCCTCATTTAACATCCAGCACACACACACACACACACACACACACACACACACACATGCACACAATATCTGTATAATTACTCGAACACAAGCACCCTATCATTTCCATACACAATCACAATACATATGAAATCACAAAACCATTCCCCAGCACTGCACCGCACTATTGGGCGTCTGCGCAGAGCTGCAAGTGATTGCATTCACCCCCCCCCCTGGACAAGTACTACAATTCATTTCAACTACTTTAATGTTTTAAAATTTTATTCACTCCACGGATTTAATTAATTTTGTCAAACTAAATAGTCTTGAAATAAGAGGAAATTCATTTGCAATGAATGGGCCGTATCAGATTTTTTTGCTGTAATCTTTTTCTTTTTTTTTTTGTAAGCTCGAGCCTCGCGCAATTGCTTTTATTGGCCAGTCTCAATTTGTGAGTTGGGTCTCTTTCGCTTCAACTTATATATGTTCAGAGCAATATTCTGCAAACATAGCTGATTTCAGCTCCAAAAACCTGCTTCAAGCTTTGTGTTCGTTTCTACTTCTTGACCATCAGATGAGATATTATAAGAGTTTTTTTTTTCATCCAATTTTCGTATTTTTCAAGCAAGAAAAGTAGCAAATTTTGGATTCCTCAACCCTTATTTGACCAAAACGACTTAAACCTTTCGTGTTATTGTTACATTTTGGCTTGGTGGTATTTTTCTACTGTTATTTAAGAAAAAAATTGTTTTTGTAATTTCTAGGCGTGGTTTCGTGGAGATGGGCTTTATTTTAGTCTATCAATGACCATAATACAGGTTGAACCTCTTTAATTGGACAAGTGTGCGACCTAGCCATTGTCCGACTACAGTAAAAGCCGGATTATAGAAATTGACCTTTAAGACTCATTTTTTCAACGAAAGTCTTTAAATTTTGCCCCTTTTGTTCCTTTAAATGATACACAGTAGACTATTCGACCCTACAGTACTTACAGGAACTCTTTGCAGATATTACTTCTCATGGTTTATGACAAAACACTGACCACACCGGTGTCGTCCATGGTCTATGAGGGAAGGGGTGTTGCTGTTGTAGCGTACCTGGGTCCAGCGGGCCAATGGGAGTGGGCTAGAATTTTGAAGACGGGGGGGGGGCTTCCGTAACAGATGAAAACAAGATGGCTAAAAGACGAGGGTATTTGTACTCTGTGTGTGTGTAAGAGAGAGAGAGAGAGGAGGTAGGCAGAGAGGCAGAGAGAGAGAGAGAGAGAGAGAGAGAGAGAGAGAGAGAGAGAGAGGGTATCCGAAAACCGCCCGTTATTTGTTTTTCTTTCTTTTGCAGCGTCGTCTGGCGAGACACAAAGGGAGACCCAGTAAATGGAGCTGGTATGGCCGTCAAACTCAAATACACGGAGGACGTTGATGTTATCATTGGGCCGCCTTTCTCTCATGGTACGTAGACTGATTCAAATTTCAATCATTGCTTATTTCTATTCAACAAGAAGACATGTTCCTACGCATGTGCACGCACATGCGTGTGTATCTTTTTTCTTTTTTTTTTGAGACTGAGATACTTGCATAATTACTTCCAGTGGTGTTCGAACCCTGGTGAAAGCCAGGACTTCCAATAGTGATTTTCAAGGCCAGCAGGCCTACTATCTTCCTAGCATAGTTGATAAAATATCAAATGTGTACATAGTATGTATATACATCTAGCAGTATATGTATATGTGCATGCGTGTGCGTACGTAAGTATGTGTGATATATATGCACATGGGCTATAATATGTTTTCCTTGATATTCGTTTCTCTTTCTCTCACTCTCTCTCTCTCTCTCTCTCTCTCTCTCTCTCTCTCTCTCTCTCTCTCTCTCTCTCTCTCTCTCTGTTTCTGTCTCTCGGAGTTTGAGCGTGTATGTGTGTGTGTATGTGAATGCAGAGGCGGTGTGCAGGACCCAAAGACCCCGTTCGGAGTGCTGGAACTCTGGGGTGCAATATATGCGGGGAACCCCAGAAATCTTAAAAGAAACTAAATAAAATAATCTAAAAAATTATTTTAAAATCATCTTTAAAAATTTTCAGGGTGGCATTGTCGGACCCAACGCTGCCAATGGTGTGTGTGTATGTGTGTATGCGTGTGTTGTATAATCCTCCATGTACCTAATGCAAATGTCTTTATTTGTGTCCCTGTGTATATTACAGTAAACATTCCTGTCGGCTATTTGACTGCTTTTTGGAACTTACCCCACATAACGTGGGTAGCCACAGATCCAACCTTGGCTGACAAATCCGTATTCAACACTTTGATTCGAACAATGGGGCCATTCAACAAGGTGGGGATGTTTCTGGTACAATTTTTCCGTATCTTCAAGTGGAAAAGAGCTGGTATGTACAGTGGGACTTCAGGTGAGTATGATCCAGTCGGACGTGTCGTGGGATACCTATGGACATTGCAAAAGCAATTATCACTTACATAGAACCCTTATATTTTTTTGACCTGATGCCAATGGCTTCTTCGTTAGAATTGAGACTGATACGGCGCTCTTTATATCAAGGGCTGGATTTCATTTCTGATTCAGAATGAGTAATGTATGCTAAAGCCGTATGTACAATATGTAGAAACATGCTACTTATGTAAGCCATGCTATCGCAGTTAAAGTTTATTAAATATAATTATCGAAACTTTTTTTCACTCAAATGATTTCATGTACACTGACACGGAAAATTCTGACCCAGATGTGAAAAATGAAAGTGATTGTCAGTGGTCAGGAATTAATACAGGTGTAACTGACTGAGTAGAGCTATAACGTATAATGTAAATACAATGCTAATTATTTGTTATAGAAATGCATCGTAAAGAATTTTATTATAGAAATACAGTGAAAATCAGGATCTAGTCTGTGGTCGATTTACTATGTAACTACAATGCTGTACTAGACCCCTATTTTGTGTCCCGACAACAGAAACGTCAAAAGAAAGCATCGCGACTTCATGAGAGAATGTTTATCCTGATCATACTTTTTATAAGTTATTTTCTTATTACCTGGCCTCATATTCTGAAGACACCTTTTTTCCAGTTAGGTACAAAAATGGAAACATTTTTCCCTTTTGGTAATCAACTGTTGGGGGGGAACTTTTTTTCTTTTGAGGGTGTGAAAAATTAGAGGAATCTTTTCTCTGTTCAATTTACAATGTAAATTTATGCTAAAATCAACACTTTTTTTTGGTTCCATCGTAATAGATAGACATAGAAAGAGGGATTTTGGAACCTTTCCATTAAAAAAATTTTTTTTTCGACCTTATTCTCCCGTTCCCTCTTTTCCTCTTTTAGATCTAAGCTCCCCCCCGTACCCTTTTGGTCTTTTTTTTTTGTCCTGCTAATTTTTCCCCTTTTTGGACTTGACCCCCCCCCACGTTTTCTTCCTTTTTGGGGTCTTACCTTCCCCTCTAATTTGTGACTTTAGTCTGGCTATCACTTTTTAAAGTTTCGCCATCCCCACCCCTTTTTGTCCCATCTTTGGGTCTTAGCCCCCCCCCCTGAGCATTTCATTTCCTTTTTGGTTCTTGGTCGTCCACCCGTTTCCATTTTTATTTTTACCTTAACCCCCCCCCCCTGTAACCCTTCTCCCTTCTAAAATTCCGGCTTCCCAGCCACCCTTTTCCCTCACTGGAAACTTACTGAGTGTTTCAAAATCTGCATTAAGAACAACCAAGTCAAAACGTCGTTTAAATGTAACGATTTTCAGATGTTCTATGTAAACTTCTCTTCAATATAAGATCCCTCATTCCTTCAAATTCTTATTTATTCAGATATCTAATAATGAAGATGTTTTGTAATTAAAAAAAATATATAAAAACAATTCACCGATAACACTCCTGATTGAGCAATGACTCAACATTGATTGTGGAAAATTTAAACCCCTATGTCATAAAAAACTATTATAATTACTGGAAACTTTAAGGATGAAGAAATGTTCATACCCAGGATACCCAGGTTTTCCATGTAAATTCAAGATTTTAGTCTCCAGTCGAATAGAACTTAGCATGTCAATTAACAAGGCTCAACGCTAGTCGCTGAAAGTTGTTGGATTTAACTTTCTCATAGTGAGTAGTATGTGGGTTGCTTAAGGATAGGTAATGGAAATAACTTGTTTGTATATTCTTTAAGTCAAGGTTTTATAGAAAAACATTGTATATCCCGAAGCCCTTTCGAACCAATCCTTGCATCTTACGTAGAGCTATTTCTTGACCATTTTTCTCATGCAATTATTATCATGTTTTGTGCTCGTTGCTTAATTCATTACTGGTAACTTATTGAGAGTTGCTGACTTATCTTGACTGATCATAACTATTCATTACTATTCATTTCCTACATTTTTCCGGTCGGGCAAAGCCGGGTATATCTGCAAGTTTGCTTTTTGCGAATTGGATAAATTCTTCTAAATTAAATGTATTGAAAATTTCTCTTACTTTTTAAGATAATGATGCTTCCTACCGAGGGTCGAATTCTTGCAGGGAGAAGTAGAATATTGTTGTAGAGATCCATTTTTCATTAGAGGCGATAACGCATTCCCGAAATGGCTCGTTTTTGTTGCGAATAAGCATTGACCAAAATTGCTCGAGACGACGTGGCTTCTGGATTTCTGTCAATTCACATGGAAAGCATTATTTTAGAATTAATTTTAGAATTACCTCCCCTAATTTTTAACGATTGTTCGTCGCTGACGACATAGTTCTTCCACGAGGCTCATTCCGAATATGATCATATCTACAGCAAAATTTCTGATACCCACATTGAGTTGTCCTCCCATTAGAATTTCTTTTTTCCAAATGCCAAGTTGATGTCTCCTCATTCCTTAGCTACTCTGTGTCTCCAATATAAACTCATATTAAAAAAGCAGTTGTTCTTGCTCTATTGATAACATCATTTCAAGTGAAAAATAAAGAAGCAGAACAGGACAAAAAAGTTCGTAATGAACGAATTATTTAATCCGTTTTAAAAGTTAACTTCAGATTAGACTGATTTACAATGTTAAATAATGCAATAGATAGCTACTAAACCCATGCAAAATATGATACGTCTTTAATCTTACACTCCATGAGGTATACCGTAATATATTGTTTTCGATACGAACTTTCAGCAGCGGTAATTATTCCGTTGGTTTTGAATAAGTCATAAAAGTTTCATCGATATTTATAGTTTATTGATATAAAGAAACATGATCAATCAATATCTGGCCAGGTAAGGGCCATGATAATTTTTTTTTTATCTTAATACTCTGAAAAGAAAGACCCGGCTTTTGAAAATACGAGAAATTTCGCTGCTTCGCCAATACAATTAGATCCATTTATGGGCAAATTGGTTATTTAGTTGACGTCAAGACGCCACGCATTAATCATAAAGACATTCTGATAAAACATTTCCTCTGGTATTGTTTAATGTTCTGATGGTGAAAATTCTTGAGTCGGACACACTTCATCTTCCAAAATATTTCCTCCAATTTCTGTATATATATATATATATATATATATATATATATATATATATATATATATATATATATACACACACATATATATATATACACACACACACACACACACACACACATATATATATATATATATATATATATATATAGTGTGATATATGTTAATATGTCATCCACAGACAGCTGTTTCGATGCATTACAACTCTTCAGTTTGGCATAGTGTAATATATATATATATATATATATATATGTATATATATATATATATATATATATATATATATATATATGGTGAGATATATGTATATATATATATATATATATATATATATATATATATATATATATATATATATTTATATATGGTGTAATATGTGTATACATATATGTGTAATACATATATATATAGTGTAATATATATATATATATATATATATATATACATACATAGTGTAAAATATATATATACATAGTGTAATACAAATAAATATTGTGTAATATATACGTATATATATACATATATATTGTGTAAAACATGCACCTATATAGTGTGATATATATGTATACACACACACACACACATATATATATATAGTGTAATTGTATATATGTATAAATATATACATATATATATATAGTGGAATATATATATATACACATATATATATGTACATATCTATATATATCTATTTATATATGTATATATCTATATCTATATATATGTTTATCTCTCTCTCTCTCTCTACATATATATATATATATATATATATATATATATACATATACATGTATATATCTATATCTATCTATCCATCTATTTCTATATATATATGAATATATATATATATATATATATATATATATATATATATATATATATATATATATTGCGGTATAATTTGTTTTAGGGTTGGGTCAGTGATATTCCTCTTCTAGCGACAGGGTGTTAAAAAAGTATATCACATATTTCCCATTGATGTGTGATCACTCCCTACAGCAAGACAGAAACAGAGTCTAATTCCATCCGCCGTCGCCCTTGCCGTTGCGGGTCTTCCCCATCCTTTGCTTTCTGATCGTATCTTTGTATACGCATTCATGACCAAAGCCATATTTTCCGCTCAGATGGATACAAAGTACTTTGCATTCATTGGAGCAACACCAACGTATATTTTGTTAGATCAAGCCATGATGATGAATATGTCAAATTAAGAAGTAAGGGTAAAAACAACAAGAGTCCATTCAATAAACACAGGCAAATAGAATGTCATTACAAAGAAGTTTTTCTTTTTTTTTTCCTTCTGTTTGACTGAATTAATTTTTTATAAAACCAAATATTGTATTCTAATTCTTGTTTTGACTTTCGTGTTTCTAACTTTGCAGGATTTTGCTCCTTCGCTGGTGGTGGTGTACGCAAACAGTTTGAGGAGAACAACCTGACTGTAACAGAAGACATTATGTTCATTGAGGAGACACTCACCGACTCGATCATGGATTTTCATTTAAAAAAACTCAGCCGGGATTCACGCAGTTAGTATCGTCAAACTCCAGTCGAAGTCAGAGGCTGGGGTTGACTTCTTTTTTCTTTTCCTTTTTTCCCCCATCAACAACAGCAATAACAAACCTCACCTAATTTAGGAGAGTAAACTCTCCTCTGTTTGTCGATGTACATAATCAGCTTTTTGCCACCGTGAAATCACGGCTGAATGATCGGTAGGTGGCTCTCTTATCAACTGATCCAAACGGACGAGTCTTTTATAATCATGAACACTTTATGTTATAGATACACAAGGAAGAAGAAATCGTAGTGGAGTTTGACCTAGCAGCAATCAGGCTCGTTTTACTTACTGAGGTTACGATCCATTTCTGTATTTTGAAGTGTGGTCGTTTTCCTGTGTTCACGATATTTTCCACTGTAGAATGTTATTTAGAAGCTGAAAATACGCAAATGCGTATAAATTCAACGAGCTCAGTAGTTTCCAGAGTCCCAGGTCATGCTCCCCTTTTGTTTCCTCAATTCCATCTCCATGTTGAATTGCAATCTAGTTATTTTTTCACCGTTATACAATCCATTATACGTTCGTCCCCTGACTGAAATACCTCCCCAATTCCTTACCGAGCTAAAGTTCCAACCCATGAAAAAAAAACAAAAAAACAACCTATTCTCCCGGTGAAATGGAAGCAAGTTCACCTCCTGTAGAAGCATTGATCATGATGAAAAGAATAACTTACACTAACACTTAATTTCTTCTGTTACATTCGAAGTGGTCTCCTCTCCTTTGAAACGGGCTTGCAAAGGGTACTGCTCACAAAGAGCACCCCCACGGTCGGTACTAAATTCGGTTCATGAGTTCTGTTCAGATTCCCCGGACATTTCGGTTACATTCCGTATATATTTACTGATCACCATTTAGTCTGCTGGCAGTACCAGCAAAAAGTATTCAATTTCAGCTCAAATCAAAATTCCGAATGTTAGATTTGAGGCTAATATACCTCTCTTTACCGCAGAAAGGTTGTGGCTGTACAGTCTCCTTTAGCCCTAGCAAGATCAGTTACACCCAAGTGGTACAAATATCTATTGAAATATGTAAATGTTTCAAGTGTTTTATGTGTGCCCGTGTTTATTTTTCAGTCATTATGTTATGCACGGCTCGTGCCCAGCTCCGGAAGATTATGTTGCGCGCTTACAGTATGGGAATGTGCAATGGAAATTTTGTGTTTCTTGCTTTGTATTCTTTCCCGAAAGCCTTCTACACGGACCCAACAGACCGCAAAGAAGAGAGTATGCCACTGTGGTATGGCAATGATACGGACGACGAGACTGCGAAGCAAGCGTTTCAGGTCGTGTTTGATGTAAGTAAATTGCACGTTCCCAGGCTTTACTAAGTAAAGTTCGGATACCTCAACAAGTCATTGACACTCGTCAATCTTCAAAACAATCTTCAACCAGCCTCCCGCAATCCAGTAACTTTCCCTACGAACCACAGAGTGAAACCGAAGGGTAATGACCTTCCACCCAAAGGGGAGATAAGTCTGGAACATTGACGTGAAGGTAGCGCCTCTAATCATTGTGTCTTTTGCGAAGAGATTGAAGGAATCAGAGATCGAGAGAAAACTTAAACGATTCAGACTACGACATCGTGGAAGTCGTCGAGAATCCTGAGAGTGTCAGAGATTTTAATAGACTTGCTGTCACTCAATCTCCACCAAATAATGGCCATCAAATACCTATTGTATGATGATGATGATGATGATGATGATGATGATGATGATGATGATGGAGTGGATATATTGTTATTATATCTCACTTTGTATCAAATGGGAATCTGGTCGGAATGTAATGGTTAGGAAGCTGAGCTCGCCGATCATTACTACTGACTAGTGAGTTCAATCCTGAATGGATTCCCATTGCTTATGACCTTGTGCTTAAACTAAATTAATCTTAGTAAGTAACTCAATATCGAATGAGCGCTTAAACATTTCAATCTTGAATTGTCTGCAAAATGTCAATACTTACTTTCCATGGAACAGATTTGTGCACCGTCGATAAAGATATGCCTTTCAAAAAATGCTTTATAATATTTGAATGTTTTTTTTGTGTTCGTGTATTTAGGTAACGTTGGCATCGATAAATACCAAACAACTAGAAGGATTCCTTGAATTAGTACCACAAAAGTTAACGGAAGCGCCCTGGAACAGCACAGAGGCCATCGACTTGGGATTAAGTGTAAGTGAAATATTTAGTATGAATTACAAACAATTAGTCTCTATTTCACTAATTCAAGTGTAAGTCTATAGTTCTTTGTTCACCTGAAGACTAAATGAAATATTTTTAGGGGAAGTAAAAATTGATTAAAAACATTTGAATTTCTAGTGAGTAAGAACTTTACAAAAATAACTGGATATTTTCTTTAATCTCACAAAAAAGCTAACGTCCGTAGTTTTAAAGTATGTGAGCCTAAAAAGAAAAAGAAATCAGGCTGCACCCTCTCTTCCTCGCAGAAAAATATCCCAAAATGCTTGGTCCTTTTTCACTTGTCCTCACTACGAAAACAAGAAACCCTAAACCTAATCCTAACCCCTAATCTTGTTGGGAGGTCTACCGTAATAAACTTAACATCAATTTCTACTGGTTACGAAAATTTTCGTCTGTTGAGAGACAAACGAAAAATACCCTATATTGCTATTTCCTTTCTAAGTTTTGACTGCATTAGTCTCTTCGGACAAAGCTGTAAAAATCTGACAACTGGACACAGCTAATTAGACATACCTCACAGAATGGCCAGGTGATGTTTTGATTCTCCAAAATTATATTTGTAAGAAAATTCTAAAACTAACACCATGAGTAGAGTTTATTGTCGGCAAGAAAAATAAAATGCATCTCGAGCTTCCTTTAAGCAACCGTAAAAGTTATTACGATTAGCTTTGAGTGGGCACTAACGAAAAAGTCCCCAAATCTTTTTTGTCCATCATTTTTTATACCCCCACCCCAACAGGAGCCACGGGATGGCGTAATATGTATCGTCACCGGTAATGCAACTGGCGAACTGGGTTCGAATGCTGATTGAGGCTATCCATGATTACTTAGCATTGACAGCCCTGGGAAAGGCATGAATCCACATCCTCGCATTCTCTCACATGCCAGATATCTTAATAAAAATATCTCGTCTTTGACATAACACGATGGTCGTGAGAGAGGGTAAGATGAATAGGCATTTGGGCGAACCATTCTCCCATAACTACTGCTCAGATAGTTACAACAGTACAAAGCTTTCACTTCCCTCATCAAGCTTTATATATTATTATTATTATTATTATTATTATTATTATTATTATTATTATTATTATATACCCGTAAAAATGGATCAGCACTGAGGAGCCCGAAATTATTTCATTAGATAATTTGCTCTTAAAAATTAAGTATCCTAATCTCAAGTTTTTTTTTCAATTTTCGACTCATCGCTAACTGTTTTAATAAGTGATGATCAGACATGAAGTCTTAAATTTTTCTATGGCGTAATTTTCATTATGTCATAATACGGAAGGCTAATCAACCAATCAGAGCATCTTATTTGATTCCTAACAGGTAAATAGAATAAATTTGCATATACGTTCACTATATGCATTATCATTATTATTATTATCATAATTATTATTATCATTTGCAATTTTACATCAGTTGCCTGGTCCATAAACCAAAACTGTCAACGTAAGTTTCTTGAGTTTCTAAGTGGGTCTGTCTGGTTAACTATGTATGTATATATCACGTGTACAAGCCGCACCAATGGAGCCACAGGGCTGAAAATTTCATCATTTACTCCTTATTATGCCAAGAAAAACGGTGTTTTTGTTTTTTTGAACCCCCAATTTTCCCCCATTTTTGATTTGATCTCACCCAACACGGCATGCTGTCAAAAGACGCTGGTCACGTAACAGTTTCTATTGAATGACTAACCAGACCTAAGATAATAATAATAATAATAATAATAATAATAATAATAATAATAACAATAATAATAATAGTAAACTAACAATAAAAATTTGATTATTTCATTGCAATATCCAGTATATATAATGATATCCATATCATATGTATAACTTGACTGCAAAATGTTTCTCGTGAACTTACGAGAAATAAATCTATCCTGCAATAATTGTGTGGCTGTTCTGAAATGATTGTGTATTTCCCACTAGAGTCAGAGGTCGATGTTTAGATTCAGGTAAAATTAAGAGAAAAAAAAGTAAATGCTGATTTTCATGGTTGGCTATTTCTCCACAGTTGGAGAATCAGCGCAAGGAAATCGCTCGAACCTTCACATCCTTCATTTGGCCTTGTACCAGGCAAAGCTAAGTGTACTAAATATCTACTTTGCTGAATGAACATGCATATTTTCCTAGTGATCTAACGGGTGATTATGTTTTTTTCACCGACTCTAGATTTGTATTGTTAAATAAGTAGGATAACGAACTAATTCATATATTGTCTGCACTAACAATCTTCCACCATAGGCTGAAATAATTCAATTGTGTGATTGTCTTCTCTACGAACTTTATATTCTATAAGATCCCATAAATACAAGTATGTTTCTGTTAGCGTCAACCTCTTCCGATGCAAAAAGATAAGTGCCGTTGGTTCTATTCCATTTGTTCGATATAGACAGTTTCAGATCCAGCCATCCTACGTTTCCGACTTTGCTAAATAATACTCCTTGCTTGCAATACGTCCATGAAAGGTTTCTGCCTGGCTGTACGCGATGAAATCAGCAAGTTTATCGAGGAGCCAACCAGAAACAATGTTTACGTGACAAAGAAAAATGAGAGAAGGATACGTAGGTAGATGTGAACAGACTTAGTTAGGTAGATAGATAGATATATAGATAGATAGATAGTTGTATGAACATACAGATAGAAACGAACAGACAAAGGTAGTTATAAACAGTCAGTTGGATAGCTGGCTAGATAGATAAGAACAACGATTAACAGAAAAAAATAGATAGGTAGATATGAACACGCTGAGATAAACATGAGCTGACCAAGATAGACATAAACACTAAGCAAGCTGGTTATATATATATATATATATATATATATATATATATATATATATATATATATATATATATATATATATATATATATATATATATATATATATATATATATATATATATATATATATAAGCTCTTTAACACTTGCACCGTTGTGGTTTATGACAGAACACTGACAGCACCAGTGTTGTCCATGTTCAATGAGAGAAGGGGTGTAGCTGTTGTAGCGTACCTGGGTCCAGCGGGCCAATGGGAGTGGGCTAGAATTTTGAAGACAGGGGTTGGGGGGGGGGCTTCCGTAACAGATGAAAACGAGATGGCTAAAAGACGAGGGTATTTGTACTCTGTGTGTGTGTAAGAGAGAGAGAGAGAGAGAAGGGAGGCAAGGAGGGAGCGAGAGAGAGAGAGAGAGAGAGAGAGAGAGAGAGAGAGGGAGATAGGAAGACACATTGATTGGCCGAGAGATACGGGGATATAGACAAAAGTACTTGTGTGTGTTGCAAAATTTGGACTACTTTTGGGGGCCATTACATCAAGAAATGACTGGTTTTGAAATATGTTCATAAATCTTTTCTGCGACGAAATCATTGTATCAATGGAAGTTTTCTCAACTGCTCCGAAGTTTCTTCCCGAAAATTATGTTTTAACCCCTACTCCCAACAAAAACGATTGTAGGCTTTAGAACGCATTTCTAGGACCGAACAAAAAGTAACGTTTAGAATTTTGATGTACGGAATCCTAAAACAGCTATCGTCAACGTAGTTTTCCTTTTGTTTACATAAATGAAAATAAGCAAGGGTGTATTGTTCAACATTAAGTAGAAATCATTAACCAATTTCTTCTTAAATTCAATGCATTTATTTTGATATGGATTCAATTTTGTTCTTAGAACTTTCATTCTGAAATTATTTTCATCACTCTCTGAATTTTTGAGATGAGGTATTATTATTATTTCTATTGATATTCGGACCATCCTCATCTTGGTTGTTTTTCATACAACGTTTCGGCCGTTGCACTCTACGGCCTTCGTCAGGTATCACCTGGTAGATTTGGAGAAGTAACGAACCGAACCCTTTATTTATCCGACGGGGGTATATTGACCGTACTCCCCTCTTAGCATTCGTAATATTGTCATATTGTCTCACACTAGGATCGAACCTAGAACCATCAGATTACATTACAGTAATTTGTCTGATGCTGTAACCACTGCGCTATGTGTTCATGATACTTGACGAAGGCCGTAAAGTGCAACGGCCGAAACGTTGTATGAAAAACAACCAAGATGAGGATGGTCCGAATATCAATAGAAATATTTTCATCATATTTTGCTCGATGATAAATGACTGAAGTTAACGTTTCATTTTCATTTTTATTCTCTGTAGATGAAATACTACGAATCATTATGATTGATTTTTATTTATACTATTTACTTTCATCTTGATTTTTAGTTGGTCTACATCTAAACCGTGCTCTTAAATAAGCAAAAAACTTGATATTATGCACGGAAGGATAATTATATCAACAGAGGTTATTCCGATACGTACACTGTATAAATCATACGCACTAGGGTAACACTGCGGAGAATCATTACTTAACTTGAGGTTTTATGGTCTTTGGCTCCATATACGTGGGGATAACCAGTCGGCGGTGGGTCTTTTTAGCTAGTGAACGTAATTGCAAATCGTGAGACCAACTATCTCTTAAAGTAATCGCACTAATCTATAACTTATTGCTTAATTGTTTTGCTATATTAAAGTTGTCACTCTTTCCCAGTCCGGATCCCACCCAACAAGAGAATCCACACCTTAAAAATAAGGCTTTTATGGGCATATGGATATACAAGGTATGTCGAAAAGGTACTCAGCTTTTGGGGAAATATATATATATATATATGTATTTTTTTTACGAAAAAAGAAAAGCCCACCAAGGGCAATGGTGCCTCAATTTTTTTCCGAAGTCCCCCTCCTTGGGACATCAAAAACTTATCCCTGCGTCTTTTCAACTTGTGAAAATGGTTTTCAAAGTCCTCTTTCGGGATCGACATCAACTGCCTCCTCCCGTTCTCCTCAATCTCGTCCATGATCTGAAATCACTTTCGAAAAAAGCCAGAAGTCGCAAGGAGACAAATCTGGACACTACAAGCCTAGCAGATCCGGTTGATGTGATCTTCTGCACCCTTTAAAATCTCATGCACGATATATGAAGGATGACACGCTTAGTTATCGAAAATGAGACGGTCACACAGTACACAAGTTCACTCTTAGGCATATCACTTACGATTTAGTAACCCCACGGGAGAGTGTCTCTCCATTCATGTGCAGTAAGGTCTCCTATTATTGGTTGCCAAGTTGACTGATTCAAAAAGGCTGTATACTTTCCTGACAGACCTCATAAAAGAGATTGAAAGTTTAATAACAGAGCAGAAACAACCCCCAAGCACAAATTCACACCAATGTCTTTTTCTTAACAGGGTTCGCGTCATAGCCCTTATCTCTTCGATGCTGTCTACCTTTATGCTCTTTTGTTGAATAAGTCGATGGCGCTAAACATATCCCACCGAGATGGAAAGCAACTGCTTTATTTGGCTAAGAAAACTGAATTTTCAGGTGAGTCTTTGTCTAACATTTGCACCGTTTCAAAATATATTGCATCTTATAAACAATATCCAAGAAATGTTTTCTTTCTTATGCAATCGCGTCATCTCCCTTCCAAGACATTACAGATCGGTGGCAAGAAAAAATTCACCTAAAAGATAAAAATAGTATTGAAGAGTCTTTCTGAAATGGTTACGGATTCCCTATCGGTGCTAGAGGTCGATATTCCAACCCAGGCAAGAGACTGGCTTTCAAATGCAGATTTTCAAAACAGGTCGGAAAGTGAAACCTGCCCACTTGAAAGACTGGCGTAACAAATCCATACCAGAGTAAGCTGAGCTTAGCTAATATCAATAATCTTACAAACCTACCTACCTGACCGACCTTGCAGAACATCAATACTGAGTAGTGGATTCGATCTTCACTGGGTACTCCACAGTTATGGCTTTGTGCCGAAACTAAGCCAAGCTTACTAAATGATAAGGGTACCTCGTCATAGAATAAAGATATTTGAATTTGATTTTGAACTTTAGGATATACAGAATAGTCAGAACTAATTAAAACCAGAAGAAAACTAGCGCTGACTACTTTGTATCTCATGAAGTTCCAAATTAATTTCAATTAGATTTTGTGATAAAATGGAAAATAGGCTACGAAAGAGATCAGGAAATTTTGGAGCGGATCCATGCACAATTATACCCCATGTCTTAGCTAAGTTGCAGCAACCACGAAATATCTCAAAATTCCGACTGTATACACGGTGTCTCTGAAAGATATAAATGAATTCAAATGAAATTTTGTAGAAGGGCAGGAAATAAATTAGGTAAGAAGAGATTAAATTTAGGAGCGGATCCATGCACAATTACTTCCCCATAATTGTAGCTCTCTGTCCATAACACATAATATCTTCAGACAATCTTGATCAATTTCAATGAAATTTTTAGAAGGTTGGACAATAAGCTACGAATGAAATAATGATATTTTGGAGTGGGTTCATGCACAATCATTCCCCTATGCCCGAGAAAACTGTCCACACCACACAATAGCCCCGAAAGTTTTCTATCAGTCCGATATCTCCAAAAGTTTCGATATTTCCGAAAGTTCAATGTCATGGTTAGAATTGCGGGCAATTTTCGGAAAAGAAGTGATCAGATTTTGTGTTCAGATTTTGGAGCCGAGCTATACACACCTACCCTCTACAGCGTCGCTATCTCTCCACACCACACAAGGTCTACAAAATCTTTCAGTCTGTAAATTCAATATCTAAAACTCAATGAATTTCATTGAAACTTTGTGTGTAGGGGTGGGCTACGGGAGAAGTGATTAAATTTAAGGGTTGGATCCATCAACAATTGCCTCCCTTACATCATAGCTGTCAGTTCATACAGGTGTTTCGTTTCAAAACAAAGGTTCATGACATTTGATTGTAAGTAGTTTAACATGATTCGCTCTGAAGCATATGGTTCTATTGAAATCTTTTCTCAGCATGGGGGTAGCTTCCCACCGATATACAACACATCCGTATTTGATTAAAAAAATCTTTTTTTTCCCCCCTCACTTGTGCACCACGCCGAAAATCTGAAATTGTAAAAAAATGGCGCTATTTATTTTTTTTGCAAATGATCTGGAATGTCTACCCAAGGTATTCTTACCCACTGAAGGTACCTCCAGCAAGTCCAATTGGTTCCATAAGTCAACTCAAAAAATTCCTCTATTACAGCGCAAGATCAGAAGTAATCGCCTGGGTAGTTGCAATAGAAAACAACAAAATTTAAGATTAAAGAAATATTATTAAAAATGGTTCAAAATGTTTCATTAACTAAGCTTAGTAGATATAATTCTCAAAATATCTAGCCACGATGCAGGGGTTGTCACTGTAAAAATGCCTGGATCTGACCCAAAATTTAATCAATTCTTCCTTAGCCCATGACTTATCCTTCGAGAAATTCCCATTTAAAACTCTTGAATATGTTGTGTGGACATAAAGTTACGATGCAGGGTAGGTAACTGTGATGAGATCATGGATTAACCCCAGAATTCAGTCACTTCTCCTGTGACACATTACTCACTTTTCTGCAAAATTCCATTAGAATTGATTGAGAACTTTTGGGGGGTACTGTGTGGTACAGACACATAGCTACGACGCATGGGGAGGTAACTCTCCATAGATCTAACCCTGACATTGAATCACTTCTTCTGCAGCCTATTACCCACCCTTACACAAAAGTTCATTAAAATTCATTGAAAAACTTCGTTGACAGAGGTAATAAATTATCTGCAGAGCGTCTTCAGTTAAAAGGATAAGAATAAGACTCAACATTTTTCTTTTTTTTTTTTCAAACTGGCTTCATCTTGATCAGTGAAGGTTTCTGTGAGTCAAAATATTTATTCATTAGTTTGACCTTTGTGACGTTTCTTATCTGCTAGTGTCTTACTTGACAAGATAACTTAGTTATACTATGTAGAATCACAGTACATGAAGATACACACAGAGATATTTGAGAAAAACAAAGTGGTGAGAAAAGGTAGAGACAGAGGAGGGGAGAGATGAAAGAGAAAGGATGAAGGTGACATTCAGGCCCTTACGGACAGAAATGTCTGTTGTTAGACAAGACACCAAGCGACTGTGTTATTCTATCAGATCTCTGCTTTTTTTGTACTCAAAAGAATTGCATAATTGGTCATAGGCATGATATGCGTTCAACCTACTACTACCTATAGGTAAACCTTGTTAAATGCAGTTAATTCATTTAAAGATTCTACGTACTGTTCCAAAAACGCATTGTTCAAAGTCTTATTATAATTTGACGTGTTTTTCAAGCTTCTATTTGGTCACATTAATTTTGCACTGCAAAATCTTGACCGTACTACATCGAAACATGCTCCATTCAAAGTATTGTTGTACTGTGTGTGCAGGTATATAAGACGGGCATTTAATTTAAAAAAAAAAAAAGAACCATGCAAATATTCCATTGTGTCTAGTGCGCTGGTATTATGGATAGGGAACTTTCTAACGAAGTTCGATATGGACAGTTATGGGGTTGGGGTGAGCTGCAGTGAACGGCAGTCCCCCAAATACACTTGTAAACCATTCATCTTTACATTCTGGCCCATACGGTACATAGAAGATTGAATTTAAGTGACAGACCCTTTTCTGTCATTGTTGACAATGGATATAGTAGCCGTTTTGCCGCTACTGCCTCGACAGGTAAGATAATTTTGGGTTAGGGTGGATAGCCTGTTTACTCAGGAACCCACTCTTTTTCTCTTTCGTATGCTATCGTGGCATGCCAGAGACAAGACCATGGTCAATATGACTAACCATAGGACAGAGCGTAGGGAGGGTTGGATGCCTGTTTTATCCAAAGACATTAATGCAAAAATGAAAGTCTTACTCGCAATTCGAACACAGCTCACCAACAAGTGTTACACAGTCTCGCACTTTGAATTAAAGAAGCCTTAAATGGTACTTTAAGGTCGTGTATTTTTATTGCAGAAGTAGGGAGAAAAGTTAAGTAACAGGTAACTGTAAATCATTATAAATACAGAAACCGCAAAAGATATTTTAATAATTTTTTAATTGCGATGGATAGTCTCACTGGAATCCTTCGTTTAATAATTCACACTTTGATGTGGGCGTTCCTCCGTCGAGAAGAGCTTTCGAAACTGTGAGTTGTGACACTTCAGAGAGTCGCCGATAATCACTCGGTGTGTCACGATATTAAGTTTGATTTTGTAAATCTATCAAAAGATACTTTTTCCCGAGTCAGGTTAACTGCTGGGATGAATTTATATATTTGGTTTGTCTAACAAAAATCAATTAATGGTCCGCCAAAAATGTATTTTTAAAAAGTGTATCGTCATTGCAAAAAGCTTGGAAATCTCCGTCGTTGAGCAATAGTTAGCATGATACTCTTGCAGACCATTATTACTGTAGCGAGTTCGATTATTACTTAATGTTGTGCAAAGCTAAGCTCAGTAGATGTTAAAACGTTTCTTTCTTTCGTGGTTGATAGAGTTACGTATTTGCCACCCATGTCAAAGTTCGGTGTTAGAGCTCAAACGAAGCCCAGGATTTCGAATGCTGATTTTCAGAAATGACGATACATAACAGAAGCTTTTCACGCCCATCTCCCACATATTTGTTGGGTCTTTTTACCATATTAAGCCAAGTTTGATAAACGTCGAGATCTCGAATCGCGCAGAAAACTCCAACGCCAAAGTTGCTAAAGATTTAAGCATACAATTTGCGATGTTCGCACTTATTCTATTTACATTGAAAAAATATTTCCATTCCAGGGATGTCAGGCAAAGTAGAGTTTGATGATAACGGAGACCGAGACCCTTTTTATTGGGTATGGGACTATACAAGTCCCACTGGCATACCTCGAATTATTGCAGTAGGTTCAGCCTCACCCCTGTATGGACAGGTAAGGAAAATTATTCGATCAGTAGTTGTACGTACATAAATCTTTAACTGTATGGTTAGGGAGTGTGCCTTTGAGGAGTGATCAGAAAATTCGATTATTTCATTGCAATATCCAGTATATATAATGATATCCATATCATATGTATAACTTCACTGCAAAATGTTTCTCGTGAACTTACCAGAAATAAATCTATTCTGCCATAACTCTATGGCTGTTTTGAGATGATAGTGTATTTTCCATTATAGCCAGTGGTCGATTCAGGTAAAATTAAGAGAAAAAAGTAAATGCTGATTTTCATGGTTGGCTATTTCTCCACAGTTGGAGAATCAGCGCAAGGAAATCGCTCGAACCTTCACATCCTTCATTTGGCCTTGTACCAGGCAAAGCTAAGCGTACTAAATATCTACTTTGCTGAATGAACATGCATGATATTTTCCCAGTGATCTAACGGGTGATTATGTTTTTTTCTCCGACTCTAGATTTGTATTGTTAAATAAGTAGGATAACGAACTAATTCATATATTGTCTGCACTAACAATCTTCCACCATAGGCTCAAATAATTCAATTGTGTGATTGTCTTCTCTACGAACTTTATATTCTATAAGATCCCATAAATACAAGTATGTTTCTGTTAGCGTCAACCTCTTCCGATGCAAAAAGATAAGTGCCGTTGGTTCTATTCCATTTGTTCAAAACAGACAGTTTCAGAGCCAGCCATCCTACGTTTCCGACTTTGCTAAATAATACTCCTTGCTTGAGAGGTATCTGCTTGGCTGAAACGTTGATCACGCTTCGCTCAAATTCGGTTGAGCTTTGAGACCTGAATTTGGTGGTTGACACACTGTCTTCAGCGTCCTTTGAAGGTTTAGCAAGATAGATCCTTTCTATGATTCGGTGTCGATAAGTTGCACAATATGTTACCCCAAAATTCGAGGGATTTGAACCGTGCGCGTGAACTGACTGTTGAACAGATTTTTGTCGCAGCCCTCCGTGAACAGTACCTTTTGTGAGATCACTATATATTTGTCCAACGGGATTACTTCAGAAGACACTTTAGAAACTGGGTGTTAGAACGAGTAATTTTTTTTCATGGTCAAATTCTTAGAACTTTTGGGTGGCACTTCGTATATGGACGACACAAATGAATTGTTCAACTGTTTCATAGTTTTTAATATTTCATATCACTCTATCGAGAACTTTGATCTGAGAAATCTAAAAAAACTCTGATTTTAATAGAATTTGTCACTCTTGATGCTTATAATTTCATAGTTTAAAATTCGATATAATTAGTAATAAACGATTATTGTTCAATGTCATTTTTATAATATAATGTTGCAATATGAACGAAAAATGGAATTTATATAAGCAACAGAAAAGCGTTCAAGTTAACTTGTATTAATGCATCTACTTGATACTTGAATTGATTGAGTCTGCTCTCTCTCTCTCTCTCACACACACACACACACGCGCGCGCACGCACACATACATACATACGGCTTGTTTCTTTATTGCTTCATTTCTGATTTGAAACAGAAAGCCATTACGTTTCTTGGGACCCCGAAATGGAAAACGGCCAACGGAAAACCGCCTCCTGATATACCTGTCTGTGGATTTGATGATGAGCTATGTCCGGTGGATGAATCAAGTTCGTATCTTCCTTTCAGCTAAAAAAAAAAAAAATAAGTTATTTATTTTTTCCTGTGAAATGAGTTGTGCAATTTAATGCTTGTACAAACCTAAAATCTTTTTTTCTGTTGTTGTAAAGTTAACTCTTTGATATCTACAGATAAAAGAGCTCGTCTGCTAAGTCGGCCGTTTTCCATGACGCCATAAAAAATAATAGACTTAAATCGATGGCAAGACTTTTTCCCCAAGGTCGTCCGTCGCGAAGTCGACCATAAACCCGAGCTATCGCTCGGAATAAGCATTTGTATAAGGATATTCTGTTTGATCATTTATCACTATAGATTTGTTATGGAACACAGAGCTGCAACATCTCAGCTGCAGTTTCAGTAGTAAATAAGTTTTACGAGAGCATTGAAGGCAAACATACAACGATTAAAATCGGAAATGCAGAGCCGAAGAAAGTAGACCATTACATCTACCGAGGACAACGAATCTCCATGAAATCCCTAAAAGAAGAAATAAAGCAAAGAATCACATTAGGTTGACAAGCTTTCAGCAGAGCAAGCTCAACTTTCAAGAACAAGAAAATCCCACGCCCTAAAAAGATGGATATACAACCAAAGCATCCTTCCGATTGTCACCTATGGTGCAGAGTCCGAAAATCTAACCAAAAGATTGGCCCTCAAAGTGAGACCCATGCGACGTGTACGTGAGACAATTATGCCCAAATTCACATAGATAGACCAAAAGACGGAACAGTATATTACAGACAGGACAGGAGTCTGATATACCATAGAAACCATAAGTAAACTTAAATGGCAATGGGCTGGACCTGTTGCAAGAATGTAAGACGGCCGCTGAACATCACGACTCACAACATGGATCTCCAGAGATCGTATGTGAAACTGTGGCCAACAAAAAGTAAGATGACGTGAGGAGTTGGGCAAATTCAGAAAGTATTTGCTCTGCAGCGCTCATAATAGAGGTCTGGCGAATCTTGGGGAGGGTGTATGTCAAACGACTGACGCTAGAAGGCTGCTGCTGCTGATGATGATGATGACGTACACGCAAAAAGTGTGCAACACTCGAAACACACTCAATTGAGTTTTAACTGCACTCGTTTTCGATTCCCTAGAAATATACACAATGACAGGACCTCCAAAGCGGAACACTGTAAATATGTGCATAGTGAATCGCCATAACTGTACCTCGATGCTTGTTATGCAGTCAAGTTTATTACCCGAGAAAAAAACGTAAAACTGAAGAAAAAAATGTATAAAAACATTATAATTCTGCAATGATATTAAATAAAGTATTTCAAATGAACAATCGAGAAAAAAATCTCCCCCAGCAAAATGTCTCTACGTCACTAAATAACTTCCGCTAATCTGCAGTTCTCTTGAAGCCTACTTAGAATATTGTAGACGTTTCTTGTTACTCTAGAACTAGTGAGAAGTAGTAAAAGCGCTGCTAATTGAAGAAGCGGGGAATCGAGTATAATACGCTTATCACAGTAGTATTGAAAAACATTTTAAAAAAGGTGTTGAAAAATTACGTCGGATTATATGTACTTGACTGAATACTCGCCCTGACAGGCGATATAAGTTAATGTCCAAAAATGAGTCTATTGAATCGAAAGATAGATTGATGGGAATCAGAAGGCATTTCGTTTAAAGAAACGATAGAATTACTGAAAGAAAAATAGAATTAAATACATCAATTTAAATCATATTGTTATCATTATCATTGATTTTTTTCTGCCTATTACTTTCATCTAATTTGTTGCCATTTTTATCGCAACTAGGCTCGGGGTGGGTTCCCCTCAGCAGTTAGTAAATAAATTAATGTCACAGATCGGAATAAAGAATATGTTTCATGTGAGAATCGAACTTACGACCTTCTATGCTGGAGAGTGTCTCGCTTAACGCGCGACCGTTTTTATTGCAGAACAATTAGAACTCTGCGTCATATTTACTTTATTTATTTATTTAAATTTTTATTCAATTCTATCAAATCATATTTAATCTTTATTTATCTTATCAGATGAAGTATTGTAAAAAAAAGTATTGTATTAGTCACTGACCCTCCCGAGAAGCGATCTAAGCACTTCCCCTCTTTTTGACTCTGGCTAGAAAAGTCATAAGTCAGTTGAATTTTTTGTGCCTGAGGCACAAAAATTGCGTCGGTTTCAATATAGATTTTCTATTGTGAAACGATCAACGTCCCCCCCCCCAATAAAACATTCAGAGGGTGATTTTCAAAATCTAACTTGATAAGAACATGCTTCGGGCTCACATTGATGCTCACGGAAGATTCCATGAGATTATATTGAATAGTTTTTAGATTAAGCTGTCACAGACGGACAGACATTTGGTGAATTCTGAAAAGAAGATTGTTACAAAACAAATCTTGCTCCAAGCGATGCAGTGAATAATAAGATAACAAAAAAACAAAAAACAAAAAAAACAAAAAACAAAAAACGAACAGAAATATCAGAGAATACAATCTTTTTAGTCGTTGACGTCAGCGGATACCCAGACACTTTCAACTAAGCCGAGGGATAGTCTATCGACTTCCTAGAAAAAGCCGTCATTGATAGCCAGTTGGATTCGGAAGACTAACCTAAACTTATTGAATCTCTCTCCCCCACCATCTCTCACTATCTCTCTCCCCCCTCTCTCTCTCTCTAATATATATATATATATATATATATATATATATATATATATATATATATATATATATATATATATATATATATATATATGTACTGGATTCCACTTAATAGGTGCAGCGATTATAAGGACCAGCCTCACGATCGGACCAATTTTGTAGAAACGATTCAAACGTATATAATTATCGTCTATTATGGCCACTGCTTTGTTTATTTGGACCAAGCAGTAGTGCTACCTAATATAAATTATATATTGTGTCGTATTATATTAAAACTCTATTCGAAATAATCTCCCGTTATCATACGGTAAATATATCATTTGTGCTTTGACAACGTAAATAGAATAAACACTTGGAGCTGCTGCCGGATATATATGTACGAATAAAGCTGAAATCCACCGTATCAGCCGGTTTCCAGTATTATGTATATGCAACTGAAAAATGAGGGTTCAGTTTAGCATTACAGTAACATCATGAATAGAACTCCCCTTTAGAACCCTTACAAGTTTTTTTTTTCTCAAAAATTACTATGAAACATCCATCTCGATTCATTTTGTATGTATGCCAAATCTGATTGAACTGTGCCAAAGTCTGTGTATAGAGAGACAGACAGAGACGGCTGTTTTATTTAAATAGATATATACAAGGCCTATGAAGAGGCTGATGAAAATTCTGATGAAAATTAAAGTGGTACTTCATATAATTGGAATGGACATTTGTCCGCGAGTGACATTTAAAGGAATAATCAAATTTAACTTTCCTGTTAGCTATGGAGTAGAAATCATATGCAGGAAAAATGAATTAAACTCGCTGTCGCAATCAATAAATTTGAAATCGTGCGAGAAAAAAAAAATCCATCAGAGAATAAATATGGTCAGAATAAATTCTATTTATGACATCATTGGCATTTTCAACTGGAGAAACATCTAAGATAGAGTAAAAAAAAAAACAATCTAGAAACATCTAGATTCTCCCGAATCTAGAATGTTAATAATAAAGACATCAAAATAAGGTCAAAAGAGCTTTCGTAACAAAAAAAAAAAAAAAAAAAAAAACATATTTAGAAGGGGACTAGTGGAGTATTGATGCCAATTTTTTTTACTCCGGGTCTATAGACAAAACAGTATGGCCAGGAGCGCTGGAACACACAAACACATGCACTTATAAAAACGGAAAGAATTCCTCGCCACCTTTGGTGTCTACGGTCATTCAATATTGCATATTACAAGTACATCTCCGATTTGCACGATGCAAAGTGAGCAAATGCAGAAGTGTAAGTAAGATATTCGATAGTGCTAAGAATCCCATTAGGTTGGCATGTTATGCTGTTTAGAGAAATAGTATTACAAGGTTGAATGGACGCTAATTTTTGACGAACTTCAGCCCAAATCCCTTGCTGACTTTGTTTCCGTATCGTGACAAGAACAGCCAAGTTTAGGGGAGTCGACTATTCACTGCTAGTCAGTACAGCCACGTTAAACCAAACCGACTCGCAAAATCAACACTCCTCTACAGCGATTTGAAAATCACGACCTACTTATCAGTAGACGATTCCCTTACCGACGGAGCCAAGTTGATAAGTCTTACATACCTACGAAAAGCAAATCCACAAGGAGCTTATCTCTTTTTGATAAATGATTAAAAACATTTACAGAAATGACAATCCCCTGCCGTGATTTGAAACCCAGACCAAGCGATTGGTAGGAAGCTTCCTTACCAACTGATCCAAACTGTCTTAAATATCTACGAATTTATTTATCAAGTATACAATTCTATTCAAGAGTGGCAGTATTCATTTTCTGCTGAAATTGCGAGTGGAGTTTTACCCTGCCGCAGCCAGGCTTGTTATTGTATGATTTTGTTCGAAAGTAAAGTGTCCATTTAATCATAACACTTATGATCAATGGCACTCCTAGGGTTGATGTCACCCAGGGTGGTAACTCAAGGTGTTACCCCAAGTGTTGCCAGCTCGAAAGTTTTCTGCGCTAAAAAAAAAGTCTTTTTATAGACGTTTTTATTAGTTGAGTATATGTCTTGGAAATAGCTGGCTAAATTAACTGAAAAAATAGCTAAAAAGTAGCAGTAAATGTTGAATTTTCGCGCTGCCAAAGCATCATGGCATTACCCCTGTGATGGTGTCAACCGGGTGGGCTGCCACCCCCTTGTCGATACACCAGTGCTTATATGCTGCGAAAGGTGGTTTTCAATATTTTGAATAAATGTTGAATACAGTCAATTTTGTGCTAGTCTAACACAGAGGAATGGTGATTATGTATATTTATTTTCAGTTAAAAATACTATTATTCTCGGAAGTCTTGGAGCGCTTCTCACAGTCATCGCTGCATCTACTATTGTCGTGTACCTCGTCAGGTAAAATACACATTCTTTTGTACTCATTTTTTTTTCATTTGTTATTCGTCTTCGCTAAATAAGCACATGGTTGTTCTGCATACCCAGTCTTTTTAATGGTTTGCTGGCCAGTCTCACAAACAATGCTTCATAACAGTCAGTTCGATCTTCCCTGAATGTTCATCTATTGTTGGCTTGTATTAGACTAGGCTGAGCTTAGAGATTGTCTGTAAGGGAACGAAGGCGCCTTGTGTCGATGTAATGGTTAGCAGGTTGATTTATTGCATCAACAGTCATATGCAGTGAGTAGTGTACTAACTGGGTGCACCATAGATATGGTCTTGATTCCAAACTAATCCAAGCTTAGTTACTGTCTATAACAGAAAGAGACTGGGAAACCTTCCGTAAAGCCATAGTCTGCAGTCTTGTCTCACAGATCACAACAAGTTTAGTAAGTGTACTATTTAGTGGACTTGTATCGTACTAAGATAGAAATAAAGAAACCGCCTGTCGTCAAATGATTCGTTTTTGCTTCATTCTTAAACTTGAAAAATTCAATTATTTTTCTCACCCAGTTTGATAATGAGTAAGAGAAACAATGTCAATAAGAGGCAGATCATATTGTGTAAAATAACAAGAATGAATATCTATAAGCTAAACTTAGTCACGAGTGTGGGGGTACCCAGTTAGGGTCGAACTCTGTAAATTCAAGTTTATGTACTCAAGTGACAAGTACGGAGCTATCGGAATGAATGCCGCAGATCTATTGCTCGCAAACAAATCTCGCGGCTAGCAGGTATGATCCTCGACAGTTGTCACTCAATTGAAGCTTTATGCTAAACAGCAAAGCTTTGTGAATAACTACTATACAAGGGTACCAAACTCTACAACTATGGTTAGCTAGTTAGTCTCGCTGACTATTGCAAGTGCAGTGAGCGTGCCTCTCACAGGGTGCTCTATAATTGTGGCCCTGTATCAGAAAAGCTCAGCCAACTGTTGTATGGAGAAAAATAGCATAAATGTTGTCACTGGGAGAGCGGAAAGAAGCAAGGTTATCAACATACAGAGAAGGTTTTGTTACATAAAGGTATTCATGTCCTGAGCATACCGTAGTCTGACATAAGGCCGCAGTGATCGGACACCCAGTGAGGATCGAACTTTAATCAATTGGTATTGGAAGCGAGCATGCTATAGACGAGTTATAGAATTATACGTGGTGGTAAAGGCAAAAACACGAAATGTTGAAATAAAACAGACCGTTTATATAAACCACGACAGGATTTGACAGACAAAAACGTCAAAACTGTCATCAATTATGATGATTACATACATAGTGACACGACAAATGTTGGCGGTGAGGGAAAGATAAAGCAACACACAACACCAGATATCAAGTGAATCATCAGCGTATGTCTGGTAGCGCTGACATAATTATACAGGAGTTCAAAAAGACGTCCTTCCTCCCCTAAAAAAAAAAGAAATGCAAAGAAAAAGCATTTACAAAAAAAAAAGTAATAATTCAGAAGGTGCCTGCAAGGTGTACTCAGGCGCATTCGCAAGATTCTAGGTCAAATCGTGTGTCCGGTAGAGCTGACACAACAAAAACAATCGAAAAGGAGAGGATACCACGCTACCTTGCTTGTTGTTCGGTAAGGTGGCTACGATGATACAATAACCACGTTTATATCCTTGCATGGTATACATAGACAGAATTCGGGCTTTTCTGATCGCTGGCCAACGACTTGTAACTCTATTTTCTGCACTAAACAATCTAAATATTTCAGAAGAAAATCTTATTTCAGAGTACGTACAGGAAAAAAAAAATTGATCAATAAACAAAGAATTCTCTCCATTGTTTTGATAACTGAAAACATGTTTCTACAATCAGTTCGTATATTTTACATTGAGGATCAGGGAGAAACGGGTAGTCAGTGGCCGGGTAATAGTGCTAGCATCACTGACAGAATACGTTCTATCAAGTATATAATATACATTCACTGCTAATGTGTTTTCTACATACTGTACATGCATTGTGAATACGCTTCTTTAGAAATACATATACGATGATTCTACGATAAAAACGTAATCGAAATAATGCATTGAAAACCAGGAAGAAAGGTTTTTTCAGTGGCCAGAAATAATGCGAGCGCTATTAACAAAATGATACAACGTGACATTAAACACCATTTTCTTTTAGAATTATATGTTATTCGAATCATTCTGAAATAAACTGAATTTTTCAGGCGCCGTATCTTCGAGGAAGAACTGGCCAAGATGTTGTGGAAAGTTGATTACAATGAAATTCGTTTGTCAACAGTCAATAAAAAGTCAGACAGTCAGGTGAGTAGGGTAGCCATAACTTACCATCCTGAGATTTTTTTTCTCATAGCACTCATTGATGCATCTGAAAAATCAGGTCTACCAAGCAGGAGGGGTCAACCTTAAACCTGCTCTCTTTTCGTTGGTGGAAACTATGTCAACAGACGTCTGTCTATCCCTTTAGAAGGATAGACGACTCACCCAGGATCCGATTAAGTGCTAAAAATGGACGTTTCCCCTTCACGTATGCTATATTTGTCAGCCTCTAACATGCATTAGGAGAGGATGAAGAAGAAAAAAACAAAACAAAAAACAAAACATGAATCCAAATATTACTTTGATATGAGTCCTGGTTTCACGAAGAGGATGCCAAATACCATAAACCCATGCAATGTTGGTGTAGCGCCCTCTATTCTTCTAGTTAGGAATCAAATACGAAACTCTTCTTTTAGCTAGATATTGAAAACTTCACTTCTTCCGACGACCCCAATAAAACCCCTGGACGCACGTGGTCTAATGCTCATTGGCACCAGAACCCCTCGAATGGTCAAGCCTCTGGCCCTGGCCTTTGTGACCAGCCACTACTTTTCCTCTCCCTTTCCTTCTTGCTAAGATCGTTATCATTTCGCCGACCCACTGGCCGATCCGATCTTAACCATTCTTCCTCCGTGACCTATCTCTGCACTAACTTTGCCCATTTCACTTCACTGATATCGAGCCTCACACATATGCATAACTACGCAGCTACGCCACCGTGTCTTCACCACGTGCTCCAAACGCACATCGCCCCTCGCTCACATGAATGAAATGGCAAGGTCCTTTTACTATCCAATAGTCTTTCCCAAAGTCGTCCAATACAAAATTGGTTTGAGTTGCAGTAAGCAAACCGAAAAATCCCGTAGTCAAACAGGGGTGCGTCTTATAGACCTGATAGACAC
>OY735217.1:33124968-33309968 GCA_963457665.1 Thysanoteuthis rhombus | reverse complement strand
TCTAGTATTTCCGATTCGGTGTTCAGTTAATTATAACTTTTAATCTAACTTTCTCGGTCTATTTATCTTATTTTTTTGCCAATCAATTTTAGGTCAACTCGTTTTAAGACCTATGCCATGGGCCTCATCCATTATTCTCTCGTGTCTCACTTCCCACTCAAAAATCTAATCAATGCTTCAGTCGCTTTGAAACGAAAACCTGCCTGAGATGCACATTGTTGATAATCGTTCCCAAAAGTTTCATGACTCAGATTATGCTGTATACTCATCACTTTGTGTGTTCATTGTCAGATATCAAATTTCTGAACTGATTGTTACAGTCAGATTGTGTAACTAGTGATTTCGAGAAATCCTCGAACATTTCAGTAATTTCATAGAATCCTTAGTTTCTCCACCAAGTTGGTTAACACAGAGTCTTTGGAACTTGGAAAACTCAATGACCTCTTCTATAAAGGAAATCTTCTGGTGGGCCCCGATTTTCAGCATTTAGTTCTTGGACTAATTAACAAACTACAATAAAAAGACATTTTTGACCTTTAAAAATCATATTCTTTTAAAATGAATTACATTTATTCGAAATCTTATATATGATACAGGTCTGCGTACAATTATCATGTTTGTAGTGGGCCACCCCTGTGAGGATCGGACTCATTACAGTAGTAAAGATCACCATCATAAACTAGTCAATCATTACTGCGCTGATTGCGAAACTTGGAATTTCATTAAAATATTGAAGTATTCAAGGATTTCGTAAAAAAACCAGTATTTATTGTAAAACAGAATTTACTCTACAAAAAATATACTATTTTCTGTGCACCAGTCAAAAGTAAAGATGATTTTTTTTTCATTCCATTAGATGCGAGACTTGAGCCATGAGAATATAAACCTTTTTATCGGATCCTGTGTTGATCCCCCAAATCTGTGTGTCCTGTTTGCCTATTGTTCAAAAGGCAGCCTTCAGGTTTGTCATAATTTTTTTGGTTGCTTTTTATGATATAGTATATTCATCCGAACTAATAGACTTTAAATATCCGCCCAATCGTTCAAAAGAACAAAAACCTTCTAGACGCCAAGGTATCCTCCGCTTTCCGAAAGTTTGTCTCGTACTGCTAATCACTCTTACTTTTGCGTTAGTTCTACAGACGTTATAGAAGCAGCTCACACCCTTTTTCTCTCTCTCTCTCTCTCTGCCTGCCCCCCCTCTCTCTCTCTTTCTCCAACATCCCAATCTCTTGTAACTCCTGCTGCATTAACTTCTGTTTACAGAGCTTAGCTTAACACCGTCATTTTGGGGGTCTTTGAAACGCTCAAAAGCTTTCTTGTATAAATTGATGGTAATTGCTTCTGCACTTTACACCATTTCGGCCCACGGAACTTTCGGATAGCGGGGGAAGCCTGTATAGCTAAATGGCTAGTTGTTTGTTAAAACAGTATAACCAGCCCCGCCAGACACGTCGACTCTACGGTGTGGCAAAACTCCCGGAAAATGAAAGCATTGTTAAAATATCGATGATGAAAACCTAGACCGCTTCATGTGAAACTGAACTGATTTATCATTGTGTATGATATGGTCGGACTATTTTTCTCGTCTATGTCAACGTTCGCCCTCTGGCCTTTGTCGGGTGTTGTTGGTTCTGAATAACGAACACATGGACGGGGAAAGTAGTCCGACCATATGATCATTAAAGATTGATAACAAAATTCAGACAAGAAATGAGCTGATTTAGTCGGGTTTTTTTTCTTATTTATTTTCTCATGAATATGTTTGAAAAAAAGAATGAATGTTTTCTCCTGAACAATGTTTGTTTCTCGGTATTATCTAAACTGAACTTAGTACAGTACGAAGTCATATGGATGGAAATATATGATGTTATTTACTAAGCTTAACTTAATAATGTACAAGGCCAGATGGGTAGAAATACGAGGTGATATTCACTAAGCTTAGCTTGATGATAAGGTACAAGGCAATGCAGGTAGAAGAATCTTTGACAGTTGAAGATGGTAAACGATGAAGAATATTTTCTGACAATTCTGTTGAATTGATTACAATTGATTTCGAGAAGCTAATAGTGAACTAACAGGAAACTGTTACTGATTAGAAGGAAGAGATTGTTGAAAGTTTTGGGACATATTATGAGGAAGGGAGACCTCGAGGCACTGGGCTCATAGAAACCAGAATGAAGAGAAGTGAGCTGCAGGTAACGGACTTGAAAGGTTTGAACAATTGGACGGTAGAAGGAGTAACGGAGCAAGAAGGGAATCAGTTGAGAACCATGATCACCCACGTTCTGAAACGATATCAGAGAGAGAGAGAGAGAGAGAGAGAGAGAGAGAGATTGCTAGGAGAAAAAAATGTCTATATTTTCTAGTCATAGAAGAGACTCACAACCCAATTACAAAGTATTGACTAAAAACAGAAGCATTTACAAGTTGATCGACAAGTGTTTATTGAAGAGTTGAGATCCGTTCCATGAAGGCAATCGAATTGAAAGACTTCCATTTGGACAGAGAATTAATGCCATTCGGCCGCTGGCAGTCATTTTGCCCCTGGCAATGTCAGGGAAAATGCAAAATGTTGTTGGCGGCTGTCATACCGCTGATTGCTTCACAACTCGTAGCACGCGCACACAGAAAGGCACTCAAAACCCACTCAAAGATTGCAAATGTTACAGCTTTCCAAATTACTTCTAAAAACTCTTCAAAGCTCATTTTTCCTCCGATTTGCAATATAACATTATACTTCACCGACAATATTAAAACCGTCGCAATGCAGATTTTATGAATAAAGATTAGACCCTCCGGCTAAAACTGAAAAGGATTTTTGTATTCGATGAGGAACGAACAAATCTTTTCCTCCGAGTCAGTCATGGTATCATGTAATCACGCTGACCTCTGGCATCGATATATTCTGTTATTTTGCTATATTTCGCATTATTAAGGAAGGCTTGTACACTGAGATGACATAGATATTTACTCAGGTTTCGGCTCAATCCACGAAATAGGTCGGTTTAAAATGTTGAAAGGGTTCAGATTATTTTGTTTAAATACTCAAATGTTAATCATATATATGATAAGAGCTCTGTCTGTCACGCTTATCGTATCAGTAGCAGTTATTGTCACTTCTCTCTTCCTATCCTCTTATTAAAGTACCTAACTTGGTTTTGAATAAACAAATTTCGAACAAACTATAACTTTATGAATAAATGATGTAATCAACAATCGTAAATTCTATTTCTAAACCTTCGGTACAATTAAATTTTTCTCGAAATGATTCAGAAGATCATAGGAAAGGGTTTCTTTTAGAAAAAAATATTTGTAAAACAAATTATCGACGATTTTTAAGCATTTCAAAATTCAAAATACGTAAGATTCCACACACACACACACAAGCACAAACATGTTTATAACTGTTTTGTTTTTTATATCCCCGAAACGGTTACATGGCAAAAAAACTAATGATGCCAAAAAAGAAAAAAAATACTCATAGTACATAAGAACAAAGTGTATGCAAGACAGAAAAAAACACAATTAAATAAATTACATAAATAGATATTAGGAAAGTGGCTAAAGTGACATAAAATCTTTTTGAAAAAGTTTTTTTCAATGTTTAGTGCTTGAAGCTGTAAATTTTAAAAACTATATATATATATATATATATATATATATATATATAGCTGGATCTAACCTAGGATTGAGATAGTTGTCTTTTCTTCCGGTGCCAAGAGTCGGTGTTCAAACCCAGGAATAGTTCAAGATTTAGAACTGTGTTTTTCAAAACATTCCCCACTTGAAAAGTAGGCTACAAACCCTTCTTCTTCTTCTTCTTCTTCTTCTTCTTCTTCTTCTTCTTCTTAGTTTTCCTTCATTCTGTACGTATTTTTTCTTCAGGATATATTGGAAAATGACGATATCAAACTTGACTGGACATTCAAGCAATCACTTTTATCAGATTTGGTCAACGTAAGTTTTTTTCTCTCTCTTTGTACGAACGTTTTCATGCTGACAAAGTTTACTAAATGCGGTGGTTAAGTTCTGTAGAAGAGCAAGTTGTGTCAACCGAGGGAAGAAAGAAAGCTGCCGCGATCTCGAAAATTCTGAAAAGATATTTTCAACTCGATTCAGAATAAAAGAAAAATTATGCGCGCATTAGATTGTAGTGATAGAAAACTTGCGCAGTATCAACACCAGCCTCTCTCCCTTTTTTGTACTTATAGCGAACTGCTGCCGAAGAAATTGTCGCCATCAACAATAGAGTGAACCAGATGGAAGACTGAATTCATATCTTTTTCAAAGCCATAAACATGAAAGTATCTCTAGATGTTTCGATCAACGTTTGTCCACGGATCGCCTATTCCCATGTTGATAACAGCATAGAATTAGATTAATAGATCCGCGGCTAAGTCGGAAAGTATTCGATATTTTAACGAGGAGAAAAAATGAATTGGAAAAAGATAATTTTGTAAAAAAATGTTTCACTTTCTCTTTGTTTTGTTTTGGAATTGTTTTCACCATAATTGAATTCTGAAATTCCAACGAGAAGAACTTTTTGAAAAAAATGTCCAATTTCTCCCGATTCTTTGATCCATGTTTATTTCAGGGCATGGCCTACATTCACTCGTCCAGTCTTGTGTCTCATGGTCGGATGAAAAGTAGCAACTGTGTAGTGGATAGTCGATGGGTACTGAAGATCACGGATTATGGCCCGAGCGCGTTGCTTCACGTCCAATTCAACAGTAGAGACTCAGAAGAACAAGAGAAATTTAAAGGTTCGCCATTAGCTATTCATTATTGTAATGATTGCTTAATAATTCATATTTTGAAACAATCAGGTAACGTTTCAAAACGTTGGTGTGACACAACAATCTGTTTATTGTAATGTGACACGATTTGAAACCTCTGGCGTATGGCGGTTTTTATCAAACGAATTTGTTGTTGTTTTAAAAAAAATAAATCCTTAAACGCCTCTTTCGGCTGACACTCATCAATTTACAATCGGGACCACTTACCGTACATTGTCCTAAGAAAGCTTTTACTACCCATCGCTTTTTATAGACACAACCACATTTTTGCGCTTTTGTTCATCCGTAGTTCAGAGCACAACCGTGATACAAATCACCATACGCTACTGATTATAACTCTATCCTGTCCGTCTCGGTTGACTTAATTCCTAGAGACTGACAATCACTTTTGTCTAATTTTTTTTCTATAGTATCTTCATTAAATGCAATAACCTTATTCTATTCATTACAGTTCCCCTAATTCCAGATAGTCACCGTTTTTCTTGATTTTTTTTCTTTTTTTGCATTTTATTAGTTTTTACATTAGACATAGAACAGCCCTATTTTGTCCGCTACGGTCGCCTTAAATCCTGACCTATAATGATTACCAATGTATTTTTACAGTATCTATGATGTACGTATTGTGACCTTATTATTTCCGATACAGCAGCCACTTTCCAATTTACCAAGTAGAGTATTCGGCGTTTAATCAACGATTTCTCTTCTACCGCGAGAAATATTTAGTTTATTGGCGGAGAAAATTACCAAAACCATGCTAAAGAGCGCTGGAGTAGCGGTAAAGTAAATGGGCAGCGACAAACAAACAAACAAACAAACACTGAAAGCTTGTCCAAATATAACTGGTTTAAATGCAGTAAGCTTTGAAATACAACCGTCACTATCATTCCTTTCCCCCCCTCTATCATCAGAATTTGCTGTGTCATGATAAATATGATGGTTAAAGTGAATGAATATTTTCAATGAATCCTAATCGTGATATCTCGAGTTGAGTTACATGAACAGCTAGTCTTAGAAATATCTAAGTAATATTTGTCTGTCTTCTTTTCAAATAGTCTCATCTGTGAAGTTTTTGTCGCTACGCATATCTTAGATAATGTTCAGAGGTTAGTTCACAGGCTGCATTTATAACTTGCAATTAAGGATAATATACCGGGGAGAAAAACGAAAAAATAATTCAAATGTTGAACGATTTGGGCAAGGATTTGGACAAAACGAATTCAAGGGTCTTACATCTCCAAGTGCTCAACTCAGTCTAAGCATTGCAAAAAAAGCTTATATAACTTCATCGTTTACGGGTAATAGTGAACATATTTATTGCCTGAGATGCTCCAAGCCTTTCTCATCGGAAACTGATTTCAACCAAATAAAAGTGTAGCTCATATATAAGCTCCTATTCACTCTAAATCCACGAGGATAGGATGTGACACAATGTCGGTTTTTGACGATGGGATAACGCACACGCAAGTGTATGGGTAAGAATTTTGAAAAAAATTCTCTTTGTCTTCGCAACTATAGTTGGAAAGACATGAGCTTGGTCTTTAGGCGAACCCTGAGCCCTCTGGTCTCGAATTCACAGGGCAGTACCATGCCTGATGGGGCAATACCCCATTGGTTGTGGCACCACACTTGTTGGAGAAACAGAGCCATCTACGTCATCTTGAATGTATGTCTTCCAGACTGCAAGTTAATCACACCCTCTTACGCACAGATATTTTTTCAAGCAATACGTATTATGTGTTGTGGTTTTGAGTGTCTGCCTTGAGCTCTATACTGAAATAGCAACGATGACATTATTGATATCGTCTCGATGCTACTTAATGCAGCGTTGAAGGGAAATAAATGTCAAAACACATTATATCTGCAGCTATTCAAAGTATGTCTAAGATACGGAGCACTCGAGTTCTGTCCTCATGGGCAGAGCAAAATACTAATATTCTTATTGGTTTTTTTTTGCTCGTGAAATAGTAATTGAAAGCTTGTAGCAAAGGACAATCAGACGTACTGTGCTGTTTTTAGTCTACGTGGTAATTCCGACAGTGAATACTCCCCTCCCCATTAACGATTCTGTTTTGAACAGTCTTATTATGATGGAAGAAGGATTATTATTCGAGAGAGAAACATAGAAACCAATGCAGTAAATGAATTACAGATAATAAATCAATTAAGATTATCGATAAACGAATATTGAAGATGAAGTAATGGACCTATTGGAATTTATTGAAAAGGGAAAAACGGCGTATGTTCAAGAACACGCCCTAGAAAGAGCCACTCTATATCTGCCCTGGTAGAATGTCTTCTTCCGAATCACTTCCAAATATTCACAGATCCCCGTAAATTTCGTGTGGATCACATTGACCAGTCCGAGGGTGCTCGGGGGCATACGGAGGTCTGCTGGAGTCTGGCCCATGCATATATTCTTGCATACAGCCCGGGATTTTTCACTGCATTTATTTCATTATTAATACAAACCGAATCGACGCTATCATTTGAAATCCCAGGATGAAAAAAAAAGACTTATAAATATCTGCTCGAGCCCTTGTGAGGGTGTACGACACCCATGCCAAGATTCGATCGCACAAACTACCAATTCGTACACCTAATACACACAATCCATTTCTTGGCTCACCCCATCCCCATGGTTCTGTTGTATATGAAGACACACATTAAAGAACGTTTTATTTCTGTATTGCATAATGTGCAGTTATTTCTTCTTCGGGCAACACCGATATTCCTGCTGCACGCCGACAGCAAATATTTATATAAAAGTACTTGCAGGTAATCCCGGCGTTGACATGGAAAACAAAACTACGTTAGCAAAGAAATACTGTTAAACTGTATGCAGGAGCCGTGCATTGGTCGACCCGGGTTATTAAGTATAAAATCTAAAAAAACTCCAAAGCCCACAAACCTGAGGTCCAAAATTTAACACATGCAATACAATGGAGTGTAGCACCCATCGTGTGGACGCAAACTACACAGACAGACAAACAGACAGATGCATTTGCATATACAGTTGTGGTAAGAACGAATCCGGGGATACAAAAAGTTCCCATTTTCAGTTCAAATCTATTTACCTACATCATTGTGTATAAGTTACAAAGAGGCATCATAACAAATAGATATTTCATTATTGTTTTACACATATCAAACGAATACTGGTAAAAATGGGATATTTTGTTTCCTCACTTCGTTTTCTTCCTTATGTACCGTGCTGTCTTGTGATCTCTCCATGAAAGGTTGAGCATGATTCTCTCATGTGCGACTTGTATACTTCTCAGTTTGTAAGTCTGTCTCTTGGCTAGATTCCATGTTTCAGCTTCACAGGTGACTATCGGGAGATTTGCATTGGTTAAATCCTCTTCTTTTTAGGATTATTGGGATCATCTGGTTTTGGAAAGTTGATCGCCGTCAGCAACACAGTCATCTCAAAGTTTTAGTTTACACTGAAGTACTTAATTTATTCATTTTCTTGTACTTTGAATCATGCCAAGTTAGTACCCTGCATAAAAACATTTAACCTCAATTAAGTAAGTGAGTATATCTGAAAGATATGCCAGTTTTTCCATTTAACACCGATCTTTTAGCTTTGGCTAAAAGGTCAAAAGGATTCTCAGTTGGATAGAATCCAACACCAAAAACTGCGCCAAAAACTTTTCCACGGGTTAACCGATTCACTTCGGTATGTAAAAACGAGGTTGAATGCAGACCTCCTATATAATCACTTTCGATGATACAATTATATAATTTTTCCTGATGTTCAAAAAGAAAAAAAATTGTAATTAATTTTGAAATATATGATCTTATGTAACATACGGGATACATTATTATAATTGAAAACTAGACGCGTTTTATTTACAGATTTTTCATTTTCACAGTTTTTGGAAGCATGATATAGAATGATTTTTTAATACGAAATTTATGAAAATACGTGACTATGGTTATTTATATTGGTAAACATAGCCTTAATTCTACATTAATCGTGGCTTTCTTAATGAAAATCAACAAACTGGAATCTGGTACCATCGACACGTTTTGATTTTTTGTATCAATATCACATAATATTTCAATCGAAACTATGAACAGTTTATTTCTCAAAATCGGCCACGGAACCAAAAATATATGATGCAGAACGCACGGGTTCCCCGGAACCCAATTTGAGAAACCCTAATAGTACCGATCTGAACCCTATCCAATCATGGATCATGAAAATTCAAAGATTGTGAAATGACTTGTAAAATTTAGGAAAATGTTGTGGACAGAAATTATGGATTGCTAAGGTTTTACGGCGTTGACTCTTTCCTTCTTGTTCTGTGGTTCGCTCCAGAAGGAGAGGTTGCCTAGAAAGCCTCTATATCTCCCGGTCGGTAAACCCTGCTGTCAAATGGCAATAGTCAATTCTAACAGGGTATTTGGAAATCTATCATCTTGCGTAGATGCAACGTTGATGGAATTGTTCCAAAAGACGTAGATGGCGCTTGTAAATAAACCTGGATTCGGCTCCAGACAGACAGACAGTGCAATATCACTATCATCCAAGAGCTAGATCCCTTGCTATGACGAATTAGAGGCGACAGTGTTTTGATATTGTTTGTTGTTTCTAAAGGGCGCCATTGGATCTTACAATGCATTTCCTTTCATTATCTCTCGCTATTAGAAGTTATTTTTGGCCTTATCATTTATCTGTATCATTTCAGCGTTACTTTGGACGGCACCGGAAATATTACGTGTGCACGAACCACCTTCCCGTGGTACACAGGAAGGTGACGTTTACAGTTTCGGAATCATTCTTCATGAGATTGCCTTCCGCCATGGACCATTTCCAGCTGAGAGGATGATCTCAAAAGGTGTGAAAAAATTGACTAAAACTGGAATTGTTTAAAACATTAATTAGTTATGGAGCCTGATCAAATACAATACTTTAAAGTCCACTTTACCCGAAACGACTAATGAATACGGGTACTATTACATAGGTGGGTATAATATAACACAAAAATAACCTCAACACGGAAAGGTAAGGACGCATGCAATTATCTTGGTCACCAAGTAGGCTGATAGACGCGAATAGACTTAGTTAGATTGATAGATATGAACAAACTGGGATAGATTGATGGACACACACACACACACACACACACACACACACACATATATATATATATATATATATATATATATATATATATGTGTGTGTGTGTGTGTGTGTATATATATATATATGTGTGTGTGTGTGTATATATATATATATATGTGTGTATATATATACATATATATATATATATATATAGATATATAGATATATATATATATATAGAGAGAGAGAGAGAGAGAGAGATAAGGTACTTAATGTGGTATACTTGGTATGTTCCAGCGTTCCTGACAGAATTCTCCTAAAATGCTTTTTTTTTTCTTCAAATTTTGGAATAAGGCGTCTTCGAGCTACTGGAGCTTTATTTTGACGGGTTTCTTAATAACATCATGATCCTCCAGAATCTGGATATTTCCAGATGTTACTTTAACCCTATTAAGATGTTTTTCAGTGGAAAAAACGCCTGTGATGTCACGAATAGAATCTAGTCTGGCCATATTTATCTAATCTTTTTTTTTTCTAAATGACTTTAAATTTTGACGCTTCGGTTGTTCAGTTATTGACGTCGTTCGCGAGTTCATATTAATCTAAATATTAATGATAGACAGCAATTAAAAACTAAGAACGACAGATATGAACGAATTGAAATCGGTATATATATATATATATATATATATATTTTTTTTTTTTTTCTAAAACATGGATCCATTATATTGTTAGTGGAACAGTTGTATTCAAACATGCATACCGTTTCATATCAGAATCTTCGTGGGGTGGGGGTGGGGGTAAAGACAAAAAAAAAACCCAAAACAAAAAAAACAAAAAACAAAACAAAACAACGACAACAAAAACAATTAACCTGGATATCAACCCAATAGAGTATGTTTCAGTATAGCTCGTTACCTATCACGTTACAGCAAGTATTGTCTCAAAACGTAAAATGATTTCTCTCTAATAATTGGACTAATCCCTGAATCATAGTTTAATACACCTGCCGAAGAGCTAGTCTCGACGCAATTTGCTAGTGCAACGAGTTCGATCCTCATTAAGTACCTTACAATCGTGGCCTTGTGCCAGACTAAACTAAGCTTAGAAAACATCTGCATACAATCTATCATGGCACGCCTTCCATAGTTTTCATATTAGTTTCATAAACCATTGTTAGTAAGTTCAATCCTCATTTGGTTCCCGACACTTGAAAGCTAAGCTTAGTACATACCAACGTACACATAAGTTTATCATCGGGTACCTAACATAGATTGATAGCTTATAAGTTAGTTTGATAAACTATCGCTGATAAGTTCGATTTCCAGATTTGCAGCCTTGTGCTAGACTAAGCTAAGCTTGGTAAAATACCCATACATACATAAAATTATCATAAGGTACCAGCCATAGAGAGGTAGCTAATGGGTTAGTTTCGTAAGTGCGTTCAACTGTAGTTGCCTGTTCATTATGCGCGTTTCAGACTTGTCTACGCGTATTAGATATCTATTTGGAATATAGCTTGTAAAGAGAATCTCTAGACGACTCGAATAACTTGTTGTTGAGGGGAAGAGACTTATATATATATATATATATATATATATATATATATATATATATATATATATATATATATATATATATATATGAAAAAAAAACACGACGTACAGATATCTCCCATTATCGGAAGCTCACTTTACACCAATTTTTCGCTTTTACAAAAAACAGAAAAGAAACCCCCAAACAAACAAACATTAGAAACAAAATGCAAAAATAGCTTTCAGCGTTTATTTTACAGCACATCCCAGTCTTCGGTACCATCAAACACCGTTTTATATTATGACCCAACCAAACATACCATCACCTTTGTCTTGAGGCTCTTGGGAACGTTAAAGAAAAGTCCTCGTATAAATTGGTTATAATTGCTTCCTCACTTTACGTCGATCGCCATCTTCACTTTACGTATTTCCGACTTACGTTTCTTTTAGATTTATCCAAGGAAATTGTAATGAATGTTATGAATTATTTTTTTTATCATTATTTTCAACATGCTCATACATCTAATTGAAATAGTGGATTAGTTTGTAACACAAAATATTTCCATAATGACGTATCTCTATTTGTTCTTTATTAAAAAAATTCCTTTATGCGGCTCCGGCTTCCCTTTTCGAAAAGGTGAGTCTGATACACAGCGGTAGAACGGCTGAATGTCTTCCTTTCAAGTAACCAAGATATCCAGTTCTCTCACGGGGAGTGTTTCAGCCCAACAGATTGTAAGCCGGACGTTAAACAATTCGTGCAGTTAGATGAAAAATACTTCAATTGTTTAGTCACATGATTTTCCGGATATATAAATAGAAATGATTCAGGAAATGTTATAAAAAGATGAAAAAACAAAACAAAAAGAAAAAAAAAAAGAAAAAGAGAAAGCAAAATCAGATAGATGCTTATCTCAATCTGACACAGGGCCACAAGTGTGAGGCACCCAGTGAATATCCAGCTCACTACACTGTAATAATGGTTCGCTAGACCATCTTGCTAGACATCATCTCATGGAAAGGTGTCTACATACATATACTTACTGTACGAATATATACTAAGTCAACCTTAGGCCACAAATACGGAGAGCCCATGGGATCAAAATTGTAACTCAGTAGCAATGATCTGTGAGACCAGCTCACCAACTATTTCTCCACAGGCACCTTCCTCAGTTCATGAATACAAACATACAAATATTTATTAAATTTTGTTCATTTACGGTACAAGGTCCCATTTATTAGGCACCCAATGAGAATCAAACCCAGTACTTATGATCTGTAAGACATGCTATCAATTTCCCAAGGGTAATTTACCCCTCTTCATACAAGCGCACGCACGCACACACACACATACATATGAGTGTGTATGTGCGTGCGCGTGTGTGAAGGTGCATACACATATATATATATATGTATATAAGTATAATTTGTTTATCATCATTTCTTTTTGTTATTTTGTAAGAAAAAAAAAGTATTTTTGAAATACGAATCGTGCAATCCATCAACTATGTATTTTCTGTCTTCCTAAGATATTGTGGGTAGAGTTCGTAATGGTGAGTCCGTTCCCTTCAGACCGTTGCGATTCCGGGACACAGACGTAGATCCCTCTATTACCAATTTGATGGAAATGTGTTGGGCGGAAAACCCCAACCAGAGACCAGATTTCAATGGAATTAAAGCATATTTAAGAAACCATAACAAAGATACGTAAGTCCTCGATTCATTTTTTTGTTAATTCTTTCGTATTAATTTGTTCGTATTAATTTGTTCGTATTAATTTGTTCGGCATTGGTAACAAGAAGTAAAGCTGTTTACAGGAGTATCTATCATAAGATGACATTTTTTAATCCTGAAGAGCCAAGAAAAGAAAAAGACTTCGGGTGAATCAATATCTTTAGTTGAAGTATCGTTGAGTCCCTGGCAATGAAAGATCGATTTCTATGGTATTCTTTACTAATTGATTGCGAATGACGAGGATTTCCGTCATTGCAGTTCAAAAATTTTCGTTTTATTATGATTGATAGCAACTAAGTTCTATCCTTGAACCAGGATTTTTATCTTTCAGGGGAAAAATTGCATTTGACAAGGCTTTTATAGTACAATAGATAAGTATTACTCTTCACCACCTTCCACAGTTAATAGGTTAATACATTGTTCTATCGATATGGCAAGAAATTGGTTCCCATTTTATTTTCAGTTAAACCGATACTTTTAGCCTCCTACCAACAAGGGTGCACAGAGATCGTGCACAAAAAGGGCTCAGCTGTGCACTTTTTCATAAGAGCATTTTGGGGAGGTGATATCTTAGGGTGCATGAAGCAAATCTAGCCCGAGTTCCATCTCCAAAATAGTTTTACGGAGATTTTAATACCCCTTATTTAACACGCATATAGAGCATCTTACCATCCAAGATATACATGGAGTCAAGCGCTGGAAAAATGTCCATACTACCGAAGATTAGGGTTAAAGAATGGCAGAAATTGGTTTTGTACCATACCGGAAAATTATGTCGGAGGTTTCTCTTGGGATAAGAGACTTGATTAAATATGGCTGCAACCCAGGCAAAGGTTGTACAGTATCATACTAGCGCAACGGTAATTACGAACAAAAATGAAGAAACAAAAGAAAAATGTTGGATTCATATTGTTGGAATAAAATGTTTTGTTTTTGCTTTAGTTGATTGACTATGAAAGTGTTACAAAAGGAATACTCGGTCAAAAATTTCCAGATTTGTTCTGTAAATTAGATAGTTTGTTCTACAAATTACCAATGATATCCTTTTTTTTTTCTTGTTCCAAATTATGATGTAAAATATCGGAATCTTTTTTCTGCACAAGTTCAATAATCCTTGAATTTGTTGGATTTGCTTTTTTTTTTTGCCTTCATGTACAAAATCTTGTCGGTAAATACACAAATGGTTTTAGATACCTAAACGAGAGTACACTATTTATAACTGGATTCAAATTAAGGAATTATGAAATAAATGATAGTTTCAAAGTTAATTTGAATGACATAGTCTCGAAAATAATAAGATCTTGACAGTATTTTCTGTAAATTACAAAATCTTGTCATCAGATTATATCTGTTCGGTAAATTTTAAGATAGATCTATGAAACATTTAAATTTGTCAAAAAATCATTGTTCGTCACCCTAACAATACTTATTTCAAATATTTAGAAAGTGATATTAGGGAAATTGAGTTTTATAACTGAGAGAATGTAGATATCGGTACTTTTCTTTGAGTTATATCTATTTTACATACCGACTCATCTGGTCGGTAAAATTCAACATACTTCCCAATTTTATAGAAATATGATTCGTGAACTTAGTAAATTTAATTTAGAGGACTTAATTTCTATGATCTTCAAATTCGATGAAAATATTTTGGTCAGTAAATTACGAAACTGGTTAGTAAATTGTAAAATAAACTAGTAAACACTAAAGTATGTTAAACTTATTTACCTCCCACTGTCACAATATGTAAATTATTTAGAACGTTTAATGTTGAGTTTCAATAGAAAAAGCTGAATACTTGTATGTGTTTCTATCATTGTTATCGTTTTAACATATCCAATTATCTGATCTGCAAAATACACACTTCATCCGAAAATTGGTAATGGCACTAAAGCTAAATGTGTACGATTGCATGAATTTCCATGCTTTATGGAATAGCGCATAGTTATAACACAATATGGTTGCATTACAGCTGATTAATCGACTGAACATATTTGCAGATAATTGGTCGTAACGAACCTCTACCTTTCCTGCGAGCAAATTTTCATTTTCCTGGTGGGGACTAACGATTAAGGCATTTGGGGTATTTTTCGGCTAGAAAAAAAAAAGCAATTGATTGTTCTATTGTACCTTGAAATAATGGACATTAGCTTTTGTTGGGGACTAACGAAAAAGACCAATGAATCTTATTAAGGACCAAGTTTCTACTTATTTCACTTAAAAAATTAGCTATTGCAGCATCTCTAGCAGTGAATCAAATATGATTTACTCATATTTTTAGATTTAGCTCGCTTGTCTTTTTTAATTCGGTCGGCGTATTTCTTCCAATTTGGTCAGAGTATTTTTAAAACTTTGGTTGGCATATTTTAAACTTTTTTTGTATGCTTTGTATTTCAATATTTGCACGAGGTATTCTCAAACTTACTCTTATAAAAGATTGTTTGGCATATTTTTTAATTTGTATGCCGTATATTTTAAAATTTGACGGGCCAATTTTTTAATTTGCTAACCTTACTATAAAACTTGCTCGGGAAAAAGTTTAGATGTACTTTTTTAAACCCAGGCGATGTTTGTAAATTTCTTCTCTCTTTCTGCCCGAGCAATTGTAAAACCATGCTTACTTTTTGAAGATTCTGCGTCGAGTAATTTATATTCTAATCGTTAAAAATTGAGAAAATCTAAATGAAAAAATTTAAAACCAACATAATGACGTGTCACTATAAATCAAGCGAAGAATCACTCTAGGATGGCAATCCTTCAGCAGAGCAAGCTCAACTTTCAAAAAACGATCCCAATAATCCTAAAAAGAAAAATATGCAATACATTCTCCCGATAGTCACTTAAGGAGCTGAAACATGGAACCTAAACAAGAGACAGACCTGCAAACCGAGAAGCATGGAACGCGTGCATGAGAGAATCATGCTCAACCTTACATAGAGAGATCAAAAGGCAGCACAACATATCAGGGAGAAACAGGAGTGTGAGACATCATAGAATCTATCTAAAAAAGATTAAATGGCATTAGGAAGGCCATGTTGCAAGAATGGCAGACAACCGATGGACATCACGACTCATAACATGGATCCCCAGAGATCAGATGCGAAACCGAGGCCGACATAATACAAGATGGAGAGATGAACTGGACTAATTCAGGAAATACTGGCCCTGCGACGCCCATGATAGAGAATTGTGGTGGATCAGACGATAAAAAACTGATGATGATGATGATGATGATGATGATGATAATATGCAGTATATACGTGAAGAGGCTTACACGGAGGAATGAATGAATGCTCATGGAAGCAAGGTGCTTAATAGTCACCGAATACCAGTGAGATGAAGCAAATGGGTCTTAAACATGGGCAAAACATCGTCATAAGGTCTCTTCTTTGTTCATGAATTCTCAACATCAACCTTCAACAAAAATTAATCATCATTTCCTGGATTTCTTTATATGAAGGAATGTATGTTCTAAATATATATTCGAATTCCATTTGACTATGTTTGAGCCCCCACCTTTCTTTCTTTCTCTCTTTCTTTCTCCCCCCCCCCTCTCTGAGTTGACTTTATTATTGTGAATCCGTGGAATTCAAGATTTACGATTTTGAGACATGACTAAGAGAGTTTTCGAGCTCTTGGTATCTTTTTGTAAACTTTGATATTCTGTCATGAAAAAACATTATTTTCATGAAATAATAGGTACGTATATTTTATGTTTTCCTTTTCGGTGAAAAACATGTACTACTAAGGATGTCATTTAAAAAAGTTGATATAATAACAGAACCATTAAACAATATAAAAACATGGGATTTTAAAAAAAAAAGCTGTATCCTCGTCTGTGATTTTTAGTTATTCATCCAACCAGGATATATTATTTATGATCACAAATGAATCCTAAATTTCTGTTGGTCAGAGTTAAACTAAGACAGTTATAGTTTCATTTTTTCTCTACTATCAGAAGTTGCCCTGTTACTATATATGTAACCATCAGAATGAATGGAATTTCTGACGTATGTGTTTCATAAATACTGTCCGTGATGTCACTGGTTACGTGAGCAGGTAGCTCTTTCATACTCAAGTATAATCTTACTGTTTAACAATGTCCAATTCTGACTGCAACGTCATCCATTTTGTTTGTTTTTATTCCATTCATTCAGGGTTGGGAATATCATGGACATCATTCTGAAAAGAATGGAGAGATATGCTATCAACCTAGAAGATCTTGTTGAACAGCGCACACAAGCCTTGCTGGAAGAAAAAAAGAAAACAGACCGGTTACTTTATCAGCTCTTACCAAGGTTAGTTCTGGATTAGTATCGCTTCCCCTTGAACCCTTTTGCATCGCTGAAGAATCCTATCTCACAATTTTGCCGCAGTCACAGCGAATTAAATTAGATTATGGCAAGGAGTCGTTCGAATGAGTGGAAAACAAATTTAAGCAGCGAAGCAGCCAGTTCGTTCACGATTCATGCGAACTGGAAGAATCGATTTCATCTCAGAATTGAAAAAGAAAAATTGTTGTCTGTTTTGAAAATTCTTGTAAAATACCAATCGCTTCGACCTACTATCCTATTGAGTGATTGCTCGGAATTATACGGAGGAAACGATAGTTATACGACAGGATTATTATTTAGGAAGAGAATGAAAATAATAATCAATTTTTTGGAAGGGGGATGAGATCGTCCACGTAAATGACGTGTTTACTTTTTCTCTTGATTTTGTAAATCCATATCCCTGTTGCATATTTCGCTGAATAATCGCTATGGTGGTGAATTGTAGTTGAGACAATGAGTCTCCCTGGAAGATTTTTTTTCTTCTCATTATCACCATGGCTTGGAATTGTCCTCCAGCAGCTTGGCCTACATCATTATTTTCCAATTATTACGAAGTTCACAATTTATTTTGAGATTTTTTTAACATCCCGAGGCATTATATCATCCAGGGATGTAGCATTATCTGAACTGTAAACGATGACCGACTCGTTTAATTATAATTAAAGAAATCTCTGTGTGTGTGTGTGTGTGTGTGTGTGTACGCGCGTGCGCGTGTGCATTACAATTAATCAACATCTGGCCATTGTACGAAGTTGTTATTTGCCAGATGTTGATTAATTGTAGTACACACACACACACACACACACACACAGATTTCTTTAATTATAATTAGACGTCATCAAGGCTTTACAGAGTCGAGTTTGGGGTTGTTTGGGTCAACGGTTCCCGAGAAATCGAATAAATGTAAATAAGACTAACTATCACAGTCAATAACTGGACAACCGTAGCGTCAATATTTGAAGCCATGCAAAAAATAAAAAATAAAATATGCAAAGAAATAACCGAAATACTTCGAAGCCAACGGACGGAAAATAATCCTACATGACATGACGAGCTGCTCCACACACAATGAGGTCTTGCCCCTTCCAAATACGCCCCATTTGAACGGATACAGTCCTAAAAAGTTAGAAAAGGTATTGATTAAATTTATATCAGTCTCACACTAGGCCACAGTCATGGAGAGACAAATGAAGAGGAATTGATCTGAAAAACCATCTTGTTAACTATAATATCATGATTGGACCGAAAGGAAATAAGTTATTTACCAAGCTTAGTCTAGCACATGGCTACACAAGTTAAGTACCTAATAGGAATCGAGCTTATTGCACGACCGAACGAGACAGGATTTTGGCTTATTGCGCCAGGGGAAGTGACCACTCAGGATATAGAATGGATTTGTGTTTTCAGTTGAATAAAATATTAAAATATTTCATTGAATGTCTCTGTTTCAAAACGGGCACTTGAAATAAGAAATTTCCACCCAGATACATATTTGTCTATTGTTTTCTTCAATACCAGCCTATTCAATACCAAAATATCAAACAATACGACATCTTCATTATCGCAATGAAACAGTTTCCTCACTTAGTTTTTAACAACGTATCCTGTTATTGTGCTGATAATCTCTCACTAGTTTTCATTTCCCACTTGATACACACACACACACACACACACACATGTATATAATTCTTCATCATCAGTCTTTTAACGTCCGTTGTTGGACATAGACCTTCCCCAGGATTTGCCACACTTCTCTATCATGGGCGTCGCGAAGCCAGTACTTCCTGAACTTGTCTAGCTCGTCTCTCCATTTAATATTCTGCCAGCCTCGGTTGCGCATGTGATCTCGGGGGATCCATGTCTTGAGTCGTGATGTCCATCGGTTGTCTGCCATTCTTGCAACATGGCCAGCCCACCACCATTTGATATTTTTAATGGATTCTATGATGTCCCTGACTCTTGTCTTTTCTCGGATGTACTGTGCTGTCTTGTGATTTCTCCATGTGAGGCCCTGCATTATTCTTTCATGTGCACGTTGCATGGTTCTTAATTTACGGGTCTGTCTCTTGGTTAGGTTCCATGTTTTGGCTCCATAAGTGACTATTGGGAGGATGCATTGGTTATAAAGCTTTCTCTTTAGGATTAATGGGATCTTCTTATTTTTGAAGGTTGAGCTTGCTCTGCCAAAGGCTTGTCATCCTAGTGTGATTCTTCGCTTGATTTCTTCTTTTGAGGGTCTCATGGAGATTCATTGTCCTAGGTAGATATAGTGGTCTACTTCCTCCAGTTCTGTGTCCTCGATTTTGATTTTAGTGTTTTTATCTTCGATGTGGTTGTTGCACATGATCTTTGTCTTGCTGAAGTTCATGTGTAGGCCGACTTTCTTGCTCTCTTCATTTAGTTCATCTATCATTAGTTGGAGGTCGTGTAGGTTCTCAGCGAAAAGGGCAATGTCATCTGCAAATCTGAGGTTGCACAGATACTCGCCGTCTATTTTAATTCCTTTACTCTGCCAGTCTAGTCTTCTGAAGATCATCTCGAGGCAGGCTGTGAAGTGTTTACGTGAGCTGGTATCACCTTGTCTTACTCCTTTCTGGAGCTGAAAAGGGTCCGAGTCTTTATGTAACCTGATAAAGGAGCTGCTGTGATTGTATATATGTTTCAACACTTCAACATATACTGGATCTACACCTTGTTGACTGATGGCCTCCATGACTTTAGGGATTTCTACTGAGTCGAATGCCTTTTTTGAAGTCGATAAATGCTACGGCGAGTGGTAGTTTATACTCAGCTGCTTTTTCTTTCAGTTGATTTATCGAATGCAGGTGGTCCATGGTCGAGTAGCTTCTTCTAAAGCCAGCTTGTTCACGTGGCTCACTCTCTAAGTTAGGTAACTCGTTCATTGTAAGCTTATGCAAAGCTCTTCCAACATGGTATGGAGCATTCTGGTGGATGAGGAATATATACGATCAATAAATATATAGCTGAAATTAACCTCACTGACCGTCCAGTTCTGTGGAGTAGAGAAGAATACCAGCCTCCAGGACTGAAGCTAAGGTTTCGATCTTGCCTTGCGGTACTGGATAGGATAATGGATAGTCTATAGCCACACTGAAGAGTTGTAATACAACGAAACAGCTGTCTGTGGATTACACAATATATATATATATATATATATATATATATATATATATATATATATATATATATGATCAAAAAATAAAAACACTTGAAAATGGTTGAATTTTTCTTTCTTGCAAAAAATCACCGTGGAAATCAGTTTTTTGTTGAAATTTAATCTCTGTAGTCATTTCACTTGGCTTCGCTTATTTGTTTCTATTGAAAAGGCCAAACTGACTGATTATATAGTTTCTTCAATTTCTCCATTTTTGTCAAATTTCGTTTGCCAACGTTAAAAATTTATCTCAGCTGATTTTCTCTTCTTGTTTTGGAGCGTTCAATTTTGTAGGGAGCTAAGGGGGTTCACGCCAGATTGATATTTTTATCTACAGAATTCTTTAATTGCTTCAATTTCCGATATCTAAATACGGATAGAAAAAAAAGAACGAGAACTTCATCTCCATCCTTGGACCTCATACACTTATTTCAACGTCTCTTTCGTCTGAAATTACAGGGAACTGACCGACCGGGGAGATACAATAGTTTGCCGAATATACGCTAGACGTGAAAAACTATCTACTCGGTCATTGTGAATACTACGGTCACAGAGTACTCTAACTCACTCAATGGCAGGTCATTGCGTAGCCCCGCGGGAGAATATCTGTTCATTTGTAAGGTCCCCGGTGGTTGCCAAGTGACATCAAAGCCAGGCAACAGGTCCTCGAGACAAGAATGGTTGATAATTTCATGACAGACCTATTATGCTAAATATGAAGCCAAACAAATGACTTTTTTTTTTTGACTAACAACTAAAATGATTTAATTTACTTATAGATAAGTATTAAAAATGTTCTCCATCAATGAATTGTAATCCCACCAGCAAATTAATAAAATATTAAATCAATTTATAAGTTTTCTAATTATTCTTCTAGATTGCTTTTTTTGGGGGGGGGGAATAAGTGCGATGGTGATCAATTAAAATAAATGCCAACCAAGTCGAATAGATCATCCCAAGTAAACTGTCAAATAGATTTTTCGGACTAGGGTGACCAGTTCAAAATCTGTTTCGTATCAGAACCTGCTTAGAGGTGGCGCGTGGGACCTGCGGGACCCACAAACCATGCAAGCTCTGGGGAGGCAATATATATAAAGAAACATGAAAAATCTGAAAAATAGAGGAGGAATTCGAAATTTTTTCTCTTTTTCTTGAATTGCATTGGTTCCAGCAATTGGTTTTATTAATCTTAGTAGTGACATATTCACTTAATCTCCATAATCAAAGTAACGCATAGGAGAATCTAAATTAATAAATGCGTTTAAAGATCGTACGTACATTTTACTAGAGCGATGCTATAATAATGCTGTTTTGGAGACTTTATTCAAAATCATTTTGATCCTTTTAAAATGGACACTCATTCATTCTTATGTAATTCATCTTGCTGTTTGTTCAAAGATAAGTCACACATTTATTTTTCATCGATAGATAAGGTAATCAATACTTTCAACATTTCCTATGAGTATAAACTTTATATATCTGATACGCTTATTGTTACTTTTGTGTGACCGTTTCAACATTAATTTCCTGGACTTTTATTGGTTCGTTTTAGTTTCGAACAGGCTTTCTGATAGAGAAAATCATTATTTAGTTGCTCTGATGTATTATTTTCTTTTTCTAATGATCATCTGCAGAATTTGGTTCCAAAATGCGATAAATCCATTTTCTTCAACTTTCAATACCATAAGAAGTGGTGGCATAAACATCCGTCTTTTCTGTTTCAAACAACAATATAACACTATGAGTTTATAATGGAAAAAAAATTCAAATCCAGAGATTTATTTTTAAAATTCATTATTATTTCCAACATGCTATAAATCCATGGTATCTTTTCCCCCAAATCACGATGAATGTATTAAATCAGTAAAAAAATAAGCAACTACTTTGCAGTGTTAAAGTATACAAAATGTAAAAATCCCAAGTAAATTTCCTATAATTTGAACCCAAAAGTTAAACTTTTCAAGTTTTAAGTTTTTAATGTAATCTTTTAAGTTTTTAGTGTAATTTTTAAAAGTTTTTAGTGTAATTTTTAAAGTTTTTAGTGTAATTCTTTGAAGTTTTTAGTGTAATTCTTTGAAGTTTTTAGTGTAATTTTTAAAAGTTTTTAGTGTATTTTTTTAAAGTTTTAAGTCTATTTTTTTGAAGTTTTTAGTGTAATTTTTAAAGTTTTTAGTGTAATTTTTTAAAGTTTTTTGTGTGATTTTAAAAAGTTTTAAGTCTATTTTTTCAAGTTTTTAGTGTAATTTTTTTTTTGGGGGGGGGGTTGTTTATCGAAAGAAAGAAAAAAATAACCGAATAATGGCATAGAGCGCTAGCTATCTCATATCTAAATATGGACGTTTAAAGAATGTCTTGAGAAGTAACAAAATTATAGAGTATGTTGATCAGTACTCGGCTGGAAGGACATTGCATCGAAATAAACCATATCGTGTCTCTGCTGAATATATCAAAGGAATATATAACGGTTTTATCATTATAAAAATACCATTGAATATTTGTGTAACTCATAACCTTATTTTTAAACATTGAATAAACTTACAAAAACTTTAATTGTAAATTTTATTTTTTGTTCTGTTTGTGAAATTCATTTTTCAAAACCTTTTATTATTATCTGTAGCCTACAATTGGAGCTTTTTTAGTATAAACAAAATTTTTTGTTTATCGAATGTATTTTTAAAATCCTCTATTTTGCTATAAAGTCTTTTATATATGGTCATCGATTGACCTTGGTTTTTATGCTGTATTTTACCTTGTTTAATTTGCACAAATAACTTACATTTTTGTACTCTGGACTTAACTAGGAATTTACAGTGTAAATAAAATCGACCTCTTGATAGAATTTACTTTTTTACTTTCTACTCCGTTTTATTCTATAATTTTTTGTTTGATTTTTTACTTTCTTGGTAAATGGTACATCTCCAAATGTTGTTGTCAGTAAATTATCATCTGTCTTTTAACGTCCATTGTTGGACCTAAACCTTCCCCAGGATCTGCCACATTTCTCTATCATGGGCGTTGCAGAGCCAGTATTTTCTGAATTTGTCGAGTTCATCTCTCCATCTTGTATTTTGTCGGCCTCAGTTTCGCATGTGATCTCTGTGGATCCATGTTGTGAGTTAACTTTCATTCTCACAACATGACCAGCCCATTGCCATTTGAGTTTTCTTATGGATTCTATGATGTCTCAGACCCCCCTTTTCATTCTGATATATTGTGCTGTCTTGTGATTTCTCCATGTGAGGTTGAGCATGATTCTCTCTTGTGCACGTTGCATGCTTCTCAGTTTGCTGGTCAGTCTGTTGGTTAGTTTCTATGTTTCAGCTCAATAAGTGACTATCGGAAGGATGCATTGGTTGTATACTCTTCTTTTTAGGATTATTGAGATCGTTTTGTTTTTGAAGGTTGAGCTTGCTTTGCCGAAAGCTTGCCATTCTAGGGTGATACTCAGCTTGATTTCTTCTACTTTTTGTGGGTCTCATAGAGATTCGTTGTCCTAGGTAGATGTAGTGGTCTACTCTCCCAAGTTTTGCATCTTCGATTTTGACTGTTGTGTCCTTATTCTCGACGTGATTGTTGCACGTGATTTTTGTTTTACTGAAGTTTGTGCGTAGGCCGACTTGTTTACTGTTAAATTAACACACCTACGTTGTTGATTTTCACAGGGTTCCGTTATCTCCGTTTACGTGATGGGAATGGTGCGATATGATTGATCAAGCAGAGAAATTTAGGTTCGGTTTTTATTGCATTCCGGAACAAAAGCGATTAAAATAATACAGGAAAACAAGGCGAATATCACGATTCGTGGAAATTAATTATGAATTGTTGAATAGCTATGAAATGCCAAACCTCTGCTGGTGAAAACTTGAATGTTTTTAAAATGGCGGTTATCACGATTTGGAACCATGTTTTTCTTGTTTAAAACATGGAATAGTTTCTAATTTGAAAAAAGAAAGAAAAAAAAGAAAAAGAAGAGAAAAGAGCAGAACTTACAAAAATTAGTGGTTTCATTATAATGCAACAGGAAATACTTGTTCTTACGGAATAAGCATCAATTAAAATATCTGAATACTGTGCCGATACATCTACAACAGTAAAGCCTCCTGTTGATACCCTAATCGAACCAACAAATTATCTCACTGATAGTAGCTTCAATCCCCACCCACCCCAAATTTCCCTTTCAGTCAAATCGTATGCTGATAATCAACAGAGGAGATGTATCAGTTCGTTTTTTTTTAAAACTTCTCTGGCGAATGAAAAATATCTAAATGATCGAGGTCATTATGATAAGAATTTAGAAAACTCAAGAGTTGAAAAGTTAATTATAGAATGTTGACCTTGTCCGGTTGATGAAATAAAGGATAAATCGATCTTTTTTTGGTGCCTATTTCTACTCTATTATGTTAAAGGGAGGAGTAAATTTCCCCAGGGACTTGTCTTCGCTACTCACCGGGATGGATACTCTATTACTATGAACTATTCTGGTTGTTCGCTGGTATAAAGAAAATTAAACTCTTATGCTTGGATTCACGGTATCAATAACTAACAAGGTCTTATTAAAAAGAAATCAATGCCGAGTATCAAATTAGCCCCAAGTGGCGTGTGCTATCAACGATTTGTGGCAGAAGGGTAATTTAATTGATGAAAATCTAATGTCACAAATTCAGAAAGAGGCATATTTCTGGAGGAAGGTTCTTTATAGTTTGTAAAATGCGTCTATATTGTTGGCACAGCAGACTTACTTTTTTAGGGGTCTCACTGAGTATGCTGGAGGTGTAGAAGCACGGAAAGGAACATTTTGTTATGATAGGACTACTGCTTTAAGAAATCATTCAAAAAAAAAAAAAAGGAGATACAAAATATTTGAGTCACGAGATACAGAATGAGGTAATAATTCTCTTATCATCAAAAGTAAACCAGTCTGATTAGGTGAAATTTAAGGAAAAACAACACGTTTATCTCTATAAGACTAGATACTGTACAGGATATTACCAGGGTAGACCGATTAAGCATTGTCTTTAGGTAGTTGAAACTTATTTTTGACAGAAATCAGAAACCAGCGGATTCACAAGTAAATGATTCGTATTTTTTGATTTTATCCTATATGTAACCACAATACATCTGAACTTGAAGTTATAACATTATATCGAGACCCCCCCCCCCAAACCAAACGAACAAACACGAAATTGATATTAAAATGAGTTGCACACAGATGTACGATGGCGCTAACGTAATGGAGTGCGTTTACAACGGTCTACAAGCAAAGTTTCCAACGGCCTCAGTTTCGCATGTGATCTCTGTGAATCCATGTTGTGTGTCGTGATGTCCATTGGTTGATTTTCATTCTCACAACATGACCAGCCCATTGCCATTTGAGTTTTCTTGTCATCCAAGAGTGATTATATCGGGACCCCCCCCCCAACCCAAACAAACACGAAATTGATATTAAAATGAGTTGGACAAAGATGTACAATGGCGCTAACATAATTGCGTGCGTTTATAACGGTCTACAAGCAAAGTTCCAACAGCTAGAGAAAAAAAAGCCAAATGCAATAATTGTGCAGCACACAATTTGAACATTGTTGGAAACGATGCTGTGAAAGTGATTGCCGAAGACACTGATGTTTTTGACGGCTTGTACAAGTTTTTCAACGCAAGTGTTTGGAGGTTTGAGATCACTAGGCGAAAAAAAACACTCCATCGCCGACCCTCGACCAATTATGTCCGACCCGATTATCGCCAAGGGACGAAGCTTCACAGTTGAATCATAAAACCACGTACAGAAATGATTTTGAAACCAAGAAATGTAGACGAGAAGGTTGAAGCAGTAGGACTTGTAAGTAAACTAGTAAACTTTAGTTTCATAATAATGCTTGTTAAGCTGCCTGACACGTTATCGTTCATAACACCTCAAAGTAAATACCTCCAGACTACGTCTATAGACATGTAAAATACTGAAACCCACTTTTAAAAAAAGACGGAAATTACCTCATAAAACGGCTACGGGAATCTTTTGAAGATATCAAGTCTTTGGGTATACAATTGGCCCAGTCGTGAAGAGTAGAAACTAACTTTTAAAAGGGAGAATATTCGTCGGGTGGAAACAATTAGAAGAACGAAGTGAGGACGAAAGACTTGAAAACGTTGGAAAGCCCTCGAAAGTGGAAGTTTTCTATCGTGTACTAGATATTTTATCTTTTCGGTTACATGAACGCTTTGAATATTTTCTATACGTCACTAAAACTTCTAAGAGACGAATACAACAATGATTAAAAAGTTTCATTCCCACAATAAATCAATTTTTGAACGGTAAAGGGTGATATCATTTTTTTTAGAGTGGAAAGTATTGGACAGCAGGTTAAATCTATTATTTATGAGAATTCAACCCTTGTCTGCCAGCTTCCCAGAGGTTTGCATTGTTTATATTCTGTTTGCAATTGTTACGACTGCAGCAATCAAAATATCATTTCCGAAGCGGAAGTTGATTTAAGAATCTCCATGTCGTAAGAGCGACTCTCAGGACTTCCTGTTCCAAATTCAGAAAACGAGACGACTCGTAAAATCAACTTCAACCAGCTAATCAATTCGTCCGTTGCCGTAAAGTCTCGAAAGGGCAGTTCTCAGTTGGAGATCAAAAATGGAAGAAACTTCATTCCGAGAAAATTTTCAAGATAAAACTCGATAAACTCCATTAATCTTTATTTCTAAAACTGTTTGATATTTTGTGTTAAATACAATTAAGATAGCAGGTTTGGTTATAACAACATTTTATATTCTTTAAAAAATTCAAAAACAGAATAAAACTCTCAAGTAAAAAAAAAATAAATGAGTATTTAAATCTTTCCACTCTTGTGAGGGGGCGAAATTAAAAAATTTGCAGGGTGCATAGTCGGACCAAGCACCACCACTGTGATACTTGAGACCATATTTTTGTAAAATGACGAATGATTTTCCGTATTCCGACGTTTTACGAAGGTAATTATATTTTTGAGATTCTATGTAAATAGAGATATAATTGATTATTGAAAGTTTTTCATCACTTAAAAGCCGCTTTTAACAAAAAGATTGACTAATTTTCAAAAATGAATGCAAATGAGAATATAATGTTGCATAAACTGCAGATGACGCCATTAAAGTATTTTGAATGAACACTACTACAGTGCGAACTGTTCAGGGTTGGTTCAATAGGTTTAGGTCTGGGAATATGGTTTCTCATAATAAACATCGGAGAAGGTCCAAATCTGTTCTTAATGGCGAAGAATTACCGACAACAAGCGCCAACGACCCACAAAAAATGGTTGCAGTACTTTCTGGGACAGTGTCATCTCAAAGCAATAAGAAAAGATGAAAGTTTGGGAAAATCTGTCCCACATAAACTGAATGACAGAAACAGACCCCATACTTCCCAGCTGGCTGTGTCTAAGCTGAAAGAATTAGGAGATCAAGTCTTGCAGCATCCTCCATATTTACTTGGCTTTTCTCTTACAGATTATCATCTTTTCAAGCACTTAAGATTTCGTATCTATAATAAAAGGTTCAATCATCGGGGAGCCATCATTCATGATTTTACTGAATCTGTGACTTCTAATTCTAACAGTTATTACTTCTAATTGTTTTTTTTTTTTTATCAAATTCACTGTTTTCTTGTTTATATAATCCTTCTTTTCGTTATTAAAAAAGTCAACGAAATTTCACGGGTGAAAACCTGATATTAACTCCTCTTTTGCCATGTTTCGGGTTTTTACACTTTTATTTACGTTTTCTACTCATTCTTCTCTTCCAGATCTGTGGCTGAACGACTTAAAGTGGGTGAAACTGTTTACCCAGAAGTCTTTGAATCGGTCACAATTTTCTTCTCTGATATTGTTGGCTTCACCACTCTTTCTGCACTCAGCACACCTATGCAAGTAGTAGACCTTCTCAACGAGCTCTACACACTTTTCGACGATATTATAGGCCAGCACGATGTTTATAAGGTAGGAGGCAGCATATTCTAAGACTACCAAATACATTCTTTTAAGAAAAAGGGTTATCACAAAGATAGATTTTTGCACTATATGTAGACGTATCATTGTTCTATAAGAGAATATAAATATACAGAGACTCCAGCCGACTTTTTTTTTCAGAGTGCTACGGGGGTTCGTTTGTAGATATTTTATCGGGAATACTATTTGAACTGACAAAGTTGGCTTCGTCTGGCTAATTCCACAATGGTGGATCACCCGAGGAATATCACTTCCCAGCGACATCAGCTTGCTAAACATCACCCTACAAGATTAAAAGCTTATATGAAAACACAGGGGTCCACTGCTACTTTTCCAGGGGAGGATGTATTCAAAATAACTCGGTGATAACCCTATTATCAGCAAAAGATAATACGGTCATTTTGCATGGGAAGACTAAGTTGAGTAACATATAACAATGCACCATCATCCTTTATTGACTTTGAAGTTCCAAATTTCGACTCACTCGCCCTCTGTGATAAAGCCTGACCTCGGGGACGCCCATGAATGAATCATCGTATTCATACGGTAAAATTTTGTTCTATATAACTGGGAATCTGAATGAAGTATGAAACGCTGATACTCACTGCTATATTTACCATCATTGAGTGAGCAAATTACCAAATTATTTCGATAGGACAATTATATAAAATTGTCTAAAGAGAGATGAAAGTTATCCCAGAAATAGAAAAGTGTATATGCAAACATATCACACGTGCTCAATAACATACAAAAACCCTATCACAATCGGATCACTGGGAAGGTATAATATCCAAGATGGCCGCCAAATCTGTAAAATACCCATTACTCGTTCAATATTTACACTAGCCAATTTTTTTTCATTGGTTTCTTGTAGTATTATGTGTGATTATTAACATATCAAAATTCTACCACAGTCTGGCCACTAGAAGGGTATAATTTTTCATACATAATTTTTAATCCTGATTATCTGCTGCTCTAAATTAGCTGTTCTTGTTATCTTCATTATTTTCGGATCAATTTTATTCACATTTTTTTTCCTGTTATTTTCTCATCTTCTTCTTATTTTCGTCTGATCATTGATTTGATATCATCATTAACGTTGGGGTTTCAGGTAGAAACTATTGGAGATGCATACATGGTGGCAAGTGGTCTCCCCCATCGGAATGGAGACTTGCATGCTGGGCAGATCGCTGACATGTCACTGAACATCGTTGGCTCTATTCTTACGTTTCGCATTCGACACATGCCGGAAAGACAGTTGCAAGTGCGCATTGGAATTCATACAGGTCCTGTATGCGCAGGTGAGTGAAATCAATTCAGCTTTCTCTACGGAGACCAGCAATAATGGAGTGTGAACCTGTGCGATTAATTCACGTTTGTCCGTCTGACTACCTACCTCTTTCTATCTGCTTGTCCCTCAATCACTTATTCTCTCTCTCTCTCTCGCTCATATATGTATATATGTTATTTTTATTAGGACCTCTACTTGAACCAACAGCCCGTTTTCAAACGTTGAATATGTTGATTGGCCTCACCAGCGTAAATAGGTAAACAATCGAGTAAATGGGCTGCTACAGGAATCGGACTTGTGTTCAATTGGAGACCATCTTAACGCGATGTCGCTCTTTACCGTCTGACCTAACCAGCCAGCCCCAGCCGGTGGAGCGTAAGTCCAACAACTGCTTCCTGCAGCAGCCCATCAACTAAGCCAAATACTACGTGTCAGGCCGCAGATTTATTGATCCACTCTCATAATGTGTGCATGTGTCTGTTTGTGTGTTACCCATTTAGCGATGTTTACTAATTTCTTATTTTTTAAAAATTGACGGAACAAACTGTTTTATTCTTGTTTTGATTAAAAAAAACAACTTTTGATCAAATTTGATCAAATTAAAACTACCTATTTACCTATTTTTTATTTTAGAAAAAAAGTTCGATTCCACTTTGATGGCGTAGAATTTTTATGGCAAAAAATTGTAGTTTCATATGGTTTTGATTAAATTTCAATTGAACTAATCAAAACTAGGTATCCATTATTTTGTGGAGAAAAAAAATTAAAACTTCGCCTATTTGGGAAAGTCGCCGATTCGGTGTAACATCCGAATGTCAGTCGTCTTAACTACCAATCGTTTTGTCCACCATGATGGTGGAAAGAAAAATAATCTAAAAATGTGTAGATTCCAATATTCCATACTTACCTATCTTCCCCAGTCAGTAACAGCAATTGTCTTCGATATCTATTGTCGCCTTTGACAGGTGGTAGCTTCTCAGGTCTCATATATGTATATAATTTATTGCTGTTTCGTTTATTTTTCAACAGGTGTGGTTGGTTTGACAATGCCGAGGTATTGCGTGTTCGGTGACACAGTCAACACGGCCTCGAGAATGGAGTCAAGTGGAAAAGGTACACTAATTTACTATCTCCATTTTCTTCAATGCTATTTTATTTATTTTTTTTATTACTGCAGGTTGGTGCTTTGTAGGAAATGCCAACATTTATAAGCAGATAAAGTTATCTATTTTGAGGATCCTTTAGCGTAAAGTCTCAACAATTATCATTTTCAACTGTGACTCATACAAACAGAGGCGACAGACGCTTTCTTTGGATATTTCAAGTAGTACTTTTCAAGACAATGCGTTATAAGCTTGATGTCATATATATTCATATAGGTTAATTCAGTCCCGTACAAAGCCATAAGAGCAGAGGTACCTAATGAGAGTTGTACTCGTTACAGTAGTAATGATCTGTGAGACCACCTTGTTAACTGCAACTTCAAAGAGGCTGGTTCTTTGTTGTCGCTGAAATTGCTTTCAAAACCTTGTAAAAAAATTGCTATAAGCGACAACAGAGAGGAAACCAAATGAAATATTAAAGTCAGTTAAAAAAAACAACCTTCAATGACAGAAGTGAAAAAGCAATTTAAGCGACGCTAGAGAAACAAATCACTTTGGGATGGCAAGCCTTCGGCAGAGCAAGCTCAACTTTCAAAAACCAGATGATCCCAATAATTCTAAAAGAAGAGTATATAACCAATGCATTCTCCCAATAGTCACTGAAAGGAGCTGAAACATGGAAACTAATCAAGAGACAGACCAGCAAATTGAGAAGTATGTAATGTACGTACGCATGAGAGAATCATGCTCAACCTCACATGGAGAGATCACAAGACAGCACAATATATAAGGAAGAAAACAGGTGTCTGTGACATCATAGAAACTATTAAAAAACTCAAAGGCCATGTTGCAAGAATGAAAGACAACTGATGGACATCACGTCTCACAACATGGATCCCCAGAGATTACATAAGAAACCGAGGCCAACAGAACACAAGATGGAAAGATGAACTAGACAGATTCAGAAAATACTGGCTCTGCGACGCTCATGATAGAGAAATGTGAAGAATCCTGGGGAAGGTCTATGTCTAACGACGGACGTTAAAAGACTGATGGTGAGAGAAGCGGTTCTAGGGATTGCTTTGATGGGATGGTATGAACACAGGGTGGAGCACTCTTTGAGTGAGGTAACTCATCTATTGTAAGCTTATGCAATGCTCTTCCATAGGAATAGAGCACTCTTGTTGATGGGGGATTTATGTTTAGATAAATATATATTGCTTAAATTCAGCGTTACTGACTGTCCAGTTCCCTAGCTCAGAGGTTAGATATCGGTCTTCGGATCTGAAGCAAAGGTTTCAATCCTGCCTCGCGGTACTGGATGGGTTAATGGAAAGTCTATAGCCACACTGAAGAGATGTAATACATCGAAAAAGCTGTCGGTGGATGACACAATATATATATATATATATATATATATATGTATATATGTGTGTGTGTGTGCGTATGAGTTTACACGTATATATAAATTGACCCACCGAGTATTGGGTCTTTTTACATTGGGTCTCTCCGCATCAGTTGGCTGTTTTCCCATTAGTCCCGTTTGCATTGTATGATCTCATTGAATACTGTCAGGGTGAGAAAAACATTCCATTGACTGTTTTTGCAAATCTAGTGAGGTCAATGTCATCAAAACTACAGAAGTGGCCACGCGAAATATTGATCGTAAATAACTTCTTTCGCAGGGGTACACTAATTTTTGGACTGCTACATATTTGTAGTTTAGGTTACAGGTTAGAATTTCATCGTAGTAGGGTTTGGCAATAAATAATACCTGTATATATAAATGTTAGTTTTGATTGTATGATGCTTCACTAGATAATAATAAAATCCTGATATGATGGGTTTAGGAGAAAATTGGCTTTTCATGAAAAAATTGATAGGGTGGTCCTTATTTATGGCGATACTATATGTATATATTTGAGTGTGTGTGTGTGTGTGTGTGTGTGCGTGTGTGTTATATCACTTTGAAACTCTTTTGGAAATGATCTCTCGTTATAACATGGTGAATGTGTCATTTGGCACAGACAGCATAAATAGAATATGCAGTTGAAGAAAATAGGACTACTGCAGGAATCGAACCTGCGACCGATAAAACAACCTCTTTAGCAAACAGAGCAGATATAGACAGTGAATGAATAAGATGAGAATTAGGAGTTTAAAAAAGCAGCTAATTTGTCCTCAGTGATAAGAGCGACGCAACGTTGAAACAGCTACCCTGTCGGCCGAAGGTTCGATTCCAAGATAAGGTTTAATGTAAAGAGAGCGATCTTTCAAAGACGAAAAATTGGCAAAAAATTAAAAAGTGAGTTGGGGATCTAGAGAAGTATCTAAAAACAAAGAAGGGTCAGATGCTCAAATCACTCACATAACAAAAAGGACATGTTGGCTACTTTAACTAAGCGAGAATTCAGATTTTAAAAAAAACTTGATTTCCTTGCAGCATATGATATGATTACTATACTACAGTTATCTCTTTTCTGGGAAATTTACCATGCACGAACACTTACAACGGAAATTACCAAATTAGATTTGCTCAACGGAGGGGCGCGCGTAGGCTGACAGTCAGATTCCGATACGTCGTCTTCATAACAGTGAGTTGAAATACTTTGAAGCAGACGTTTTCTATGTCAATGAATAAAAATGTTATATGGAATATGACAAATAACCTTTTTCTACTCCCAATTTATCGAAAGGTCTGAGAATTCACATCAGTGAATCAACACGGGATGCATTAATGAAGATTGGAGGATATGTAGTTTCTTTACGCGGCGAGACACCCATAAAGGTCAGTTTATTTCTTTTCATATTTTCAAAACAAATTGGTTTTAATTTTGTGATCTAACGTATTTTTTTCCCGAAACCAACACCTTTTTTGTGGCAGGGGCGCTTCATAGGTGTAGTAGCGATAACGTTATTTAACGTTCTTTGGTCGTGATGAGTTAAAATTAATTAGTTCTGATGGCTAAAAATTCCCATTTTTAACTTTAAAAAATCGTCTGCGTTTTGTGTCAAAAAATTAAACTTGAACTCACAAGTGGTGGTGAAGGTTCCGTACTTATTTTAAAATTCAAGACAGCAATCTCTTGGCTGATATATGTTTACTGTTACTCTCTTATATAATTGCTAGTTGGTTGCAGTCTTCCAAACAACTTTTGAGGAGAATAATTGTTGAGATTTTTGTGGGGGGTTAACTGTGATTAGGGAGCGTCTTGACTCGAAGTGACGAAAAAGACACACGACGCAGACAATTTTTTAAATTCCAAATTTATACTATCTTGATAAAGGATAAAGAAAAGAATGAACAGGAAAAGGAAAAAAAATGCAGGGACTTAGCTCTTCAATGCAGTAACTTCAAGTGCAGTATTTTTTTTTCTTTTTTGATTAGGGATTTTTTTTGAGGGATAGACAAAATCACGTCATGTAGTTATAGTGTAAAACCTATCAGTTTCGTACGAGAAAGACTGGTTTTGAATAGAGGTAGTACCCATGAGGTGTGCTCTTTGGGGTATCCCGTATATATCTATTTATTTATTTTCTACTTTTTTTTTTTTTTTGAGAAGACAGACATTTTTACCGCTCACCTCAACGAAGGTGATGGGAGCAATTCGACTGCATCAGATAGGCACGTATGCTTGCTTTCACATCAGTTGAAAAGAGAAAAAGTTTGAATTCGGTGCTTGATGCTGCTGATTGGTCAAATGACGTTTTATAAGGGCTTCACATTGGTCGAATTTGGACCAATGAAAGAGTTCGTAATTTTATCACCTGAACATTTTTAGATGGAGCAATTACAGATATTACAAGGATGACAAACAAATTCCAAAAGAATGAATAAGTAAAAAGAAAAACCATTTTTAATCCCAAGAAATATGGATATTACTAAATGAATGGAAACCGATCAGAAGAAAATAAATGGAACAAAACCAAAAGCAAGAATTGGAAAGGAAGAGAGAGAGAGAGAGAGAGAGAAAATTGAGAAACTTAACACTTTATTTCATATAAAAACAAACTTTTGGGCATTTCTTAACAGCTATTTTGTGATCCTTCAAGCTATGAAAAGATTGAATATCAAGTTATCAATCTATCACTGTTGATATCTATCAATTTGGGGGAATCGATCATATTTTAAGATTCCCCAATAAATACAACCAAAAAGTGCAAAAAGGATTTTATGATGAGGAAGAAACAGTGATTTTTTTTCAAAGTATTAATGATTATCTTTTCTTTAAAATTTTATCTTTATCAATATTCTTCAAACAGCTGTAACATCTGAGTCTCAGTTTAATTAAAATGAAATAATCAAGAAATCCACTGCCTCAATTCTTTACATTGGCAACGACGAATGCAAATCAACGATGAAGTCAAATAAAAATGTCCAAACTTCAATCAATGACTCTTTTAGTTTCGTTTTCTTCAATATATCCAATCCAGTAAGATCGGTAATTGTTTTTTTTGGAGGGGGGGGGGCTTTAAAACTCTTCCACGTATCAAATTTCTGTTAAATTCTAGACGCTGATGACAGGCTATTTTATTTCTGCTTACGTTTGTTAATAATGAAAAAAAGGGCAAGAGATACCACATCATCTCGTTTCGATGATTCCAAGTTCCAGATAGATTGTGGCAAAATACACAGTGAGAATACTCTTCAAGTTCTTGGCCCTTTTCAAGGCTCATAACCCCTTCCAGATTTCATTTTTTTTCTATCACCCCCTCAATTTTACGGATGAAAAATAAAATCAAACTGTCTAAATTGGCAGAGTTGATATTACAAAGTGTAAATAACGAAATCTTAAAATTCATTTGATGTTAAGATTAAACATCTATTACAGGATATTTCTGAGAAAACCATTTAATACTGTTGTTGCTGTTACTCTTTCTCAATTAACTTAAAACAAAAGTTGTATACATCAGCAACAAAACAAAAAAAATTGCCTTACGCACGATTTGGGGTTACGAAACACTGCTTTATAATACAATTCTTTGGTTGAATCTCCGATGTTTGTTTGTTTTTTTCTTTTTTACTTTTTCATTTTATCAACGATCTGTCCATCTTTTCGTCAATACAAAAACATGCGTTTATAAGTTTGTCGGGCGTGCGACTTTTTATTTTAGTTTCTTCTTAGTTCTATGAATGGCAAAAGGTTTTTTTGTTCAGACCAAATTTGAATCAGTTCATAGCATTTATTTTTGAGAGAGAGAGAGAGAGGGTGGAGAGAGAGGAATATTTTCTTTTTAACGTCACTTTATTCCGTCATTAGATTCTGTCTCGAGATAGAAATAGAAAGTATAATTAATAATAATGATATTATTCTCGAGATAAAAAGAGGAAGTATTAGAAAGAAAAAATGCAAGCAGATTATACTGTGTTTATAACTAATGTATACACTTTTCAACTTCCCAATGACTTATATTGCATTTCGGACGATATTTTTTGTTTTATTTTTGATGCAATGATAATTTTTCTTGCTTACAAAATTTCGACGGGATTTGAAAATCGATTGGAAACAAACGGTTCTATTTCAGATATAAATGTTGACAGATGCTATCAAAAATTGTACATCCAGCTGCAGGTTTTGAACAGAGCCCGCTCTTCTTCTTCTTCGTGGATCAAGATTATTCATTTTTCACAGAATCAGATTCTGTGTATTAAAAGTAGGAGGTAAATTGATTGAAAAAAAAAACAAAAACGAAACAAAATGAAAATCAAATAATCGTTTACAAAAGTCACTGACTGCATTCATCATGTTATTGTAGGGCAAAGGAACTATGACAACCTACTGGTTGAATGGAAAAGTAGGATTCAATAAACGTTTACCGGATCCAGAGAAAATGTAAGTGAAATTTTTTGCGCTTTTCAATTCGATAAAGGCTAAATTCTAACAATAAAAAGAAAAGACCGAAAGAGATTTATAGATCAATTAGTGCATATCCCATTGTTTCTCTAGGTTGATGGCTGCTAATGATATTATAAGTGGTGGGAGGGGGAAAGAAGAAAAAATAAAATTAGGTAGTTTAATAAGAGTGTGGGAAGAGAGAGGAGAGAAAAAGGAAGGTAGTTTAATGATAGAGTGGGGAAAGAGAAAAGAAATGTAGTTTAATAATAGGGTAAGAAAGGAGTGAGATGAAGGCTGCTACTCATATCATAAGTGTGACCGACACGGCTCACACACACATATATATATATATATATATATATATATATATATATATATATATATATATATATATATATGTGTGTGTGTGTATGTGTGTGTGAATTTACCTAATGTTATTAACCTATCAATTGACCAGGAGATTATTCACCTATATCATTATTATATACCACAATAGTTATTGTTGTTATTCTTCTTATAATTGTTCTAGATGATATTCTCGTTATCATTATTATGTTATTTGTGTCACCAGTCGTATCTAGTGTTTCCCGCTGGAGATCAAGTGAGAGTAAGTCCTCTCAATGCTCAAGCAGTCTCTTCAGTATTCTAGCTAATCTTAGCGATACTGTCGTCCGGGGTGGTTTCAATTCTTACTTGGATTTCCGATTCCCCGATTTTCTTTTGCAAAACTCTTCGGGGATATGGTCTATTGGAACGTTGAAATTCGTAATTTGACTTACTGTCTTTGTTCACGATGGCTCCTCTTCTGGTCTGAATCCGTTTGGATCTCCAAGTCCCATAGAATATCACGTCTTTCATTCTTTAAAACAGCCTCTGGGTTGTGCTTATGTCATTTGTGTGCATGGTCAAATTCTAGTCGTTTGCACGATTCCCAGTAGATCAATGTTCCTACCCAGTCATCACTATTCCCATGCTCCTCCTGGACTGATTCGCCATGTCCATTCATCGTATTGACAGCTTCATCTGCTATTCTGCAGCACCTTGTCCACCCTCGCCTAAATATAGTTGATTCTAATATATTTATTCTGAGCTGGGATTCTGTTTCTCTCTTCAAGTGTCCTTCTAGATCATATTCATGTAATTTCATCTGGAACCCCTTTGGTTTGACTCTTGAATTCGCCACGGATATTCCCCTCCCCCAATTTAGGCTTCTACTATTTAGGTTTTCTGATCCAACATGTGTCCTTTCGTATATTTCCTTGCGGTTCCCAATTGTCATCTATATTGTTCGCTAATCCTTTCAGAGCCGAGTGGACAAGCTTCGATGCTGATGAATCTTTTCTTCTTTTCACTTCTCTTTTTACATAAAGTCTATCGATGCCATTTCAGGGATGAAATGCTTTATGTATAGACATTCATTTAGTTTTCTGATTCAAATTTTTCAGCTTTCCACTTTCTGTTAGGGAAGGCCCAGAATACCTTACTATGGGGTGCTGCCAATGTGATTATGTTTTTAATAAATCGTCTGCTTGTTATCTTATTTATCAAAAATATTATAATTATTGCTGTAGCTACGATTCACGTGTTTGCTGTTTTACACCAAGTGTCCGGTCTTTATCATTGGAGATCGATTGACAGTAATTTTCGTCAAATCTCCACCCCGATCAGTATCTTCGCAGACCCCAGCACTGCTGTAGTCAGGACAATCTTTGCACTTCCATCAAATTTCCCCAGTCTCGCCTATATGGTCTTTGAAATGGTTATTATAGGCACCAACCTAACTTTCATGTTCCACAGTTTCTTCATTTATGGGATGACATCTTTTTCTCTCTACTTTTAAAATAAACACAACTTCACTCTTTGGTTTGCTGGAACAGCCACGTCTTTTGATCTGATAGATTTTCACTCCGGTCCTCTCAATTGTGTATTATAGTCTTGTGATTTACCTGGGAAGTGGTTCACAACCTTTTTGTCCATGCATCCTTTCTACCATATTTCGGAACATCATTCCCTTCTCCAAGATCGTCTGACGGAAAAGGTGCATTCTACACAAGCAGTGTCATAACAAACGTCATTTCGATTCAGCTGGGCCAGCTGATCCTCCTTTAACTTCTGAATGTGTACCAGTTCATTCCATAAGTAATATCCAAATTCAGGGCTATAAGAATTATCAAAAATTCATGATTGATTATAAATTTCTCATCAACATAGGGTCCATCATTATGAATAAACCCCTTTGATGATTCACATGCTCCATATTACTGTTTTTGTAAAAGTCTTCTGGTCTGAAGAAAGAGAATATAGAGATGGTAGTTTCCATTTATTTGCGTTTTTTTTTTAACCAAGAACCATCAAGATGGTTCTGTAAACTCTGGAATTGGTGGTAATCAGATGGAGCAAGATCCTGAGAAGGGGGGGGTGGAATACATTACCAGTTTTAGGTCTTTACCCTTTTCAGATGTAATCGTTGCTGTATGAGACCACGTATTAGCATGATAGAACATCACACCTTTTTGACTGATTGAACAGTGTTTAAACACTCTATAACAGATGTCTGTTGTAATCGTAACATTGAGATAACATAGAAATTACTCAAAGTGGACCAAACCAAAGTAACCTCACCAAACACTTACCAAAAGTTCCTTTTGGTGAAAGTCCATTTTTGGTTTTGCTTTAGCTGGCTGTCTCCATGACGCCTTTGTCTGTATTGCTATTAATTCTTGTCGAATATCCATTTTTACCAGTAACCAATCCATCCAAAAACTGCAAAATACGTTCTCAAAAGTGCAGCGAAGTGCAGATGTCAACACTTACTTTATCGTCGGTTTCTGTCAAGTCATGGGAAATCCATTTTCCGAGTATACGCACCTTTCAAAGTTGTTGTAGGCGACTGTGAACCATTGGATGACTTGAGATAGGTTTCTGAGTTAATTCACCAACCGTAACGGAAATATTAAATCTAGTTCAAGCAAAGCGTCCCCAGGCCCCCAAATAGTCCCCTTCTATGTATGCCCGACCTAATGTCGAAAATTGAGGTTCGTCGTCTGCTGTGACTGGTGTGGAAGGTTTTAATTGACTTCTTAGCCTCAATCATTTTCAGTTCTTTGTAGACACTGAAAATATCCAGCATAACTGCACAAAACCTACGTACCCCATTCAACATTGAAGATATACCATTCTGAAATCATTGCATGCAAAATTATATTTGTGTCTATAACGTTCAAGTTTCCCCCTTATAAATCAATGGGAACTACTTCTTTGCTTTTCACAATTACGATTTACGGAAGGTTCCATAGGAACGCTCTACTTTCGGGGAAACTTGTATTTCAATAATACAAAAAAAATTGCAGAAATAGCACTATTTATAGTTTTATGTAAGCGTGAGGAAAAACGTCATTTTTATTAAAGATATTCTCCACGGTTTTTAGAAGGATCATCAACATCCAAAGAGTTTCTTTGACGATCGGTCTTCCGGTTGTTTTGAAAGAAAATCTGCGCCCGAAAAAGGTCGTAGAATGGATCGACCGGAACGTCACGTTAGCAACAAAAGCAACAAGGAGTTCAATCGACTAAGAAATCTTTGAATGATATCATCATTTATTTCCAAGGGCTTCACACATGACAATATCTTTTCTTTTTTTTTTTGTTTTTGTTTCCTGTTCTCGTCTTATCTCAGTTAATCTAGATCTTTCATATTCAACAGCTGAGGTGCGAATTACTTCGTAATCAAGCCATATAATTTTTCTGTTTGCTTAATGCTGATTGCGGCAATTATACCTCGACTTTGCTGAAAATCTGGCATTGTGTCTCATTTATTGTTATTGAATGGCAGTGATAACGTTCCTTCCGTCCCAGTGTATGCGTGGCTAGAAAGTTAATAAATCAATCATCAAAACAAAAAAAAGATTAGGATTCTAATCGGAATAATTCACCGGGTAAGGATTATATTTGTTATATTGTTGTTATCATTATGTTTATGGGTATTTACTAAGCCTAGCTTAATCTGACACAAAGACATTATAGAGGGATTTAATTCAGTACAATAGCAAACGTCAAGCTAATTTCCCATCATCACCCTCCGACAGTCGTCCAGCTTGCTACCCATTGGTCTACACCAGGTGCCCAATTATATTATGTTATAAAGGGGAAACCGTTGATTATAATTGCAGATAATCTTATCAAGTGATTTTTGTTATCAAAAACAGTAGATCCAAAACACTATTTAGAATGAATTTGATAATTCGCATAAATTTCATGTACACTTTTATAATTTTTTACGATGAAAAATTGTTTATGCCAGTGAATGCGATTGTTTCGTTTCTTACATATTTTGCTTAATGTTATCAGTCGATTATGATTATCTAGAGAAAAATCTCAAAGTGATCTCAAAAAGAGGCTTCCTCTGTATAACAGATTCAAAATCTATTGTATAGTACGGTATATTTTAGAATATATGTCAACCGTGAGTATAATGATGAGTAAGTATATATGATTCGGAGAATCAACTGATTCGAATATGAGACGAGTCCGTTATATTGCGATAAGGTCGTCATGAGAGATATTTCCTTCTCATGATTCGAATATGAGACGAGTCTGTTGTATTGCGATAAGGTCGTCATGAGAGATATCTCCTTCTCATGATTCGAATATGAGACGAGTCTGTTATATTGCAATAAGGTCGTCATGAGAGATATCTCCTTCTCATGATTCGAATATATGATGAGTCCGTTATATTGCAATAAGGTCGTCATGAGAAATATCTCCTCATGATTCGAATATGAGACGAGTCCGTTATATTGCGATAAGGTCGTCATGAGAAATATCTCCTTCTCATGATTCGAATATGAGACGAGTCCGTTATATTGCAATAAGGTCGTCATGAGAGATATCTCCTTCTCATGAACGCACCGTTTATGACAATTGGTCAGCTGTCACCGAAACATGAATTTCCCTCATCTTCAACAAATCGATCGTTGTTTTCAGGTTGTAAAAGTGAAATTCTCATCTGTGTTGATGAATCTACCTGGGAAAAATGATTGTAAAGAGATACTATGCATTACACACGATATATTATCTAAATAGCATTTCATTCACAACCATGGTAATGAATCGAGATGAAACAACGGTTATTATTGCTTGCTAGTTTGCTTTGGGCCAACTGACACAGCATCCACACACGCAAAAGAATTGGCTATTTTAGACTTATCTGACTCTAAGTTGAACTGCTAATTTTGAACCATTTCTTCAGTAAAAAAAATGTTGAGGATAAACGGTATTTATCATTGATGCTGTTACTTTTGTTTGTCGTCGCTATTGTTTGAAATTACTTTATCATTTCTCTTTTTTCTGTCACTTTCTACAGAGACGAAATCGAAGACATTCTTCCGATGAACAGCAAAGTGTGACTTGGGTGCCATTGGAAAAAAAAATCAATCCTTCAAATCGTTGCTCTTCATCTTCTTTCTTTGGAATCACCAACTTCAGGACTAACAAATATTTTAAGGACTATTTATTGTATCTGTTTTGATATCTTCTACATTTCTCTAGATAAAGTTTAACAATCGACAATCTTTGACTGTCTTTCTTTTAAACCCTTTCAAGACTAACCTATTAAGGCGATAATGCCTGAATTTGCTATATTTTGAACAAATAAAAGCCATGATGAGATTCATGTTCCCATTAGACATTTATCCCGAGACATATTTGTCTCAGAAAGAAATTTATTATTGTTCAGGTTTTACCATCTGAACAGAAATGAATATAACATCAATTTTCTTTTACAGTAGACATCCGGAAATTCTTAAAACGAATACGATATCCTGGAATACAAAAAAAAAAGTTACAAATCTACAATATGGTCCCATTCAAAATATCTCCTGGGACAAGGCAGTTTCAGATGTTGAAATGAAACGTGATAAAATATTAAGTTATGTTTTCCTTACTTTGAATATTATCGCATAACAATGAATCACGAATCTACGACAAATGGGACGGAAAACACAGAATTACAAGTTCATTCTTCGTTTTACACGTCTTTCCCGTCCAGTCACGTGATACGAATTAATTTCTGTGTGAGTCTCATTCTTCATGGACGTCATTGTCTACGATAGTGAAAGACGAGAAAAACTCATTTACTTCATTTTTCGGGACACATATGTCCCAGTAGACTTCTAAAAGAAATCTACGACCGACACACACACACACACACACACACACACACACATATATATATATATATATATATATATATATATATATATATATATATATATCAGAAGTCATAGAAACTTAGGGATATATACAGTATTATAAGATACGGCAACGATTATACTAATTATTCCATTGTTATTACTGATAGAGATACACCAGACTTAATTGTTTTCACGTCTTATTTTCCGACTTAATGTTCTTACTAGTAAATGTTATGGCTCGATAATGAAAACATATGCATCTATAATAGCAAAAAACATATTTTGGGACAACAAACATGATGATCAATAGTTAAGGACAAAATTTTAAAAACTAGAAAACAAATTAACACATTCATCACAAAATCAGTATTTAATGTAGCAGGCCTTGTTTCTTTATTACTTGCGAGCGCCTGTTTTCACATGAATCGATTCTTTTTTTTTTTTTAATTCAGGAGTGATCTTGTTCCATTCAGCTCCTTCTCCCAAAGATCGTCCAAGCTTTTTTGGATTTAAACGTCGGACACGCTCTCCTTTCAACTTCTACTCATTTTCTATTCGATTGAGGTCAGGGCTTTAGGCAGGCCAGACCATTAAAGATCCTTCCTGGTTCATGAAGTCCTCAAATTTCTTGGCCGTATCGCAGGGCGTATTATCATGGATGAAAAATGCAGGTCTGATTCTGAATTAAATGGAGCGATGTGTTGTCGAATGACATACTGTCGGAGAAGTTCTTAATAGACTTCGGCGTTCACTTCGCTAAGCACTCGAACCAGAGGGCCCATGTCAGTTACTGAGATGACGGCCAAAATCATCACACCGCCACTTCTAAACTGTCAACTTGCCTTAAGATATCGTAGGGCAAGCCTCTTGCCTACACTACGCCTTGCAGTCTGTTTTTTTTAAGTGGGGAGGGGAGCTTTTTACCATCAGATCCCAGTTAGTTAAACTCAGATTCATCACTAAATGAACTTTGGCCCACTTTTCAGGACTCCAAAGAATATGTTCTGTAGGATACGGAAGATACGCTTTCGGCTTCTAACGAATGATCAGTGGCTTGACTTAAGAGCCCGAGATTTCAACTCAGTATTGGTCAGCTGACGGGAGACAATGTATCTCGACACTTGCAAACCTGAATTCTCGTGAAAAATCGCATGAAATCTCAGCATCAGTTACGGATCCGTCTACCATGGATGTTCTCACCATCATGCGGTAGTTTTACGCGGTCGTTCAAAATTCTTTTTCGATTCTAGACTTCTCCTTTAGGGTGATTATTTTGCAGACAACACTTTTAGATCATCCAAAACCATTTTGCAATGGTCAAGCTGATTTCCTTACATCACCCTCCGACAGTCGTCCACTTGCTACCAATTGGTCTACATCAGATGCCTATTCATCATCATCATCATCATCATCATCATCATCATCATCATCGGTCTTTTAACGTCCGTTGTTGGACATAGACCTTCCCCAGGATTTGTCACAGTTCTTTATCATTGGCGTCGCGGAGCCAGTATTTCCTGAATCTGTCTAGTTCATCTCTCCATCTTGTGTTCTCTCGGCCTCGGTTTCTTGTGTGATCTCTGGGGATCCATGTTGTGAGACGTAATGTGCATCGATTGTCTTTCATTCTTGCAACATGGCCTGCCCATTGCTATTTGAGTTTTTGAATAGCTTCTATGATGTCACGGACACCCGTTTTCTTCCCTATATACTGTGCTGTCTTGTGATCTCTCCATGTAAGATTGAGCATGATTTTCCCATGCACACGTTGCATACTTCTCAATTTTTAGGTCTGTCTCTTGGTTAGTTTGCATGTTTCAGCTCCATGGGTGACTTGGGAGAATACATTGGTTGTATACTCTTCTTTTAAGGATTATTAGGATCATCTGGTTTTTGAAAGTTGAGCTTGATCTGCCGAAGGCTTGCCATCCCAAAGTGAATTGCCGATATTTTTATTGCAGTCGTATGGAGATCAATGATTTTCATCTTTTCTGAGATCATGATTTGTTCCTTTACAGGAGCCGCCATGTTTCCGGTGATATTGGCTCCAGTAATATGTTAACTTGAATAAATATAGTTATTAAACACTTTTGATATTCATATCTATCAATAAATTAAAAAAATAATACCGTTCCTCAGCTTTTGGTCACCATGAATGATGAAAAAAAAATGCATTTATGGTTAATTGGTGCTTTTTTTCTAGTTAAGCTATAAATTCTACGTATTATACTTAGATATCACTGTGATATCTTGAGAAAAATATACATATATAGGTAGTTTGCTTGAGCAATGACAATCAACATGATTCATTATGGACCAAAAAGTCATATTTCGTTTTGTAATAAACATCGATATGTTTTGTAACATGGTATGAAATATTCAGTAGAGCAATACTTTAAAATCACTACGCAGGAAATCACTTTAATTGCATGTAACGAGTTTACTCTTCATTTGGTGCTCCATCAGGTAAACTTGTGCCAGACATAGGTTAAGTAAAGAACTCACTTTTTTCATTTATCGATTTCATTCTGCTAAAAAAACTTTCAGAAGAGATTTAGTGTGCAGTACCACAAAACCTGACTAAATGCATGTCTTGTTATGTTGATTGCGAAAAAAAATCGTTTCCTTGTTATTAACTCTCAAAACCAAGCAATTAGTAACAAAATATTTGTTTATTCAAATACTTACGACAGATACTCTCTTTCAATATATATATATATATATATGTTTACGTATGTATATGTACATACATATATGTATGTATATATGTACATTTTGGAGTACCCAGCGTTGCCCGGGAGAAAAACTTAAAAAATGATAACACAGGAAAGCAAATTATATTTCATTGATATTTCAAGAAATTAGACAAGGGGTGCATAAATCCTCCGACCGGTTGTGCCTGCACACAAAATTCCTCCAATTTTTTTTCATCTCCCTTAGATTTGAAAATGCCCAAACTGATCTGACGCTAAATTGATATTTAGAAATTATTAACACTTATGTTCACCCTGGATCGTGTTACAATTCAACACAAACTTACAGCCCGTAGGGTATAGCCGTTTTCCTTAAATTTGAAAATGCCAAAATTGGTTTCACCAGAGGTAATGCCACCTATCGTATATGCATCTTGGGGTCATGTTATCACTATTCACACATTCAAAACAATGAGGTGCAGCCTTCTCCCTTAAATTTTGATTTTGATTTGATTTCATAATATCAAAAGAAACTTGACCCTATATTGACCTCTAGAGGCCAGTGTCACCTATCCTAAGTTCATCCTAGCGTCAAGTTACCCAGTACACATATTTACAGCCTTTGGGTATGCCAAAATTGACCGTCATTGATCAGAGAGATGTACGCATTAGACTTGCTGTAGATAACAAGGCAAAGAAACCACCTACCATTGACAGGATACCAAAATGGACAAGAAACCAACCGGTGCTCACTTTCTTGATAGAGATAGTATTGAAGAATGAAATAACTTGATAGATCTAACATTTGCAAGAGGTAACAGCAAATACATTGGATTTACTAATTCAAAAGCTTTTTGGTATACAACAGTGAATGGAAGGTCTCATCTCACACAATCTAGTCCCAAGTCGATAACCATCTCAATCGTGAAAGCTATTTCCAAATAAGCAATTGATCGCTGCTTCAGACGATCAGAATTCCAATTGGTATTGTCCCAGCGCTTTTCTGTGCGAATTTTCATCTGTCCTTACTAGTTCGGAATACTGTAGCAAATACACGCACGTTTCATTGATGACACGTGCTGCCTGAATGATGGTGGGGAATTCGGAAATTCATACCGTTTTCATTACCCTGATGATTTTGAACTGAAGTGTGAACATAATGGAATACACGCTATATTCTCTGCTATGAAGATTTACACAAGCCTGGTAACCTCCCTTTACGACACTCTCTGCCTTGAAGATATATTCAGAGTTTCTCTCATCCATAAGGATACATTCATGTTCTAGTGTTTCAGGGTGTTAATTCAGAACCCTTCTACATTTCATATTTTAGATATGCGAAATTAGATTTTAAAAAAGGAATGTTACACAGGCATGGGACTATAGAACGAAGACAGGAAGGAGGTTTATAAAAAAAAACATAAGCAAAATATAGACATATTTTCATTGATACAGTTCCAAGTGGCGTCGTGTCGAACAGATAGAGAGAGTAGAGCTCAGGACGACGGGTGGGCACACGGGATCCATCTTGGAATCTCGTGATCTGCAATCGCCGGGAATCTGGTCTCCCCAAGACGGCGATCATTACCTTCTTACAGGGGATCTGCGCCCACAAGTTTAGTGGATCCACCTACGCTTTTGGACCTCTCTGCCCATATCCACCAATGCGTTTTTATGTACCCACCCACCCGGATGTGGCTTCTTCTGGCAAAAACACCTGTTGCTTTTCTGGCTTTCCATTCAGGAAAACGGAAGTAACAAGTCTTTTTATCAACACATTCGTCAAGATGTTTTGAGGGGGGTAAGAGAGTGTGGGTGTGATGACTTCACAAAATATACTTCGAGCTTTCATTTTGAATTAACAAACGAGACGTGGTTGAATTTGTGTTTCTCTGGATTTTTGAGATGAGATAATATTATTATCTCTATTAGTCGGACCGAATTACTGCAAGTGATCTCATGGTTCTAGGTTCAATCCCTGTGTGAGATAACAATAATTCGAAAATATTACTACTGCTAAGAAGGGAGTGCAGTCTATATACCTCCGTCGGTTAAATAAAGGGTTCGGTTCGTTACTTCCCCCACATCTACCAGATGATACCTGATGAAGGCTGTAGAGTACAACGACCGAAACGTTACATAGAAAACAACCAAGATGAGGATAGTCCGAACAATAATAGAGAAAGTGGTTCTGATTTGCGGATTTATTTTTGTGCAATGTGTGTTTAAGGTATTTTGGTATACCCCTTTCTCAGGCTGTCAAAGAATCTGCGAAGATACTGAGGAAGGTGCAAGAGATTTGAGGAGGCTTGCTGTCCCCAGGGTCAAATAACGGAAATCTGGTATGAGCACGCACGTGAATGAGAAGAAGAAGAAGAAGAAGAAGAAGAAGAAGAAGAAGAAGAAGAAGAAGAAGAAGAAGAAGAAGACAAAAGGGGAACGGAAGAGAAGATGCAGAAAAAGTAACAATGATCATTTCAAACCATCCAGAAAGCAGCATTACTAAAAATCAATTAGAATACTGAGAGAAGTGCTGGAGTATTGCGTAGACTTACTGCTACTTGATCTCAAATGAAAGCTGATGTGAAATTTCAGTGCTACAGCTTTGCTTAGCTTTGAGCAATGCTTAGCAAGCAAGACCAGCAGCAAATTGTAGTGACCTACTGTTGTGGCCCTGTGCCAGACTAAACTAATCTTAATAAATACCTATATTATTTTTCTTCGATATGAAGGAGATAGTTATGTTTCACACCGGTGCTAGTGCTCGGTGTTCAATCACAGTTGAATGGAAATAAATATTTTGAATGTTGATTTTCAAGGCTGGCAGGTCCTGATCACTTAAAATATCAACTCAACACTACTTTCCTACTTGCCCACGTGTCGTACCAAGCTAAACTCAGTTATCATAAACACGACTTGTAGTTGGTGTGGCCGTTCTTATGGACTATCGTGTAAAAATGAAAGATTGTTTGGAAAACAGAAAAATAAAGAGAACACCCCAGTCGGGAAATACATGATCGGCCCGGAAAGTATCCAGCCATTCATTATTGAAATAGCCCAAGTAGGACAATGGTGCCTTAGTCCGCCACCCCCTCAAAGAACTCCCTTTTGGACTTCTAACACTTACCCCCAGCCTCTCCTCCACTTTTCAGAACTGTCTGCAAAGCCCTGTTTCGAGATCGCCATCGGCTTTCTCGTTGCATTTGTACTTAATCTCGTCCACGGTCTGATATCTTTTTCGGAAAAGCCAAAAATCGGATGAAGCGAGGTGGAAATCAAGCGAAGAATCACTTTGGGATGGCAAGCCTTCGGCAGAGCAAGCTCAACTTTCAAAAACCAGATGATCCCAATAATCCTAAAAAGAAGAGTTTACAACCAATGTATTCTCCCGATAGTCACCCATGGAGCTGAAACATGGAAACTAATCAAGAGACAGACCAGCAAATTGAGAAGTGTGCAACGTGTGCATGAGAGAATCATGCTCAACCTTACATGGAGAGATCACAAGACAGTACAGTATATAGCGAAGAAAACGGGTGTCCGTGACATCATAGAAACTATTAAAAAACTCAAATGGCAATGGGCAGGCCATGTTGCAAGAATGAAAGACAATCGATGGACATCACGTCTCACAAAATGGATCCCCAGTGATCACGTGCGAGGCCGAGAGAACACAAGATGGAGAGATGAACTAGACAGATTCAGGAAATACTGGCTCCGGGACGTTCATGATAGAGAATTGTGACGAATCCTGGGGAAGGTCTATGTCCAACGACGGACGTTAATAGACTGATGATGATGATGATGATGATGATGATGATGATGATGATGATGGGCTGACAAACATGGGTGACGTGATATTTTGTCTGATCCCCCCTCACTGCACGTGGAATGAATGCAACGGTCACAGAATGTACAAGCTCACTCGATTTTGTCTCATTGCTTTTCTAAGTAACTCCATGGGAGATTGCCTGTTCGTGCATTTATCTAATGGCTATAAAATGTGTCAATGGGGAAAAAAATGTAGATTATATTTCCGCTTTCTTAATAGACCTTATCTTGAGAAAAAGCTGATGTTTTCGCTTAAGATTAATATCTGGACATTGATAATTCTGTGTTATCGGTCACTGTTATTTCTGTAGTCGTATATATAAATGCATGAGCTCACTTACTTGGTACAGAATTGCGTATCTTCAGTAATCAGTAAGAACCTATACAATGGCACACCAAGCTGTGAGATTGCTTGCGCTCGTTTTCATAGTTGTCCTGGCTCTAGGTTTTGTGACATCTCAAGCAAGTAAGTAAGAGTTTTCATTTTCAATTTGTTTCCTATTTTAGACACTGCTCCAAAGAAAAATGGTGATTTGTATACCTATGATCATAAATCGTCAGAATTATTTGTTGAGGCGGTAGCATATGGTGATGGCGTCGAGAAATTTTGCAAGACTTAGAATACCAAATGAACTTGGAATCGTTTCCATAATATCAAGTAAGCGCTCAACTGTATTGTGTACCTGAGCGCGAAGCGACCAAATAAAGAAAAATTGACTCATACATAGATAACAACATAGTTTATCTCCTTTTTCAGAATACCAAAATTGGGTTCTTGTAGCCTCGGAACATGCGAGATAGAAATGTTTGTGACCTTCTGCATGATCTAGTGCCATAATGATTGTATTTTACGCGCGAAACGTGCATACAATGATAAAAGTTGGTTATTTCATTTTATTTTTTTCGTAAAATCCCAAAAAGTACTTCGTAATACATCAAAAATACGTGTCCTGCCAGAATTTTGTTAGGATCGGTCAAGAATTACGTTCAAAGATTCTACCACGGCATTTTACACACGTTAGACTTACGCTCAATTATTGACAACCAATCTCTTAAATTTCGCTGTTCAGTTACTGCCATAATCTGCTTTTCGGGATTTGCTCTACGCCACGTCTTGATTTTTAGTGAAAAAAAAAAAAGGCGATAATAGCGTTCAGCCTTTATCTTTCAGTGTTATCAAGGCGACGTGAATCCGTTCTTCTCTCCCTTACATCCTGGTCTCCCATGATCTAGCCTCCATCGACTCAGCCTAACACACCATCATCGCCATTTTGGGTGTCTGGGAACGCTAAAAAAAATGTATAGATTGATTGAAATTGTTCCTTTGATTCACGCTGTTTCACACGTCTCTGACTGACATAGCAAAATATTAGATACATCCCCTGTTCAGTGTTGCGAACTTGATAATTGCCGAATTACATCCTTTTGTTCTGATATTAAATTCTGATATTTTAATATCAAATGTATTGAGCTTCGGTTACAGTTTTTTGTAGCGCTTGCATCCCTAACAGCAATCGCCGTCACTGACTGACATACCGAAAAATGAGTTACGTCTCTTGCTCAGAATTGTCAATTTAGATGCTTTTCATCCACATCTATGTGTCTTTCGTTGCATCTAGGTGTCAGAAATAGCTATTTAGATGATTTCAAACAAAACAAGCTATTTCTGACATCTAAACGTATATTTTATTTACATAAATAATATTTTTAGTAAATTAAATCGTATTTAGATTAAATAAATGTTGGAGGTTTAAGTTGCATTTACTCTATTAATGATGTGTTTATATATATATATATATATATATATATATATATATATATATATATATATATATATATATATATATATATCCCAGATTTAAGATTCATGTCTCGAGAATCTAGAGGTTTCAAGATGTTTTTGATCCAATTTTAGTAGTGAGCATGGAAATGAAGTTGGCAGTACTTCCCTTGCTGATCTTTGAATAAGAAAAGAAGTAGCACATCTATGATCTGACTCCGAGGGGTCTGTCGGAGCTAGCATCGCCACTCTCTAAGCAGTACTTCTCAAACTATTCTACAATGCTTCAACTTTCAGTCTTTATTTCGAAATTCTGATCACCCGTCACTAAATTTCCTGTTTTTGTTCATTTCTGTCTTATTCCGACTTGTGTATAATCTTATACATAATTCATTTTGCAATGTGAGCAAACATATTGATTCGTTTTTTCAGCGTTTATTTCATTCAAATTTTCGAACATGCTAAGATATGTAAAGAAATATGTAAAAATATGTTTACATAAAATTACATTGTAAACAGCAGTCTTAGAACTGAGTATAATATTTTTCGAAATATGTAAAAATATGTTTACATAAAATTACATTGTAAACAGCAGTCTTAGAACTGAGTATAATATTTTTCGAAATAATTTTTCGGTATTGTGTACGTTTACTGCCAATGATATTAAGATAAATATGAATACCTGAGTAAATTCAGACATTCACCCCCTCTGGTGTCATTCACCTTCAAAATAATTTCACATACCCTTGGGCGAAAGAATTATTGACCAGTTCAAGAAACTCTAGTCTAAAGACTTTGAGTCTGACAGTAGTAGTAGTTGTAGTTAGGGCCCCACCAGAAAGACTAGCGAACGTGGTAGTAGCAGGGTTGCCAGCTTTTTCTAAGCCAAATTTTACGAATTTGGCTTCTTTTTTTTTCTTCAAATCATTTAGCTTGATAATTTCAGCTTGAAATTTTTGGATTTTTTTGGCTTTTTTTTTCTTCGCTAGGATGACTTTTTTTATCTTGTTAAGTGACATAAAGTTAATGTCATTAATAACAGTTTTTCTAAAATCTACTTCTCAAGAGCCGTTGATGAATATCTTGCCACCTTAATAATCTAGAAAAAAGGGTTCGATAAACTGAGAGAGAGAGAGAGAGAGAGAGAGAGAAATTAGGAGCTCAGAACAAATGTGAACTTACTGGAGTTAAATGCACTAAAATGAGCTTAGGTAGCACTAGAAAAGCTAAATTGGCAACCCTGGCCCTCTTGCTTTGTCTCTGCAGTACACAAACTTTACCCTTTTTAAGCTGAAATTAGGTTATTGGCTCTAGAAGGGTGATCGATTTAAAATTTGTCTATCATGTGTAGCTGGACCCTGACTTTTCTCCTGGCCTTTTTGGCTTTTGGGCGCCTTTTTCGTGTATTATTTTGGATTAAAATTCAGATTCCAACCTGGTAATCCTGGGATGTAGACGGACAAAAAGGACGTTGCAAGAGAAAGGATTATTTCACAAAACTACATAAGTAGATTCATCATTAATAAGAAAATTTGAAATACAAAGAAAAATATGTATGCAAATCTGTTCAAAGAAAACATACAAAATGCAAAACGTGGCAAATGCACAATCTATGTGTGGCACAAGGTCGGGGAGTGGAGAGGTTTTGTCGTCGCTAGTCTCAATCATTAATCTTATCACAAGCTAGTTCAATCATCCGTCAATTTCCGTAGTCCAAACACTCTGCGAGCCTTGGTTTTCTCCATCTGATGAATAATGGTGAGTTATTTACAGGTATTTGTGTAGTCACCCTTGGAGCGCACCAATCCGAGAAGAGACAAGAGTCAGGGACATCATAGAATCCATTAAAATCACAAATGGCTGTGGGCTGGCCATGTTGCAAGAGTGGCGGACAATCGATGGACATCACGACTCACGACATGGATCCCACGAGATCACATGCGCAACCGAAGCCGGCAGAATATTAGATGGAGAGACGAGCTAGACAAATTCAGAAAGTACTGGCTCCGCGATGCCCATGATAGAGAAGTGTGGCGAATCCTGAGGAACGTCTATGTCCAACGACGGACGTTGAAAGACTGATGATGATGATGATGATGATGATGATGATGATGATGATGATGATGATTCACAGATGTGAATGATGGGGATGAAGATGAAGGGAGGGGTTTGGGAGGGAACCCAAGGGGAGGCAACAATTGACTCCCGGGAGGCGCTACGGTCTCACTCTCTTATGCCAGAGAAAAATCAGCAGTGACCCGTCAATAGGATGGGGGTCTTATGGGGTTGGATTTACCAGGATTGAAGATCGGGGAATGAATGGTTACCTGGGACCTACGTTCATTCAACTAACTGGGGGGGTGCCTGCTTTTCTTCAGTTCACGGGCGGGTAGGGTTGGACGTCCCTAACGGAACTTTCACCTCCTTCCAACTCAAAGCCAATAGAAATGCTATTTGATTCTGGGCCCTTCGATATGCACTAGGCTTATTACCTTCACCCGTCTTTAGCCGAAGCTTATGGGGCCAGCATCCGGCCCCTCCATGTTGATCGTTGAAGATATGGAGACCAAATCATTGCCCTGTGTATCACGTGTCACAGGAATAATTAAGACTGAGTGAAACCCTGGTTGCCATCTCAGTTCTTTAGTTTGGGCTTTAAAAAAAACTAGACTTAATACCCGCCCTAATTTGTAGTGTGAATTGCTGTTTAAGAAAAAGTAATAGAAACATAGATAAATGGGGGAATCAGATAGCGTTTGATTTAATTATTTTCTTCAAATCAATTCGATACCACCTTTACACTGTTAGAAGAAAAAGTAGGCTAATGTTGAAGAAATGTAGTGCTAGCGTGAAAGAAAGGATGTTCTACTAATGTGGAAAAAACCCAGGCCAATGTAAAAATTCGGGGCGGGGGACAATGTAAAAAATGTGGTTAATATTAAAAAAAACAGCCATGGGGCAAAGTTAAAATCGGGCGTTAATGTCAGAAAAAAAAGTAGGGCTAATCTCTGAAAAGAGGATGTATGATGTGAAATGTGGAAAAAATGGTGGTAAGTTTAAAAGGAAGGGTATATTACAAATAGGGATGTAATGTTAAAGAAGGGGGGACTATCATTACAAAGGGAGTAATGTTAAAAGGGGGGGGCTGAAGTTCAAAATTTGATCGAACAGTAGAATAGGGCATTTGGAAAATGTTGGAAATATGAGAGGAGCGGAAGTGTTCCCACTTTATTTGAGCCCCTAAAATGAAAATAAACGTCCCTCTCGATTTTGACCCCTAAAAATGAGGAAAAAATTCACCCCACTTGATAGAAATGGAGATAAATGTTCTCTCTCGATTGTCACAATCGAGGGGGAACGTTTATTTCCTTTAAGAGAGAAAAAAGATTTCCATCCTCAATTTTGGAACAAAAAGAGGAGAAAAAATTATCCCCCTATAATTTTGACTTTTATGGGTAAAAAAGATTACCCCTTCGATTTTGAGCCCTGACGTGGAAAATAAAACCCTAGAATTCTGTTTCCCTCGATTTCGATGCCTAAAAGTAAAAAAAAATAAAATCTCTCGCATTTCAACCTCTAAGTGGAAATAAAAAATCACTCATTTTGAACCCTAAAAGCGAAAAAAAGACCTCCATTTTGACAACTATAGCATTGCCCAAATTCTATAATTGCCCTCGATGTTTAACCCTTAGAAATAAAAATAAAAACTTCCCCTTCGATTTTGACTCTAAATGAAAAAGAAATTCCCCCTGATTTCGACCCCTAAAAGTTGGGGGAAAATTCTTCCCTCGATTTTGACCCCTGAAAGTAAAAAAACAAACAAAAAAACATCAACAATTTTGTCCCCTGAAAGTAAAGAAGAAATCCCTTGGATTCCGATCCCTAAAAGTGACCCCCTCTGTATTGACCACCAAAAGTCAATACACCCCCACCAATTTAGACCCCAAAAAGTAAAAAATGAAAATAAACCCTAAAAATTTTCGTCCCCAGAATAGAAAAAAAATCTTTTAGATCTCTAAAAGTAAAAAAAATCTTCCCCTTCGATTTCAACATCTAAAAGTAAGAAAAAATCCCTTTAATCTCGACCCCTAAAAGTGGGCAAAAAAATATTCCTTTTGATTTTGACTCCTGAAAATGAAGAAAATTGCCCCCTCGATTTTGACCATTTAAAGTAAAAAAAAAAAATCCCTTGGATTTAGATCCCTCCAGAAATGGAAAGAAAATTTACCCTTATAATCTCCCCCCCCCTAACTTTGACATTTAAAAGTAAATTGAAAATCCCCTTGCATTTGGACCCCTAAAAGTAGAAGAAATTACCTCTCAATTTGGACCCTTGAAATGGGGGTGGGGAACTCCCCCCCTCAAATTTCACTCCTAAAAGTAAAAAGAAGGAATTCCCCTTCGATTTGCAACTTTAAAAATGGAAAAAAATAATTCCTCTTTGATTTTGACCGATATAACTGGGAAACAGTAATAGTGAAATTATTTTGTGGTATGTTATATGAATTAAAAAATCCTTCCTCGCAATCGTTCAACTGAACTCATCATTGAAAACAAGTAAGAAAATGAGAGAGAAAAAAGAGAAATAGAAAAAAATATACTCCCCTTCGATTTTGATCCCTAGAAATGAAAGAAAAAAAAAACTTTTCCCGTAGATTTCGCCCCTAGAAATTGAAAAATGAAAGTTCTCTCCATTTGATCGGTATGACCACTGGTCCCTCAAATTTTTGTCTTGGAAAAATATATCTCAACCGTATTACATCGAAATGAATTAAATAGCTCTCTATCGCGATTGGGCAACTGAACCCACCATTGGAAAAATAATTGATTCAAATTTATCATTATCAGCGACGCCAGTTGAATTATTGATGACGTGAAAAATATAATCATTCTCTATTTCTATCTTACTCTGTCTCTCTGTCTGTCTCTCTCTCACCTCCCTCTTTTAGTTTTCCATTTTCTCTTTCTTCCTTTATTTCTGCATTTCGCCCTCTTTCTTTCGCTCTCTCCCGACCTCTTTAGTTTTCTATCTCTTTCCCCTCGATTCGGACCTCTGAAAGTGAAAATAAAATTCCCCTTTGAAGATAAAAGAAAAGAGAAAAAAAAGAAAGAAAAAAAACTCCCTCTCTGATTTCGACCCCTAGAAAAGAGAAGAAAAAAAGAAAATTCGCCTCCTAAAAGTGAAAAGTGAAAGTCTTTTTTTGATTTCGACCCCCAAAAACGAGGAAAATAAAAGTCCCCTCCATTCGATCAACATATTCTCTCATCCCCAATGGTCGTTGTATCTTAACCTTAACCCATCAAAGCATACACAACTGAAAACAACACTATTCAAGGTATCCATGTACAACCAATAAACATTGTGAAAAAAAAAACCCAAAAAACATTTTTGCTTCTTTCGTAATAAAGAACCCATTTTTTTTTTTATCTTCGTGGGTTGAGTTGAGAAAAAGGGAATGAAAATATTTTTCTTATTACCTCATCAAAAAGTATTTTTTACCATTTATGAATAATCATATAAATAGACCATCCCTGATTATAAACTGCCAAAAAAACATTGAGAGGTGGTTTTCAAAAACTAATTTACTAGAAAGCACTCCCCGGGGATCAAATCCGTACCCACAGAAAATTTTATGGATTTATGTCTAGTGGTTTTTGTGGTAGGCGAGGACAGTGATTAGATGAATAATATTCGGTAAAATCTATACTTTTACGTTATAGTTGTATTTTTGTTCTTTATTTTAATCTAATCTCTTTTTTTTTTGCAAGGTCTTGGGATTGGACAAAAAAAAATAAAATTTCCGAAGATTACCTAAATTACGGCCGCCTAACGGCAGATTAAATGAAAAAAAATGATGAACTGTCTTTTCTTTTCTTTTTTCTTAAAGGTCAAACAGCTGAATGCGCAGCAAAAGGAGGCACATGTCACGACAGCCGTAAGGAATTTTGCAATAATTTGGAACACCATTTGTGTGGTCCAGAGGAATGGCAGATATGTTGCTTGTAACTTTGGTAAGAATTATCATTATTACTAGTAGTGGCAGCAGCATTGGTAATCGCATTCATCAAGACAATATGTCGATATTTTGCAAGGGAGATAACTTCTCAGCAGACGTGATTGACTGACGCAGCTGTTGAACTTTCTCGGTAAAAATGGAAGTACAAAAATCTATACATTAGAAACAGTATTTTATTCAATTTAACAACAAAGAATATATTCAGTTTAGATTTGAGTGTTATGGTCAGTATATTAGGTTAGTGTTAGGGTTGAGGTTGCAATTAATAACATTATTAGATTAAATATCTTGTCTATCCCTGCATCAGGTATCGCCATTTTGAATTTGTTCTATCTCGAATGACTAAAAGTGGTTAGATTTTTTTAATGGCTATTGGATAGATTTGATTTCCAGGTAACGACATAACATGATAATTGTGGTAGGAATTATCTTACAATCGTGTTTTCTTGAATCAATCGAAACATCGGGCAACCAGATAATCGTTAAACACTTGTTTAGGGATTATCAGAGAGCTCGATTTTGCTAACGATTTCTGATCATGAGAATATTCAGCTTTATTCATTCGATGTTGATTAACCGATAATTTCTGTTATTTCTTTTCCAGATCAGTTGAAGCAAAACGAAAATAATGGAAATCCAAAAATGAATAAAAATGGAGTAATATATTCAAATCAACTAGTTGTTTTGTTTCTCTTTTTATCGTTCCAACCAGTTGAGTGTTCATTTCGACCAATCAGGAAGCAGGGTCGTACTCATCGAAAGTATTCGTCCCATCATCATCATCATCATCATCATCATCATCATCAGTCTTTTAACGTCCGTCGTTTGACTGGGACTTTCCCAAGGATCCACCACATTTCTCTATCGTGGGCGTCGCGGAGCCAGTATTTTCTAAAATTTATCTAGTTCATCTATCCATCTGGTATTCTGTCGGCCTCAGTTTGGGATGCGATCTCAGGGAATCCATGTTGTGAGTTGTGATGTCCATCGGTTATCTGCCATTCTTGCAATATGACCTGTGGTAAAGATAATAGGATACGTTTTTACCATCCGATAAGACGTGTTTTGAAGATTCATTTGGTTTTCCAAAAAACGGCCCAGCCCGGACGACTAGTCACACTTCTTGAATCTCAAGAATTCGGGAAGTAATGAAAATAGAAAGATGGAAACGATAACCAATCATTTCGAGAGTTATCATATATGTGACATGGTAGCTTGGCAATTAGAGAGCTTCTTCTGAAGCAAGTATTTTTAGTTCTATTTGCTGTCACTGGTAGCTTGACTCATCACACACGAACGTTATGTTACACCTCCGTAAGTCAGGATTATCTCATTTTCAGTGTAACTTGGGAATATACAAATATTTTCCGAACATGTTTTCACCATATTCATTGTGTAAGCGAGGCAGATTTGCCAGATTGGGCTTCAAGTTGATTGGGCAACTTGTGGAAGGTGTTGACTAATTTTTTCAAATCATCAAAATGATATTCTGCCGTTATTTTACCTCGAAAATATATAAGAGCTTATCTAAAAAGAAAATGTAGGAAGTAACTTTTTATTTCGTATTTTGAAGGTAAAACTTGTCTTGTTCAAGTAAACTTGTCTTTACCCCGTAACAAGAACAATCCTTGTCTAATTTCTGTTTCTTTACGCCGGTACGTTAAAGAAGAATAGCATTTCCTATAGTGATTTGAAAGCGCAACCAAGTGATTAATAGGCGGCTCTCCTACCAACTGAGTCAAACTGACAATCCCATATATCAAGGAATTCAATATATATTCAGTATGAAAACTGCAGTCACCATCTTTTGTGGGAATGGATGTAGGAGTGGAGTTTGGCCTTGCAACAACCAAGCTTGTTGCATCTATAATCACATGATAGAAGTTTATGTTAATTGTATCCATCTTCACAATAAAAAAAAGAAAAATTGACTCAGACATACTTTATGATCCTCTAAAGACATCTAAAGTTGAATCCTATGCAAATCATTATCATCATCATCATCATCATCAGTCTTTTAACATCCGTCGTTGGACATAGACCTTCCCAAGGATTTGGCACACTTCTTTATCATGGGCGTCGCGGAGCCAGGAATTCCTGAACTTGTCTTGCTCGTCTCGCCATCTAATATTCTGCCGGCTTCGGTTGCGCATGTGATCTCGTGGGATCCATGTCGTGAGTCGTGATGTCCATCGATTGTCCGCCACTCTTGCAACATGGCCAGCCCACAGCCATTTGTGATTTTAATGGATTCTATGATGTCCCTGACTCTTGTCTCTTCTCAGGTGTACTGTGCTGTCTTGTGGTCTCTCCATGTGAGGCCCAGCATTATTCTTTCATGTGCATGGGAGCCCTTAAATTGAAAAGTTCATATGAAAAACAAGATCTAGCATTTACTAATGAGTATTTCATGTTTATTGATATTTAGTGATTTAGTAATTGCCGTACGACATAAAATTAGATAGTTTTCGAACTTACGTACATAAGGTAGTTTTCTTCGGGAAAATGTTCATCTTTTTGATTCCAGATGCATTCAATTCGTTAGACTTCCGAATCCACCAACTTTTTTTAGTCTCAAATAATTTATTTCAGCCTCTGATGGGAATCGAATTAGATTCGTCAATTCTGTGCTGATAACCATTCCCCCTTCTCTCTCTCTCTCTCTCTCTCTCTCTCTCTCTCTATATATATATATATATATATATATATATATATATATATATATATATATATATATATATATATATATATATATATGTATATATATATGGGTGCAGAATTGAGCGTAAGTAAATACATAGCTTAAATTCAGTCTTTCTGACTGTCCAGTTTTGTGTAGGGCAGGGGTAAAATGCCAGCCTCTGGGTCTGAAGCGAAGGTTTCGACCCAACCTGACGGTACTGGAAGAGGCGGTGGATTGCCTATAGCCACACTGAAGAGTTGTAATCTAACGAAACAGCTGTCTGTGGGTGGCTAAATAATCTAGTTATTATATATATATATATATATATATATATATATATATATACGAAGGTGGATCATTAAGTCTGCAGCCTGACACATTCATTAGCCATATGCTCATAGTGTGAAGTTTGATCTTAATTGATACATTGATAAGAAAGAAGATTTTGCTGAAAAATAAATATTTATGGAGTAGAATGAATGGTTTTTATTTATCATTAGGATATGAACTTGGAAGCTCTAGAAGTAAGCATACACCTTGTTACCATGATAACATAAAGAGAGGTTAATGATCACGAATTTTCAAAATCCAAGGAGTCTGATAACGTGAAGTAAATTTTGCCGAGGCAGTTGAATTTCTCTTCCCATGTTGAATTTGATTTCGAAATTTGATATCTTTCATTTTTCCATTAAAATGCTTGAAGTACTTTCTGTTTTTTTGTTGTTTTTTTTTCTTTTCATGAATTTTTCCTTAAAATTTAGAGTGCGCTGCGTCAGCGGGAGCGCCTTATACGATGTGAAATACGGTATTCGGGCTTTTGATGTAATTGACCAATTGCGAGACGTGCTTGACCTTTCCTGAGGGGATCATGGGACACACGTTAGGTCAGCCGTATCAGGTGGGCCCATCGTTGCTGGTTATTTTTTGCTCAATGTTGTTCCGTGTTGGTATCTTTTTCGAAAATAAATGTCCTTTTAGATATCTATAAATACATTAACAGACGATATGCTCTTTTTTGAATTCTTTTTTTAGAGTGATCTTTTTCAGGGGAGTTGTTTATCAATTTTAAATCATACAACCAGTAAATCGGCTCCATTACCGCTTCTTTGATGTACACCAGTCAGATTGAGAGGTAATTTTCAGGGAATTCACGATTTTCTAGATTTTTATACACAAAGGAACGAAAAAAGAACCAGTAATGAAAATTGGATTTCTTGCATGGGATCAAGAGGATCTCAACCTCTCTTATAATTGTCATGTCTAAAACCTAGACATTGAGTTATTGCGGTAAAAAAAACTCTCTTATAATTGTCATGTCTGAAACCTAGACATTGAGTTATTGTGGTAAAAAAAAAAACTCTCTTATAATTGTCATGTCTGAAACCTAGACATTGAGTTATTGCGGTAAAAAAAAAACTCTCTTGTAATTGTCATGTCTGAAACCTAGACATTGAGTTATTGCGGTAAAAAAAAAACTCTCTTATAATTGTCATGTCTGAAACCTAGACATTGAGTTATTACGGTAAAAAAAAACTCTCTTATAATTGTCATGTCTGAAACCTAGACATTGAGTTATTGCGGTAAAAAAAAACTCTCTTATAATTGTCATGTCTGAAACCTAGACATTGAGTTATTGCGGTAAAAAAAAACTCTCTTATAATTGTCATGTCTGAAACCTAGACATTGAGTTATTGCGGTAAAAAAAAACTCTCTTTTAATTGTCATGTCTGAAACCTAGACATTGAGTTATTGCGGTAAAAAAAAAACTCTCTTATAATTGTCATGTCTGAAACCTAGACATTGAGTTATTGCGGTAAAAAAAAACTCTCTTATAATTGTCATGTCTGAAATCTAGACATTGAGTTATTGCGGTAAAAAAAAACTCTCTTATAATTGTCATGTCTGAAACCTAGACATTGAGTTATTGCGGTAAAAAAAAAACAAAAAAAACAAAACAGGAATATAGACAGATAGCGAAAGTAACGAATGGTACTAATAACAGTTAGTTTCATTTGCCTTTGCACGTTATCATTGGATACTAGTATACTATAGTATGGATACTAGGTATGTTCGGAAAGTATTCAGTCATTTGAAATTAACGAAAAAAGGGTTCAACTAGGGCAATGGCGACTTAGTTCTCTTCAAAGTACTATCCCATGAATCTCAAGCATCTATTCTATCGTCCTTTACAGCTTTCAAAGCATCCTGTCTTGTCCTCTTTCGTGATCGCCATCAGATGCCTCATCACGTTGTCCTTAATGTCAGCCACAGTCGGAAATCTCCTTTTTATGTTATCTCTGGAAAAAAAACAAACAGAAGTCGCAGTGAGTCAAAACTAGACCTTAGGTAGGTGCAGATGCTGACTGACCTGGATTTTGCTAAAAAAATAAATAAATAGATTAAAAAAAACTGTTCAAGGCATGAAGAATGGGTTGGGTAATCAATTCGCTCGACATTGTGAATGCAACGGTCACACAGTACATTTGCTCACTCAATGGTGTTTCACAGCCGAATTAGTAACCCTATAGGAGAGTGTCTGTTCATAAATGCCTAGTATGGTCCCTTTTTATTTTTTTATCAAGTCACATCAAGACTGCATTGCCAGCTCTCCAGATATCCCAATAGTTGGTTACTTTCCAGGCATACCTCACCCTATGATCCTCTCCAATTACCATAACAACATGATATACTTTCCCAAATTGTAGAAATACATATTCAATAGTAATGATTACATTTTCATTGTCATCAACCATGGAATTTTCATGTGTTCAGCTAGAAGTTATCATTTGCGAATTGACATGAAAAACATCGATCAAGTATCTCTGTTATAGGTTTTGAACAAATTCCATTTAGGTTTTTAATCATTAGTGACATCATTGTATGATATTATCTAACATATAATACATAATTACTGTATTTGTTATCAGGATTACATAATACTGTACGTATATATAATATTCCATAATGATAGCAGTTATATAATGTATTAGACTACTCGATGACCTATTGGGTCACTCATAGAGCGAAAAGTAGTGCAATCTGTTGTGATTGGAACAATCCTAAGGCCCAAATGCACCTAGATTTTATTTACATATTTTTACACAAATAATCAATAGATAAGGGAGATTACTCTATAATTAGCATTTGATAGTCATCTCCTTTGTCCCCCACGAGAAATCAGTTCATAAGAGAGTGTGTGTACACTGTGCATATACTGACCCATACTCTTATAGGTTACAAATACCGAGGATGTTTAACGCATTCTTCAAGCTAGCAAATTTCATGGGTACTTTAGTTCAGTATAAAGTGCTACAATACACTGTTTCAACCGAGGTCACTAATAGATGAACTGAATAAGAATTTTATCATATACGTACGTATATATATATACCTATGATATATATATATATATATACATATATATATATATATATATATATGTAATTAACGCTCCTTTCTCTACGGTTGAGCACTCTTAAGTAGGGCACTCGTCTACTATAAGCTACTATTGCAATGGTCTTCCAACTCTGGAATGTACAACTCTGGTGGATGGGAAATTATGCGTAAGTAAATATGTCGCCTAAGTTCAGCCTTATTGACTGTCCAATTCCAGGCAGGGGTAGAGCATCTACCTCTGGGTCTGAAGCAGAGGTTCCGACCGAACCTAGCGGTATTGGAAGGTACAGTGGATTTGCTATAGCCACATTGAAGAGTTGTAATACAACGAAACAGCTGTCAGTAGATGACACAATTATTAATCATATATATATATATATATATATATATATGTGTGTGTGTGTGTGTGTGTGTGTGTGTGTGTGTATATATATATATATATATATATATAGGTAGGTAGGTAAGTAGGTAGACAGAACACAGACCTTATTATCAGGATAAGTGTGAACACAGACCCCACATTATTATCAAGTCGAAAAATACTCCGATTTTCATGCATTCTTCAAACTAGCGCGTCTTAAGGTTGCTTTAATTCAATATATATATATATATATATATATATATATATATATATATATATATATATATATATATATATATAACTACAGTGCACCGTTTCGACTAATTAGAGATCATAAACAGGATGAGGATTTCCGTATGATATACTATCGGATATCAGCTGTTCAATATATATATATATGTATATATATGTTACTGAATTATTATCATTATATGAATATCAACTGAACTTGACATAAATTTTATAAAATGGAGAAATAACAGTTGAGGAATTACTTGAAAAACTTGTATGCACGTGTGTCTGTGAGTAAGAGAGTATTTGAATAATGTAATCAGAATGTTATCAAATGAAAATATTCTGAATAAACACTGAAAATGAACTTGGCTGAAATAGCTGCACACTTCCCATCGACGGCAAGAGTCAGTGTTCGCACTCAAGCTATAGGGAAAGATTTCGAATGCTAATTTTCAAGGCACACAGACCTCTCCACTTAGAAGATTATCAGAGCACAATCTTTTATCCCTCTCTTCTCCTCTTGTGCTGCAGTAATCTTAGTAAATATCAAGTAATCTAAGAAATAATATTTAAAGATAAGTTGGACGCCAAAATTAAACCCTGCTTATAAACAAAAAACGCTTTATGTAGTTGAATCAGTTTCAAAAAGACGTGACAGAATATCATTGCAGCAGATCTTTGAATGGACAAATGTCTTTATTTAAGTTTGTTTTCCTTACTTAGACTCCTGCGTAACTATCACTTATGAATTGTTAAGCCGTTTATACACGTTAAGCGTCGGGGGCGCCAGTTTTAGGGCTGTTAATTATATTAGCCCCCTAAAATATCAATTACCAGAATTGATCTAAGGGAATAAATCCTGGTAAATAACGTGTTCATTGCTTGAGCACAAAAACAAGGTTAGTACACAGTTAGTTGGATTGTTAATAAAACGCAGAAATAAAAACGAAGAAGTAAACAACAGTGCCAGGTTTAATTCATGAGTGAATTAAAATTAATGAGACCGGAGTTTCTGTCCACACGGATATGTGGAGGAATCTGCCAGGATAAAGATGTAGAGATAGGAAGAATGAAGGGAAAGGAATATCATTAAGTAAATGTGAGATAGAGTCAATAGGATGTCCGTCAGTATGGTCATCCTAGTTGTAGCCACTATGAAGTTATCTTAGGAAGTCCGACCTAAGTACGATGAGAGTGCTTAACTTAGATGTGTTCTTGAGATGAATATGTGATGATGCATGTGTAGAAAGAAAGTGTGTATAAAAACTATACTAACTATCCTAACTAAAGAGAGAGAGAGAGAGAGAGAGAGAATAGACGAGCTTACCTCGAGACCGTCGGAACTTAGAAGGAGAGAGAGATTTGCCATCACAGTTTAGATATCGTAAAGATAAAAATCAGCTATCTGATTGGCAGTTCTGTGTGACGTCAAAAGGGGAACAAGGAATTTACCATTTCTATAGAGATGTAGGGGTTAGAAGTATATCCTTTCCAAAGGGCTGATAACTCGGTATATGTATGATTTTCTTTAGCTGGAAAAGGTGGGTACTACACATGTAAAAAAGATCTATTAGTGGAAGCAAGGGATCAAAATATCGTTCCAAGCTTTAGGTATAGGCAAGTTTATTTCAATGGTTACCCTAATAGGTAGATTTCTTAGTCAAATGTACATTTTTCCTTCTTCTTTTGGAATCATATCAAAAAAGCGTCGTAAATAGAATACATTGATATGGACACAAAGCTTCGGTAAACCACCCCACATTCTTTCTTGAACAAAGTAAAAAGGTGTCAGAAAGGCAGAGGGAGGTATGGGACATTGTTGTTTTTTTTTTCACATTCAAACAAAGAGCAATTTCAAGAAACTGAACCTGATATATATGAATATATATTTGAACATCAATTTATACGTTTCTGATTAAATAAGATGGACGAGGAATATTTTATTGATTTTTTATCAATTTTTCTTATTTCCATACGAAATAATTATGGAATTGTCAAAGGCCTTGAAAATGGCTTGTGGTTTAGCCGAAAGCGCTCGGTATGATATAACTTTTTGACAGCTATTACACTCTATGGCTTCGAACATACCTTTTCTTGTGCAGGAACAGAAAAAAAGGCTCCTTATCCGTCTTATTTAACTAGACATGCATATGCATATGTGATTATAAATTAAACGGTTAATGTATCACACATCCTAGGCAATTTAAATAAAATCAAAAAAATAAAGGAAAGGAAGCTGCTACAAGAAACGTCTTCTTTAATTGTTCATTCTGTTTACGTTGTCCAGGGCGAGTGATACATTAATCGGGTGATGACGGAAGATCATTTCAAATAATTTTCTATATGATATAACGCAATTCAAAATAATTCTGTCGGATCATATACATCCAGTTCTTGATACATGAATAAATAGAATAAATAATTAAAGAAAATGGGGCTGATAGGGTAGCTGCTTCAACGTAGCGGCGCTCTTACCATTGAGCTAAGCAGCCACCTGTAAGAGCGTCGCTACGTTAAAGCAGCTAACCTATCGGTGACAGGTTCGATTCTTGCAGCAGCTGCATTTTCTTTAATTGTTTATTCTATTCACGTTGTCTAATTTGAGTGGTATAATAACCGTGTTACGACGCGAAACCATTTCAAATAAGTTTCTATATAATACGACACAATTTATAATATATATATATATATATATATATATATATATATATATATATATATATATTGTGTCATCCACAGGCAGCTGTTTCGTTGTATTACAACTCTTCAGTGTTGCTATAGACTATCCATTATCCCATCCAGTACCACGAGGTAGGATCGAAACCTTCGCTTCTCTACTCCACAGAACTGGACGGTCAGTGAGGTTGAATTTAAGCGATGTATTCATTTATCGTATACACAACGAACGAATTACCTCATTTAGAGAGTGCTCAACCCTGAATAAGGGAGCGTTAATTATTGTGTCATCCACAGACAGCTGTTTCGTTGTATTACAACTCTTCAGTGTGGCTATAGACTATCCATTATCCCATCCAGTAGCACATGAGACCCCCTTTTTTTTTTGCTTTTCAAGCGAGATGAATCACCCGAAATATGTAAACTAACTACAAGTGATGTCCATAAATAGAAACCTCGTTGTATATCTGCCTGTAAAACAATTATCTAAGGTTTGAAGAGCTCACGCCATCAAAATCTCTTTTGAGCCTTCGCTGGCATGAACAACTCTCCGAAATATCTCTCATACTTTCATGTCATCAGATCTTATCTCTTCAAGAAAGTAGAACTAGTGCTATTTCATCACGAAACACACACACACACACACACACACACACACACACACACACATACACATGTGTTTGACTCCCTCTCCTCCCCCATGACCGGTGTCCATGTCTCCCTGACAAGCATTGAGTCACGTAGTCCCTCCCTTTATAATCGACCGGCTACATTACATGATATATTGACTCCTATCATCAGCCCTCCGCTCAGGATCCCCACAGATGGGCTCAGTTTATCAAGAGACAAAACTACTTCCAGGAAATCGTATTTCTTGAGGCATCCCCGAGAGCGCCTTTCTCTGCTCAACGATGACTCTTTTGTAAGTTGAATGCTTCCACATATTTTATTGCTAATGCTTTTCTAGAAACTTTCACTGTCTGTGCGTAAATGACTCAGGTTTATACACGTAAGCGGCCTTGAATGTGATATGTAACATTAGGGATAAGTCTTGGTAATAGTCAGTGTGTTCCTGAAAGTCTGCAAGAGGAGTCGTTATCTATTACAAGACTGCATTAATGAAGCACTCGGATAGAATAAAACTCACTGGTAATGGCTTGCAAGACTAGCTGGCTAACCATCACTCTACGGCAGGAGCCATCTGAAGATCTGCAAAATACGAAATTCTGGATCGAACAAGCGCTGTGAACATTACATTTATCCATCTTCAGATCTCTTTACTTGAAAGTTATCAATAAGAAATTAACGATATTACGTTCTCGACTTGTACAAAACAGACTGATTAACAGATTCGTTCGGTTATAGAGTGATCAATAGGAACTACTATAGCGCTCGGTCTCATCATCATCATCAGTCTTTTAACGTCCGTCGTTGGACATAGACCTTCCCCAGGATTCGCCACAATTCTCTATCATGGGCGTCGTGGAGCCAGTATTTTCTGAATTTGTTTAGTTCATCTCTCCATCTTGTATTCAGCCGGCTTCGGTTTCTTATATGATCTCTGGGGATCCAAGTTGTGAGTCATGATGTCCATCGGTTGTCTTTCATTCTTGGAACATGACCTACCCATCGCCATTTAAGTATTCTAATAGATTCTATGATGTCACAGACATCTGTTTTCTTTCTTATATACTGTGCTGTCTTGTGATCTCTCCATGTGAGGTTGAGCATGATTCTCTCATGCGCACGTTGCATACTTCTCAGCTTGCAGTGTGCGGTCTACTTGATATATTTACACTACAGAATGATAAAAAACAAACAAACAAACAAGATTGTACTGTAGAAATTATCAATGATTAGCGTATAATCAAAACATATAAGGGTATTGAATAATAACGTAATAATATCAATAACATATCGGGGCATTTTTGTACTGTAATAATGACCAGCGTTTGACTAACAAAAATGACATACTGGGACATTTTTGCGTTTTAGAATTTATTAATGATCAGCGAATAAACAAAACGTGTACGGAACCTTTTAAGAGAGCATCAAAATACACGTCAGTAGTCCACATTTCTATCTCGTTCTTCTTTTCTTCTTTGCTTAACACTATCATACCGATGACAAGACTTTGCTTCCTGTAGTGCGTCTTGGAGATTGTTTTCGCGTAAAAAGGCAACCGCAGTTTCCCCTATCAAGATGACAATCCTGTAGAAATTACTCAACAGCATAAAGAAGGTAAAATAGTTAAGACCGATGTTTACTTGTTGTCTACACTGAGTGATCGGGTCAGTCAGGACAGGTGGGGTCTTGGTAGACTGCACATTGCTGGAAACTACTGATACTGCTGTAGATTGCACTCTATGGTAGTGCCGATTATTAATTATCCGCATCTATAAAAGCCCAAGTCAGTTGCTTCGTAATGTACAAAACACGTCATGCTATAGTTTTGTTCATATCTAAGAGTGTACTACCAGATTCACTTTCTTATTTTGCGTACATAACCCCCAAAGTATGTCTGCATTATGTGGTATAAATTATGTTCCTCAATCCAACTTCGTTGGTACAAAAGACATTATAAATTGTAGCGATGATCACAGATTGTTTGATGAAAAATTTAAGAAGTATTACCATGATTGAATATCTTTTTTGGAGGCTTAATTCTGGATTCAATTGCTTAAAATAACATACAGATGGTAGTGAAAATTACTTTTGCGTAATTAGCGCAGGTATCAGACTATTTTTAATGTCAATATTTGTGATCCGAAATTAACTAGTTTCTTTAAAAATAACCTTCGATCACTGCCTTTCACAATGCCGTTGATTTCTGTCTGTTTTTTTCCCCTAATTAAGCAGTTTAGAAAATTATCTGGAAAAATCCAAGTTAAGCTATTCTTTTTCTTCTTTCTCTTATAAAACAAATATATAACATTCCAAATTGTGTTTGGACAATTGAATCTCTTGAAGAAGAGATTCAATCGCCCGAACAAAATTTGGAATGTTAATGACTCTTCTCAAAGTTAGAGAAATACATTTACTGTCAAAACAGACCTGACCTAATAATACAATGAAGAAAGCAGAAAATATCATACGGACTCGCTCGGTTTTCCAACCATTTAACATTTTTGCGTGGGTGCTGAGAGGAAGTTTTGATATCACCATGCATAGATTCCAGAAGCAAAACCTGTTCCAGGAAAGCTATGGACTTTTAACAGCGAGCAAGTCGCGCTCTAGTGAGAATGCATCACATCTGAGGATGGAAACATTATCAACAAAAATCCTACGAACAGAAGAAAAAAAATAACTCTGTTTAGGAAAATTACAGTTGATGAGGAAAGAATAAGAATCATTAGAGCGTTGAATGGTCATAAAGGCCTTTTTTCCCCCCAAAAAATAAACATCACAGAGTTCATTACATAGCAAAACACTGTGAGTTATAGAAGAGTCAAAAAAGAAAAAAAAATGAAAAATAGATTCAATTGTCCGAGTAGAATTTGGAATGTTAATGGCTCTCCTCTAAGTCATAAATAGATTTATGACATGTTTCAGTAAAATTTATTCAAATTAGAATATGTTCCTATTACTTAATGCTTGTGAATCTTCCCAGACTCTTCAATGTTGGTGTTTTCATGTAAAGTCATAAAGCAATTTAATAGAATATAATGGTCACAATTACAATCGACTTCTTCAATTGACTTGTCGATATAACATACTTTCTCGAATATTTGCTCGTGTTTTAACTAAAAATGACTTGTTAGACTATTTTCCAGGTTCCCTTTTTTATGGTTTTAATAACAACCCGTTGAATTTCTCTTCAGATACATTCATTTACACCAAAAGAAATCATATCTGAACCGAAAAATCTATTTTTAGTTTCTCAATTGATTCATGGGCTTATCGATCCATACTGTGTTTTAAACATCGTCTCTTGTTTTATTATTTAATGAAGCATTTTTTTCCTTCAATATACTTATAGGAGTAGGATCCGGGTGGGGGAAATTTCTTTCAAATATCTGAATGAAGAAATTTTATGAATGAAGAAAACAAACAAATAATCCAAAGTAATTATAAACCAACCTTAAAAATAAAAATTCAATATTTTGCTTTTCATCTAACATAAGTAAGATAATTTTATTAAAGAATTTATCAGTTCTGTGGTTAATTTCTTTGATTATTTTTCTTTTACTCTACTCCTTTGTCGGCTCTAGCGCTAAAAATAATTCTCTCAGAAGCATCTTGAGACGACGATTTCCGAAGACCTTTTTTTTGGGGCCACTGTGATTTTCCGAGAGAGTTCGAAGTTGGTGGACAATCTCTATGGTCGTCGTCTTTAGCGAAAAATCGGCCTTCTTTAAAACATTTCTGCCATTCGAACAGAACTCTTCTATCGAGAACTTCATCACCAAAGGCTTCTTACATCTTTATAAGTGTTTCTGATAAGTTTTTTTTTCTCCAAATTTGACTCTAGAGTTCATTCGGTTTCTGTGCATTCGTTAGAGTAAATTAATCAAAAGTTTTTTCTGCTTCTTCCAACATTAGTGCACGGTCGGAATTATTTTGCTAGAGCAACTTATAGGGGAAACTTTTTGTATGTATCTCAGTTCCCCAGAGACTATTTGGAATAGACCCATGAAATTTATACATATCAAACTTACACCCCTCTATTGATTATCCATACCATTTATAGATTATAACAGAAAACATATCGTTCACAATATTTATTTGAATGGAAGAAGTCAACTGACCTTAGAAACGGTTGCAACGTCTTATAATTACATTAAACCCCACCAATTAATTCTCTATTTTTGTCTCAATGAATATAGTATTCTGAAAATATGTGTTGTTTTATAATAGTATTATAGCATTATTTATTTATACCTAATTATTTCATAGAATTAATTGTTTATTTATTAAATAACAGTTATTGAGTTTTATATGCTTGTGCATAGAACATAGGCCAATTCTCCCCATATTTCAGTGACAGACAGGAAGAATCGAATTATTTGCAATGCAACAAATCTTTATCAAACACGTGTTTATAGTACAAAATTGCAACTGTTTAAAATAAAAACTGATTTTTTTCACACTCCAGTGAATTGCAACCGTGGGTTTCCTGAAAGGTGCAACGACATCCCAAAATGATATAGTTGATAAATTTTTCGAAACTTTTTTTTAACCCCCCACCAAAATGATTACAAAGTTAATGAACCTTTTAAAACCTTTTTTAAAAACTAATTTTTAAGAAACACAGACATAGCTAATAAACCTTTTCTTTTTTTTCCATAATTCCCAGAACCAATTCTGCTGGCTCCTGGAAAGCCATTCCACCGAAAACCAAGAAAAAAAAAGAAATTCATTCATTTAGAGTCACAGTTGTGGTGTGTGAAAAATCACATACAACTGTGCAATCTTTACTTGCCCAAGACTTGCATATCCAGCGTTGTGGCCACTCCTCAGTGGATTTAGAGTAGCTTTCTTCTACGGGGTCGATTTTGGTTTCCTTCACCATCTTCTTCGTGATTTTCTTCTCCCAGATTCTTTTGTTTGCCTTCAGCTGCAAAGTTTCTTTTGTTTTCTTCCTCTAATGTCATCTTTATTGGTGGAGCTTCGTTTCCTGCCCCTCGCACTCATTTATCTGGCACCTGCATTGGGGTGCCTTCCCTTGAGGCTTGGGATCTTGAGAGGGGACGCTCAGACGGAGGGTGGTCCTGTCGGAAAGGGTGGCCCTACTACGGGCGGCACAGCAGAAAGCAGATGTTGGAAGTAGTGACCCTGTCAGAGAAGGCACAGAAGAAGGGGGTCCTGTTGGGGGAGAGATGGCCCTGTCAGAGGAGACACAGTAGACGATGGCCCTGTTCGAAGAGGACGCTCAGAGACCACGGACGGTGCAAAATAACATTCCTGGATTATCTACCTATCAAACAACCAAATCCATGTGCATTTAAATTATGTGGTTGTTTGTGTTGCCACCCGTTGCAGGGCCACCCAGACAATCTGCATTTACCTCCAAAATACTTGCTTATGTTGAAAAATACTGCTGTGTGGTCTGTGTCTTGCTAGCACATGGTGTGCGTCTAGCTAGCGCATGGTGGTTGAATATGGCTACTTGTTGCAACTACCCTCAACCCTTCTTTCAGTCATGACAGCACACCATGTGCTAGCTAGACACACTGACTTTGACACATGCTAACCATGCTTCTTAGAAGTCAACAGAACAATGATCGAAGTAAGTTTCGATTAATTCATGTAAACGCTCAGGACAGAATGACAAAAATACGGCCAGTGAAAAAAATTACTTTCATACCCCCGACACTTTTTTTTTCAATAAATGCAGCAACAGGCGTTGAATGAGTCCTATGTCCTCCTGGTCCGAGTAAGGAGAGGGGTATAATCGTGCATGTGCAGTATAAATGTCATCACTTTTGCTTTTTTCTCATTGGATGAATAAGCTTTGTTACGTCCCTTGTTGCAACCGTCAACAGTCTCCCCGTACAACTTGAAATTTAAGCTGCAGTCCACAAGACCCTCTTACACTGCTCCAGCTGGAACACAAACTTTCGTCTTGTATTTAGGAAGAAGTAAATATTTCAGTTTGTAAAGCAAATTGTATAAACTAAGCGTCTGACTCTTTAAACTAAATCTTCAAGGTCAAAAGAAAACAAAATCATATTGCTCAAATCTATCCACATATTACTTTGAATAGCAACGTGTGTTTGAAAGTGAAGAAAAAAAACGTTTTGCATCACAAAAAATGACTAGAAAGATAAATGATATTGTTATTAGAAGTAGCAACTGTCATGCGAGCTCTTTTCTTTCATTTCTTTCTTTTTTTCCGTGAGAGAAATCTATTTTGCTACTACGTTTGTATCATGCACGCGCCTTCGTTTGTACCTAGAATAGATTGAATTACTTGTAATAGTTGAGTGAAAATGGAACGTAAATAATTCTTTTCGGGTCAAATAAAACCTTTGTTCGACTCTTTGCATCATTTACTCTGTGCGAGTATGTTATCTTTGTGTCTTGACCTAAAATAGTTTAGTTTCGACTATTTCTTAGCAAATCATCGTTGCTTCATTTTTATTTCCACCCCTGCTCCGAATGTCGATGAAATAAGTTAGAGGGGTGTCCGCTGACACTTTTCAAGGTTTTGGCGTGGCAAAATGGTATAAACGGAATATATCCTTGCAACTCTATTACCAATGAATAGTACTGACTTTTTCATATGGGAACATTAAGTTGGGTTTACATAAAACAAGCGTACTGCACAATTATTCTCTATCGACTACAAGGCTCAAACTTTGAAGACCCTCGCTTTCGATGAGAAGGCCTGATCAAGCGCAGGATGGGTGGTGGCAAACGTCCCGTTTGCACCCCCAGCAGACGCCCATAATGTTACTTTACTCTTCCAATTGCATTTTTAGGTTTTGGTATTGCCTTCCAACCTATGGATCTTGTTATCCTTTTTGTAACCATCATAGTTATTTTGTTGGGGCTGTCGTTGTGAAGATTGTTTTTCTTCGTTTATACCTTAAAGAGGGTTTATTAATGCATTTTATAAATAAGGTTTACTTTAGTATTTTCAGTATTAAAGAGAGAGCACGTCAGGATCTAAAAATTACAAACGTCGCCCGAATATACAAATAAGGTGTTTCTAGTTGGTCCCCACAAAAGGCTAACATCCATAATTTCAAAGCACGGTAGTCTGAAAAGACAAAAAAGATCAAGTTGCATTTTTTTCCCGCCGAAAAAGACCCAAATTGCAAGATCTTTTTCATTTCATCACCGCAAAATGAACCTTTATTTATTTTTAGTTATATTCCAGATCAGTGAAATTGTCAGATATACGTCTCTCTTGTTGAATTCCAGATCAGTCAGGCTTTCAATTTTTTGCAGTTTTGTTCAAGATGATCGCTACAACTATTGAATTGTTATTTCCGATGAGAAGAGCGGTTAAACGCCTAAGTTTCCGAGTCATCGACCGGGATATTTTCAGTTTTTAAGCGATTCCCTCAGACAATCCTTCAATCGCATCTTTGGCTTGCGGGGAGTATGTTTTCTACCAGCAAGCTCTCCATACAAAAGCTGCTTTGGGCATTCTTTCATTGCTCATTTCTGCTAAATGACTTCCCGAACGAAGCCTGTGCTTCAGGGCCGTGGCTTCGATACAATCACAGTGACATCTCTCAAACACTTCGATATCACTTGCGTGCATCCTGCAATGCACACCTATATTTCTTTACAAGCATTGTTGATGAAAGTGTTCCAGTGAGACACAAATCTTGCAACCATAAAACACATACATACATACATACATACATACATACAGAAATAGCCAGGCAGGCAGCTAAACCAACTTGAACACTGAAGAAACGTATTTTGACAGTTCTGGTTGGCGGTTTCTTATACATAACCAAATAGAATCAAATAGAACAGCTGAAAATATGTGGAACAACTTATACAAATACACTGAAAAAAAGCCACTTCTACTCTGAGGGTGATGTGGATAAACATCGAAATATTAACAAAATTATCAATGTCTCTTGTTTGTAAATCGAATACTGGTTGCCCACAAAAGTGGGGTTTTTTTCGGCGTTACTTTCACTCTTTATACAATAACAGATTATAACAACATCACATTTAAATGATAATGTCACCTTGAAACATGGGCATCCACTAGGAGGACTCTGATCCCCCACTCCTGAATCAGACCTCAGTAAGGGAGACCGTGACTAGTTTTTTTCACTTGGGTGGCTTTAACTTCCTGTGAGATTAATCGATTGAAAGGTAAGTATGGTCTCAAGTTACTATGGAAAAGAGACTCTTTGGATAGGTCGTTTAAATCTGAAACATTTGTCAAATCTATTGTACCATCATTTAAATATTCTGAAAAAATGTACGAAGCTACCCAACTAATGGGGTTAGTTGGTTCAATTTAATTAGGCAAGTTAATTCTTTTGCTGTTAGGTACGTATGTGATCAATATGGTGTTTTAATTGGAAAAAAAAAAATGAATCTTAAAACCAGGCAGAAGTATCAACAGTAACATGAAACATATTTGAGTAAAAAGTAAAAGATTTTTGGAATATAATGACCATTTTGGAGGACAAGTGAGATCATATGAGAGTGGACCTCCATGATGCATTGTATCAAGGTGGAAGATAGAAAAAGAACAATAAGAAAAGAATGGTGAAACAAATAACTTGTTTGTTTGATGTTTGTCTTCTTATTTGGTAGGGCTTTTGCTTTTGCTCTGTCTCAATAGCATGCTCTTACAGAAAATCAAGTAGCCCCCCCCTACAATGTATCAACCAGCCCCGAACGCCACGGTTTTCTTTACATTCTATTCTAAGGAAAAGTCCTGAAAGAAACTGTCTGAAATTTACTGTACACACTGTTTATTACCACTTCTCACAAACATAAACTACGCTATCACCGACCCTACAATATACCCTGAACTAAGTACTCGTTTGTCAAAGTGAAAAAAAAGTACGAAATCAGGATGAAACACTTTTCGTACTTACAACACATACGAAGCAAACTCCGTAGCGAAAAGAAAAGGAGAAATTGAGATTGAATTGTGGCTAATAGAAGCGCTATCAAATGATAAGAACAAATATTAAAAGCAAATAATCAACTTGCCCCTGCAGCCAACTGGCCCCGAACTCCATTACAATTTTAGTTATGTACCCTCTCCCCCACCTCGCCCCGACTAAATTACTGAGTGGTGTTTACATCATTGCGTTTCCTTGGGATCAGGCTCACGTTTCTCTGTCAAAGGTCAAATGCACCATCTGACATCAGGATCTTACCGTGGGTCGTACTTGCTTATATTACAATTGACGACGGATGCGGCACGTTCTCCATGATGGAATGTCGATCGTTTACTAGGGTTGCCACTAAGATATATCCCGGATATATATCCCCACTAGAATCCCCTCCGACCTGGAATTACTATTTTTGCCCCTCACCCTGGAAAAATGGCAGCAGACGCCCCAATTCTGGTTTGAAAACGATCGAAACATAGTTTCTGAGTGTTATTCTTCAACTGTTATTCATTCTCCCTTATAATAGATTGTGTAGGCTGTTCACACGTAACGATGAATTTTTTAGAATCTGATCTGTTGTACTTTCGTTCCTGTACAAAGGTATTTTTCTTTCCTTGGACAAGACCTAGATGAGCATACAGACACGCGACCGATTTTCCGGCTCTGTTGGTTTCAGAATTATGCTGGATTGTTTATTTGGCCGGACCAACAAAGTTCGTGTCATGATAATTCAATAATGCACCTTTGACTCATCAATTATCTCAATGATATATTTTCGCAAATAACAAAGACTTGTCACTTTAGCTCAGTCAGTAAGACAACCTTGTGGTAATCAGTTGGCAGTGAATTCAAATCACTGTTCGTGGTGTAAATTTTGCTTACCGTTTTACACCCTTAAACTTTGGTGAAGATTGTTCTTGTTGTTCACGTTTATGTTCTTGTTACGGTAGAAAAATAAAGTCAACTCCAGTTTTGGATTTTGACAATAGACAATTGACAAGACAATAGCATACGTACCACACAGCTCCTGCGCTGGAACAACACGTACCACACTTCTATCTTTTCTTGCTTCGATGTGGACTTGTGTTGATACCTGTACTTTGCCTCGAACCTACAACTACCGGGTAAATGTAAGCAAATTGGGCTATGGATGTCACAAAATAGATTGAGCAGTAACAACAGTGGAAATAACAATGAAGAGATAGCTCCACTCAAAACGCCACCAGTGGCCACTCAGTGAACTAGTACGAGAAATTCAAATTCCCGCTCATAATTTTGTCTTGATTGAGAGTAGTAGTGAATCATCTGTTGTCGGAAAATCCATGGTGTACCTGTATTTGTCACCATTTGATATTTTCAGAAGATCAGATATATTCATTCTTGATATCTATCAAGCTCAGTTTAGTACTCTTCAAGGCAAGAGAAAAGGCAATGTAGCCATGAAGATTATTCTACACCCATGGAAAAGGCTTGTGTATCAAGAAAATCAGCATTCGAAATTCTGTTTTTTTTTTCCTTGAGCTTTCATACTGACCTTTACAAGTGTGGGGAATACTTAACGAGAATTGTCACCTTTCTTCAAATGTGTTTGTTATAAGGATGCTAGGCTAGAAGTACGTTAGTTGAAACGTACACCTGCTGGGAGTGGGAGGATATCTACTTTTTGCTTCTCCCACCCCACTTTGCCTCTTCTTCTTCAAATCGTCTCACTGAGTTGGTGTCACAAAATGCTGGATCAAATAACAAGCACTGCAGAGACATTTAGGCCAGCGAACAGTTCATTTTAATGCATTACTCCAAGCTCTACCAACGGCGGGGGAAAATGGCTAAATAAATACACAGAGTGAAGCAGGGAAAAAAAAACAAAGAAAAAAAGGAAATTAGCGTGGCACGTGTCTGCTGAAAGAACGGGTAACTGGTCAATTGGACGTGATGAAGCCTCGGGAACTTTGTTCTTTCTATTCCACCTCGACAAGTAACTCTGAAACCAAATAAAAAAAGTGGATCGCTGTGTATATTTTTATAGCTTTCATGACTCCACCGGACAACAGACAACAGAGCGGCGGCAACGATGTCGGCGACGTTTACGCCGGTTAATCTCTCTCATCGAAAAGTTACTTGGTTTTGTCCGTTTTTAACCCTGTTCTTCGGAAACCCATGAGTCCAAACTGATCGGATTACTGCTTCCCCTCAAGTGAGCACAGTGTTGCTATTATGAACAAAACTATGGAGGAAAGACATCGTAAAACACCTGATACCAAACAAGGAAGCCTTAAGAGAATACATTCTAATATGGACAGCGTCATTTCTGCTCAACAACAATTAACACTCCGCAGGAATTCAATGGTGGGTCTTTGATTTATCGTTATGTTAACGTCTAAATCTGTGTTTTCAAAACTTTATCAAACTCTTCCTCCTTTTAGAGCATGTTCTTCATAAGCAACCCCCATACAGTGGATCAATAATGATTCACAGAAAATATTGAACTATTTTTTTTTCAAAATTTAAGCATCTATTATATATATTTAAGCGTACACATATAGTATGCATTTAAGCATTTATTCTCAGACACTCTTTATGTGTTGGAGGTATTGATTTGTATTTTTCGCCTCTTGTCCCCTCAGCACCCTGTGTCTGTCGCCCCCCGTACCAATACCTTAACCTCCACAGCACCTCGGGTAGGGGGTGGGTGGGTAGCACACACTTTGGGAATCACTGTTCTATTTTAAAGTTCCCTTAAATTATCTTTCCCGACTTCTATTTCAGCTATGAATTATACGACCGACGCCACTATTTTTCATTTGTCCGAAGGAAAGTGACTATATTCGCGTGTCAAACAGACCGTCGAGCTGAGATACGAACCAAGTAAGGTATGTAAAGAAATATTTATTGTTGGCTATGAGAAAAAAAAAACATTTCGTTCTTGACCCTCGTCAGTTGTCTCTTTCTTTTCCCTGTTTACATACAAGTATGCGCTCACACGAACGCACTCACGCACACACACACACACATAATACTGCGAATGTATGCAAGTATACAGGCAATATTCAACATAACTTGCGAGAGAACGAAAGTAGATGGTATAATATGATCATATATACTACTGCAATTTCAAGGGTTTTCGATTTTTTTATATAGAAACACACACACACACACACACATATATATATATATATATATATATATATATATATATATATATATATATATATATATATATATATATATATATATATATATCGTGGCTTGGATTTTTTTTCAGATCTTATAAATAGAAGAATGCCACCGATTTTACCGGTAACTATTTTAATCCGTACCAACTTACGAGCAGACACTTGAATTTCTCGCTGATCTTGAATTTAACCGTTGAATTCATGATTGATATTTGTATGATTTAAATTTATAACAGTCTTAATTTTTTAAAGGGATGACATGTGCATGATTAGGGGGTCAGACGTGTATCATAGAACGACCTCTCTTGATCCGGCAAAATGGGATAATCTGGCACGGTGTAGGGGTCAATGGTACAGGAAAATAAGTGGTGTACTTACAATACTTTTCTTCCATGTTTTTTTTTTGTTTTTGTTTTGGCTCTTTGATCCCAATTATTGAGTAATGTCAACAGCTTTTTTCTTGTACGAAAAATATCGAGTTTTTAATGCCGGAACATTTTACAAACAGGATGATAAATTATTTGCTCAAGATTCTCCCAATTTTTTGCCTCTTCAACAAATAAAATCGAATGAACGAGATGATTTTTTTTTTAAAGCTATGTCTTGATGGTCTCCATTTTCATTGAAAATAGGAAAAAATGCAAAGAAAAGTGTTTAGATGTTTCATTGACCGCTCCTTTCGCACACACACGCGCGTATTTTTCTCTTCTATGAATCGGGTACTTTCTGTGATTTCATCGTTAAGGTTATTTTGTCCATATAAATCATATAAGTATATGACTGGATAGATTTGAAGAACGAAAGCTCATTTTTGTTTAATACTTAGTCATATCATTTAAACACGTATATAATACTTGCGACTTGACACACTTATCCCCGTATCCCTCACCCTTTCGAAAACAGTGAGCAAAGTCATCTTTCTGGATAGCCATCAAATGCTTCGTTGCGTTCGACTTCATCTCGTTCGCGGTCTGAAATCTCTTTTGAAAGAGTCAGAAGTCGAAGGGAGCCAAAACTGGATTGGGGGAAGGATGACAAATCTTGCTGATGCAATGTTTCGTCCGAAAAAAAAAAAAACCCGCGCGAGACGCGAATGCGACGGTCACATGGTACAGAAACTCGATTGAGTAATCCCAAACAAAAATGTCTGTTCACACATGCGCAGTAAACCATACTAATTGATTGTTAAGTTATATGCAGGCTGCACAATTGGGCCTTGGGATATTCAAAACGGCTGGATACTTTCCGGATATACCTCGTATGATTTTGTGAATTCAAAGGCGTGTGTGCTCACAAACCAAATCAAAAAAAATTAAATTGATGAATGTTAATTTACTTATTTTAATTGGCTCGCTTTTCTTAATATTCTCCCAGATTGTATTCCCATTAGATGTGTTCATACATAACTCTTTTAGAAGCTTTGTTGGTCTTCTGTTAACTGACGTCATCAAATAACAATCATTTATTCTGAAAATCTGTATTTAGTATGTAGGGGGGACTGGAGATCGTTCCAACCAGAGACGATTGCAACAAGTCTTATTCCTCGAATCAGAAACTTATTTCAGTGATGAAACTCATATTGCATGTGCACAATTTGGCCCTGCCCCAATCTGGGATACAGAAAGAACATTTATTGACAAAAAAAAACAATGTGTTTTGAGGGCATAAAAATAAATTTTTTACAAGTCGTATTTTTGTCATTCTGTCCCGACCGTTTCTATGAATTAATCAAAACTTAGTCTGAATCATTGTTTAATTGTTGTCCAAGGGACGTGGTTAGCATGTGTCAGTCAGTGTGTCTAGCTAGCATATTGTGTTTTGTCATGGCTAACAGGGTTGGGACGGATGCAACAAGTTTTAATAGATTTGGAAAATTCATTAGCTGCGTCATTTTGGGATGTCTGAGTTTTTTTAAAATCAGTTTTTAAATTCTTTTTAAAGGTTTATAAGCTGTATCATTTCGGGATATCTGTGTACCTTCCAGATCGTTGTTTACATTCACTGGAATGTCAAAAAAATCAGTTTTTAGAACAGTTTTAGTAACATTAAATAGCATATATAATATCTCCTCATTGACTCAATATAGACCTATGTTTTATACATGAACAAACAAAACTCGATAACGGTTATTTGACAAATGATTCTATAATATCATTATAAAATAATACATATTTTCAGAATACTATGTCCAGTGAGGCAACGTGCAAATAGTAATTGGTGAAATTTAATGGATTTTTAAGGCGTTGCAACCGCCCCTAATTAGTGTTGCAACTGTCCCAGGGTTGGGGTCCATTGCAACATCTGACATGAACTTAAATGAATATTTTGAACGCTATGTCATATGTTGTTCTCATCGAATGATATTGCTAATCATCAGAGACATAAGTAAGTTTTATATATAGTCTAGTCCAGATAGTCTTCATGTGATGAAAAACAGAAAAAATATTAGACGATGGTATCAAATTGAGCTCAAATCCGGCTGGATTTGTCTTGGACAGCGAAAAGTTCATTATAATAGATTTAACAGCGTGGCAACTTTATATAAATCTTTCACTTTCAGTGAGTAGTAGTACTAATTTTTATTTAACTCGTTTTGAATCTCGAAATGAAAATAAAAAGTTATTGTCGTATTTGATGGGTAAAAAAAGGACACAAGAAGCCTTTATTATTTGCACTAAAGACTAAGCGTTGATATTAATGAGATAGAATGAATAATTTACATGTAAATATTCTTCTTCGGGAGAGAATAACATTGAAACCAGGGATACGTGATATCCGTTATGATATGCTGAACGTGATTTCGCATATTGTATATTTCTTGACGATATACAAAACTTCCGTTGTTTATTCGATTTTAAAACGAACGCGTGAGATCACATCAGTAGACTTAATCAAATCGAAATCGCTCACCTTTTGAAGCAGAGGAAGAAGTCAAGACTTGAATCGCAGCTGGTTTATATGACAGTAGAACGATTTTCAAGTAATACTGATGCTGAGCTGGTAAGTGTTGTTTTCGTCAGTCAAGTTATGGGAAACTGCTTGATATATATAATCCTAAAGAGTCCTTTTGTGTAAAACCGTTTTTCAAAGACATCCAGATAGCATCTTAGAACACGGTATTTTTTATGAGTTTTTCAACGTCATTCAGGACCGAAATACATTGTACAGCAATGCTACAGACAATTATTTTTTCCGTGTCAAAACGTTTCGATGACGGGCGTTTCATCGACAGACGTTCCGTGGAATAGACGTTCCATTGATAAACCTTTATTCGGTCGAAAGGATTTTCGTCGACAGGGTTTTCACCGACAGACGTTTCGTACACGTCAATTTAAAGTAAATTTCACGTTACTTTCTTCATTTCAGATTCTATTTATGAATCTATATATTTATTGTCACAGATTAATTATTTATTTGATACTATAAGAAAAAATAAACTTGATCATGTATCGATTGATTAGAATAAAAAAGAAATTTTGATTTGATTTAAAATTTTAACAATATTTCATTTAAAAAATGAAAGTCGTACTTTTTATCGATAGGATTTCTGGTAAAACAGACTTTAAGGTGTTCCAATTTTTAGATTTTGTTTCTTCTACTTGAACTTGATACTTAAAAAGTTTAATCTAGAATCTGAACGAAAGTACTTTTTAAAAGACCAACATGGCTGCAAAAGACGGCTGGATAATATGCTTATTTTCCAGCCTCATTTTCAGTGACATTGGTTACGGGTATTTGTGTTTACAGCAACTGAGTAAAAGAAAGCTGTATTTTATTTGTTCAACTTATCGATCTCATTGTAATTTTCTACCTTAAAATCTTACCCTGGATCTAATGAGCATGCATACTAAATTGTGTAGCTGTATTTCAAAACCGTTTGGCCGTCAAACGAATTCCTCCCAATTATTGATATAGAATTTTATGAATAATAACAGTGAAATCTACAATTTTTATCAAGGACATTTTGTATCATTACGATCGATACGCATTGGTTCTATTGTTAGTTTTAATCACGGGGTAAATTTATAAGTTCATGAAGAACCCAGTGTGGTCTGACCATCAGCCAATAAGTTTGTGGGATGAAAGGATGAAGTTTTACCAAAAGGTTCGGGGACTTTGGGGCACGAAATGGCTCTCCCAGAGAAAGAAAAATTAAGTTCTTTATTTCTTAGTGGAATGATTTCGAAAGATGTGTAAAATATCCTTGACCAATGAACAGATTGATCAAGCTTTACGGACCTTTTTGATAGCACCTCATATACTGCGGAAACAATGTATAATATACCTGTTATAGCATCGGCAAAGTGAACTACCACACAATCATAGGCAAAAAATTACCTCTGTTAAATGTACAAATAACATTTGATGAACATCAATCATATAATTTTATTTTTGGAGTAACTCGAATTTTAAGCGCTCGCTTACAGAAATGGAAAATGAATGAGAACGGAAATTTAGAATTTCTCATCAGACATTTTCAAGGCAAAAAGATCAAGGTAACTTGTTTTTTAATGTATTACAATATAGCATATTGATTATCTTGGAGCATGCCTTCAAGAGTTATCTTCATTCTTTTGGAATTTAGAAATTACTCCTGGTAGAGCTCCGTCGCTTAAAGCCAATGGGTCTATGCATTGTTATATTCTATTATTTCAAGCAAATGTGTACTTTTTGTATTCCCAATATTCTTAAAGTTCAATACATGAAGAAAAATAACAGACAACGACGTTGCATATACAATTTTTGATAACTCGTGGCAACACTTTTTTCTATAACAAAAACATTGATAATATTTTTTTTTAGATGTTTCCAATTGATTTTTCAAATTGATCCCCGTTAAAATGCCTGTCACAGAAACAAATGATTATTGCATTAAAAGTTCTTAAAAATATCGCCTGAAATGCAATATAATTCATTCGCAAAGGAAATATATATATATATATATATATATATATATATATATATATATATATATATATATATATATATATATATATATATATATATATATATATATATATATATATATATATATGTATGTATGTATGTATGTATGTATGTATATATATGATCTTCGCCTGATGAGGCCTAGAGAGGGTAGAAACATAAACTTGTTTGTGTAGTGAATTCACATCCAATTATATATTTCCAACTCTACTTTACAACAACTTGACTTTCTAAGTATAAAGTTGAATGTATCGAGTACTCTATGAAATAAGTCAATCACATATCAGACGTTGCTTTATATTATGCTGTATTGCTGACCTGATCTATAATATATATATATATATATATATATATATATATATATATATATATATATATATATATATATATATATATATATATATATATACATATATATATATATATATATATGAAGTTTATACTTTAGTTATAAGCACTGTTTAGTCTGCTCCCTTTTTTTTCTTCTTTTTTTTTCTTTTTATTCTCGGGGTTGATTTAAAAAAAAAGAAGGAATATGACGTACTATGACGTGGAAATAGATAATTCCTTTCCCTTTCTTTTTCTTATAATCCCCTTATTAAGATGACAGATTTCTTTCTTTGTTACGAATGCTGTCCTTTTCTCTTTAATCACTCGCTCTTTCGGTCAACTAATTTCTTTCAAACGCCGTTGACCAATTCAAATCTGATTTTGATATGAAATTATCCCGTTATTAGAACTGTCAATTGACGTCACAGTTAAAAATCAGATCAAATATTATGAACTTATTTTTTTTTTAAATAATAAGTCAAAATATTATTGAAATTAACACAAATCATTTTTTAAATAAGTAAGGAAACATTTGCGTATTTTTTTTCTTTCGGAGTTCAGAAAGTTTAGTGTTTACAGGTTTTCACATTCAAAAAGCCTTTTTTATTGTAACCACATCTTTGAAAAAAATACAAGCAAGTAAAACTAAAACTCTGCGACGTTTTACTCTTTTCTTTCATTCTCTTTGAAAAGTTTAATGTCTTTTTAATACCTTTGCAACAATTCAGTTCACAACGTTGCTATCATAATAACAGATTTTTAGTATCTTGTTTCACTGGAAATGAACCAAATTAAGAGTGACTTCAGTGGTTCCAGCAGTCAATGTAAAACCCGAAATAGTATATAACAAGTCATGATTCTTCGAATATTACAAGATAACCCAGCGAAACGTGTGGTCACCCTCGGGGAGAAAATTAGCGCAATCTAATGTGACTAGAATGAACCCAATTCCATTCGTTTTTACAACTAAATGAATCAATAAATAAGTATCATTTAACCATAATTAGTATTTAATCTCGTTTGATTTATTTGTGATTCATATTGAAAGGGGAGGGCGTGAATGTAGACCCAACATTTTTGTTCAGTTGAAAATCATCCATTTTTTTTTCTCGTTGCATTCTTCAAGTTAGCACATTACAAGGTTACCTTAATTCAATATCTCTGGATCAAGGCTTTTCATGACAGGAAAGCCTGTGGATACAATCCAGCATTCCAGGTATTACAGGTTACATCCAGATAAGCAGGATACAACTTTTAGTATCCTATGGATGGATTAGCCGAGGTACCCAGCGTTGCCAGGGGTAAAAAAAAAAAAGAAAAAAAAAAAACCCCAAAAAACAAACAACAACAACTCTAAATCTAGCTTCTCTAGAAAGCAAATGATAGTTTAAAGAGATTTCCAGGAATCAAATTAGTGAGTGTGCACTTGCGTACCCTCACCCAAACCGGTCGGACCAGCACACACTCCCTGGCAAACCTGTGCAGACCAACGCACATCCCGGGCAGGGCTGCGTATTCCCTCCTAAAATCTTAATACGTTAATTGTTATCAAAACTCAGAATTCATGTGCTCACTTTTGGCGTTAGTAGTTCGCACATCAATGAGGAATGTTGGATTTAAATTTTGCTTATGTTCCTTTTGGGTTGGGATTAGGATTCAGAGGTAGGGTTATAGTTTTTATTCTTAGAACATGTTTCATTGTCTGGTTAGGATTAGCCTGCTTAAAAGATACAGCTAAACTATTACAAGCCGTGTCAGAAAGATAAATTCGTATTCACGATTACCTACGAAAGAAGTAAGGTCGCAATTTAGCTTTATAACTTCATTGTAAATAGAATCCCTATTTATAAAACGTTTATATAAGTCTTAAAGTCTGATAGACTGAATGCGCACGAAATCAAAAAAAAAAAATAGGAATTTTCTCCGTAGGATTTTGAACTCGGTCCACCGATCGTATTCACCTTGTTTCTAAACACTGGTGTATTGTTGCTTTCACGGCTTCCTTTTGAAAGAAAAGTTGGCTTGTTTTTTTTTCATGTGAGCGCAGATCTCGTTGAAAGCAACGACTTAAAAATGTGGGCAGTAGGTAAATTGAGATCTGCTGATTTCGAATATACCAATATCTTTTCTCTGTAACGCATTCCATTACGACAGAAAAATCATCTCACCACTTTGTCCGTATTGAAATACGATACAATTCATCTACATAAACCACACAGGTATATTAATGAAGACCAAATAGTTTAATTCATGATTGTAATTATTACACAGACCTGAAAATGACGCACTCACTTTCCCTGTCTGTGTAGATGGTCAATTCTAAGGAATAGCATATGATTACAAATTCATTATTATGAGCATATTGCAAAAAGACGTGCGTGGACTTTCTATAAAAATGAAAAGAAAGCATCAATAGAGTCTGGTAACAGTATCAAAGAACAATGACATTGCTTTTTCTCTCCCAAGCGAAGTATTAAGTTCTTTTTGACACTAACCTCAGTTAAGGGAGATGAAATCGGGAGAATCTCGAATGTCAATCTTTGCGATTGGATGACAATATCAGTGACATTGCTTCTGATATAAAAGTAACCTCGGACACTGAAACCTAAGAAGTGGCCTCATTTTATGGAAGCTTTTAGCCACGGAGTAATGCAAAATTCATGTTCAGAATATGCTAGACTTCAGTGAGTGAATTAAAACCAACGATAAAAAAAAATCCACTTTAAAAAAAGTGAGTATTTTGTTTAACTCTTACCAAATCACATGTTAGAAAATGTCTGGCCAAGCTATGTAGATATAAGGATTCATTTCGTGACAAAGAAATAAAACCTTCCTCTCTTTGCCTTCCTGTTTTTCTTTTTCTCTTTTCCTTCAATTTTTTTTTATATAGAACAATAAGAAAATGAATAATCAGACGAATCGCCTTTAACTAACAATGACGCAAAAAAAATTACACAATCTTGTTTTAGAAATCTCAACTCGTAAAAATAATGTATTATGTTGAAAAACGTAATATCGATACAAGAGTTTGTATAATTAGTATTTATTTCCCTATTACAGATTATCTTCTTTCTTTTTTATTTGTCTTTTTATTATTGGTAAAAGATTCATGTTTATAATCCGCTATAAAAATGCAAAACTGGAGAAAGTAGACCAATGCATCTACCAAGGACAACGAATCTCCATGGAATCGTCAAAACAAGAAGAAACCAAGCGAAGAATCACTCTAGGGTGGCAAGTCTTTGGTAAAGCTAACTCAAGCTTCAAGATCAATAAGATCCCACTAGTTCTGAAAAGAAGAGCACATAACTAATGCATCCTCCTGATAGCCCTCAATGGAGCTGAAATATGGACCCTAACCAAGAGACTGACCTACAAAGTGAGAGCCATACAACGCACACACGGGAGAACCATGCTCAACCTCACATGGAGAGACCACAAGACAGCACAGTATATATTTAGGAAAAAAACAGGAGTCCGAGACATCATATAAAATCATTAGGAAACTAAAATGGCAATGGGCTTGACATGTTGCAAAAATTACAGACAACTGATGGACATCACGACTCACAACAGGGATCCCCAGAAATAAAATGCAGAATATGAGATGGTGAGACGAACTGGACTGGTTCAGAAAGTATTGGCTCAGCATCGCCCACGGTAGAGAGGTGTGGCGAATCCTGGGGAAGATCTATATCCAACGACGGACAATCAAAATCTGCTGCTGATGACGAAGTTTTGTAAAAAAATCTTACATTTCATTAGACAGTAATATATATTTGAATTTTCCATCTAAGAAAAATCTGGGTACAGTATCTATAGTTATACAAGAGTTTCGTTTGTTAAACTTACATATCAAAAAGGTCTCGTTAAAACAATATTTTGGTGATCAACTCGTAACATCTTATTCCAATGTTTATATCCAGAACTATTCGAAAAGTCCAGATATTATCAAGATAATGGAATGTTGATCAACCAGTGTGATTCCTACTTTTTGTTTGTTTGTTTGTTTTGGGGAAGGTAAAAAGAGTCATTTAGGTTAAATAAGTACCATAAGTTCAACGGTGTGTTCACCCTCCTTACGTCTATATTTATCCGTGTTATTGCCAGGCTGGCATCCAAAGAAGAGGGGGCGTGTGTGATTCAGTTTCCTCGTGCTTAGAAAACCTGCGTCCGAAATCCTGGATTTTACGCAAACACGAACAGACCCCTGACATCGGTGTGGAACACACAACAATTTGACTGCGAGACAGATCTTATACTTAGCTTGGCTAAGGTTGTCACAAGACCACAGCAGTGAGATGTCCTGTGAGTATCGAACTCACCACATCAGCTAAGTTGTCTGCGATATCAGCTTGCCAACGATTGTACTACGAGAGGTGCGCAGGAGAAGGTGGTAAATAATGGAGATAGCAAGGATTTGTCAGCCACTTGACTAACTAATGGACGGTTCATCAACAAGTTCTAAAGGGCTATAAAATTCTAAACCCCTTTTCCTGGAGTCTAACCGGACAATTTCAATCTTCATTAATCACACCACATATCACTATATTTTGCAGTATTTGTCAGTGTAGACTTATTCTTTTCCATTATATTTATTCACAGCTTATCTTCCATATTTAACGCCTAGAAGTAGGTAGCGAACATCGTTTCCAGGCATAATGTTATCAGGCTGATATGAATAAACATCGAAATATTACCGAAATCCACCACGACTCTTGTCTGTTAATCAAATATTCATTACCTACCTGTTATCTCAAACCTTTGTGAGAATAAAAATTGTGTAATCTGCTATTCATAGCTGGTAGCCTGATTTCGAATTAAACGATGGTAGCAAATGGTGAAAGAAGTTACTGAAATTCCATTCAGTGGAGAGAAAAAGGAATTGTAGAACAAAATGTAGGGCCGTAAGGGAAGTTTATAAAAGGAGGTTCGCTCATTGATCTGACTATTTGAAAACTACCCTAGTATAGTTCTAATTATGAATTAATCTTTTGAAATTTGCACACGTCATTCTGATTCACTGAAGTTTTGAAACTCAAGGCCTGCATCAAACTTTAAGAACATTAAGCAGAATTTCTCTAACCTAAATTTATAGCAAAATTACCGTGTTTTTTTTTGTTTTTTGTTTTTTAACGACGGGAGTGGGTGACGCCATCAGAAGGATGACGCCATCAGAAGGGTGACGCCATCAGAAAGGTGATGCCATCAGAAGGGTGACACCATGATGTTTTGACAGCAGAAAAATTTAACATTTATCACTATTTTTAACGCCATTTTTCAACAACTTTTAGCCATTCTTTAGCTATTTTATCGTCATTTTAAGCCATTTTTAACTATCAAAAAAGCCATGAAAAGGCAAACGATTTTTCTTAGCACGTTCCAGCGTTTTTTTGTTTTGTTTTTTTTTTTGCATTTTTTGTGGTCGATTTAGCGCAAAATTATCTTGAGTTAGCAACACTGGGATAGAAGTTACCGCCCCGGGTGACACCAAGGAACCCCACTGATCTGGGAGGGGGGACTCGTTCTCATCTGTAATTTTCTAAGTCATGGATCCACTACTGACTCCTACACTCCGAATTCTAACTGTTCGTTAAATATCAAATTGTATTCAGCAGAAACTGGAAAGCTGAGTGGGCTAAAGAAAGTTTTTACTCTTAAAGCGCACCGGATAACCAAGATGATAGTGCTATTTTAGGGAAAAAAATTTCCAGCACAGTACGTACAATAACAATAATTTTCAGATTTGACCCCTGAGGACCGCGATATTTCAAATTCTAGATGGCCGCCAGTTCACCGGGTCGAATGTTCAAACGCGTTCAATTTTGGAATCAAACGGTGTTAAAATATCATTTACGGTGATATTTCCAACAAAGTTGGGAATACCCTTTCATTTGGTGATGCTTTTGAGATCATCAGAAACCAGGAAAATTCATTTAGCCTAAGGTCAAATTCATTGAAAATCGATAAAAAGACACTCTTTTGCTAATACATTTAGTGCAGGGCAGCATGTCGACCATGTAACAAGCAACATCTCGCTGAAATATCACAGTACGAAAACAGCAAAAATATGTTGTTAATGTTTTTAACATTGCGATTGGTCATTTACAGACCAGGATTTATGACGCCATTATTTGTAGTAATTTCTTATCTTTATTACATAGACAGTGCATTTATGGGAAAAAAACAACACCTTACCCCCAAGGGTTTCTCAGTGTTTGTTGAGGTATCAGACGTGTTCAATAGCATAATAAAAGTATGCCACAGTCTGAAAAGGTATAACTTTTAAGAGGGCACCCAAAGTAGCTACAAAAACTTGAAAATGCCTATTCCTCGTTCATTATTCACCCCAGTCAAGTTTTTCATCAGTTTCTCACAGTGTTTTGAAAATGTATCCTAGTGCTACCACCGTCTGACCACTACAAAGGTGTAAAATCCAAGATGACCGCCAGATCTTTAGAATGCCCATCACTCGCTAATTATTAACTCCAGGCAAGTTTCCAACGGTTTCTTGTAGTGTCAACTGTGCTTGAAAGCTTATCACATATGTATTATTTTCAAAAGGGCGTCCAAATCAACCACCAAGTTAGTTGGTGTTGACAGTAAACCCATCCAAATCTTTTAAAAAATCGCAACAAAAGGTTTCTCACCGTTCTTTTTAAGTTCAATGGCATGCTAAAAATAACAGTCTGACCATTTGAAACGTAAAATTTTCAAGATGGCCGTCCCCAGAAGTTAAGTTTGACTTCTTTCCATATCTGAAATTAAATTTTATGGTATGTTGTATGTTAGAAATTTCACACCTTTTCCAAAGAGTGCAGAATTGGTCATAATTTGAGAGATTATCCACTGGACTTGTATCAAGAACTCTAAATCTGTGACATACTAATTATCATGCTCAGAGATGCAATAGGTCAGAGCGAAAGTATGACTATGACAATGATCAGTTTCTGTGATGCAATATCGAAGTTATTGATTATGGAGAAAGATTGGTTCGAGAATAGGTTGAATCAGGCAAAACTGTACGAAAACCAAACGCAGGAATTCATTCAACGGGCAATATGAATACACTTCATCCTAAAACAGGATGTTGAGATTATATTTAATTACAGCCAAACGTTGTTGCCTGTAATTTTGAATCGACTATCCCCCATCAGAAACGTTGTGAAAGAAAAGAAAAATGGAGATACTGAATGATCATTGAGTACAGCTACAGGTATCAAGTAATCACGTTCATGAGTAGTGATGGAAAAAGGTTTGAGAAACGAGGGATACGATAAGGCCTGGTTTTAGGAACTGGGTTATAGGGTAAAGTCTTTATTAATAGATATTGAACATTAAAAAAAACCCTGAAAATTGAGAAGTTGATATATGCCGTACTCCTGCAACCTGTCCCCGCCCCGTTTCCATCCCTGTTCACGGACCGATCAATGGGTCCATACATACAATAAACCTATCGATAATTTGCACAATATACGTCTTGTATCTTCCAACAGAGATCGACCGCCATGCTGATTTCTCGTGAATGACTTGCATTTAAAGACGTGCTATCTATTCGCGCTTACCTCCAATGAAGCAGAAATGGAATTTCTTTGCCTCCCATCGAGAGCGAAATTTGACACATGGTCGAGTTTAAATGGAGACCCTCCCGTGCACGAGTGGGTGGTTCCGAAAATGCCGAGTTCATTCGGCAATTTCGTTTTTGGGACGCCCTGGGCCTCAGAGATTGACCCAGACTCTACCCCCTTAATTGTAATGGGGAGTTGCGGCCCAGAACTACAATCCAATTTTTAGAAGTTGGTTTAGTCATAAACACTTAATAGGGAAACAAACAAAGTATTATTGCTTGGTGTATCAATTTCTGGAAGGAAATAGCCTGATATCAAGGGAGGTTACTCTGTTCTACATGTCTGACCTATGCCCTCATGAGACAGTGGGTCCTCCCTAGGAAAAGGTTTTATAACAACTGTTTCAAGGAACTTGATCTGCTTTTGTCGGTTGACAACCCAAGGTAAGGATTGTACTTCCAACTAGATTCTTTTTGGAGTTTCTTTCAAATGTTGTTCATTATTTTCACGAATATTTTATTCAACATAAATTTTCGCATTCAGATACTTCAAAGGTCGGTTCAGGATTCAAGGAATCGTCGACTTTCTTGGTTTGGTTTTTAACAGAAGCAAAAGGAAATACTTGACACTTTCGGAATGTTTACCCCGGATTTCTTCGTTGAGATTTGAACAAAATTCTCTCGCATCAAAACAGACGAACATGCGATCACCCACACGCATGCGCGCTTAACGAACCTCAAGATTTCTTGCTGGTCTCCATTACTCAGGTCTGAGCAGGTTTTAAGCTAATAAACTCTCTGTCATCACTCGATAAGCGTAAGTAAACTTTTCTCTTTTTCAATGTTCTATTCTTTGAGTGAGACAATATAATTAGTGTCCTCACGGCAGTTACAACATGACAATCCCTGAATAAACAAGAGTCAGAAAAGATTACAGTTCCCTAAACCAAAAAGATTAACAAGCTGCCCTATTTCAGACGATGGTAACTACGGGAATAGTAATAGATCTGTATGTTACTTAACAATATCAAATAACTCATATTAATTGTTTGTGGGAATTAAGAGTTGGCAACCTGTGGGTATCGAATTATCTACAATGGTCTATGAGACTAGGTAGCTTACCATTGCTCCACAGCGAGGTACCCTTTTAATGATATCATATACGAAATATTTGCCGCGCAAAGCTTAGTATAGCACATGGGTACCTAGTGGAGCAGCGGTGAGGATCATACTTACTAACCATCATGCTTTGGTAGTATTATTGTCAGTTCTAGGCTGAAAAAATCAGTATTGAATTATAAAAAAAATATACCGGTAAAAGAACATTTAAAAAATATGTTTTTTCATCTCTATGTAGTGGCTTATAAGTTTTATTGACTTCATCAAGATACATTTTATATTATTGTATCAGGTTATCACAGAGAAGGTCTAGATGCGGACTTCCTACTTTTCAGGTGGGAGCGAGGCTGTTATCAGTCAGACGAGTGGGAGAAAAGAAGGGACTTGATATCATCATCACCATCATCACCATCATCACCATCATCATCATCAGTCTTTTAACGTCCGTTGTTGGACATAGACCTTCCCCAGGATTCGCCACAATTCTCTATCATGGGCGTCGTGGAGCCAGTATCTTCTGAATTCGTTTAGTTCATCTCCATATCTTGTATTCAGCTGGCCTAGGTTTCACGTGATCTCTGTGGATCCAAGTTGAGTCGTGATGTCCATCGGTTGTCTACCATTCTTGCAACATGGCCTGCCCATTGCCATTTAAGTATTCCAATAGATTCTATGATATCTCGGACTCCCGTTTTCTTCCTGATATTCTGTGCTGTCTTGTGACCTCTCCATGTAAGGTTGAGCATGATTCTCTCATGCACACGTTGCATGCTTCTCGGTCTGCAGGTCTCTCTCTTAGTTTGGTTCCATGTTTCGGCTCCATGGGTTACAATCAGGAGAATGCAGTGATTGTATACTCTTCTTTTTAGGGTTAATGGGATCTTCTTGTTTTCGAAGGTTGAGCTTGCTCTACCGAAGGCTTGCCATTCTAGAATGATTCTTTGCATGTTTTCTTATTTTGCAAGTTTCGTTATTCCTAATAGATGCAGAGGTCTACTTTACCCAGTTTGCATCTTCCATTTAGACAGCTGTGTTCTTATTCTCGATAACAAAGAGAAGCAAATTGCATATGAATGAGCGACAACGTTTACAACATTACAATAGGATTCAACTGTTTTTACATGAATTCAGAACAAATATGAGGAATAATTTTTTTTGTAATGTGTAGAGAATGTCAAGTCATTTCAGTGTATAAAATAAGAGTTTCTAATGAAAATACGAAACTTAGTTGAGTTCTTACAAACACCTGTTGCTCCTAGCGTCTCCTGATTAAATAATGGTCTGTGTTTATCTTGGAAGTACAAGTCCGGGATTTTTCTGGGAATGTTCACCATTGATAGTAAAAGGGGATAATTTCCAGGACGAAAAACTGTTCATTTCGTTCTATTTCAGAAATTCCTAGAAAAATTTTTCACCTTCGGTGATTTCTCTGGTATATTCCTGTTTCCAAATTGAGTCACAATTTTAAAGTAAAAATGAGAGAAGGAGAGCAAGAGAGAGAGAGAGAGAGAGAGAGGGAGCGAGAGAGAGAGGGAGCGAGAGAGAGAGAGTGTGTGTGTGTGTAGTATGTTAAACAAAGATATTTCATTTCTTAATATTTTTATTTTGATAAAATCTTACAATATATATTCTTTCTTCGTATTGAATTGTCATTATTACAATTTTTGAAGAATTTGAAAACATGCCATTCCTCGAACAAAAGTCGAGTGATTGGAGCGTGGCTTGCCCGCAACAAGTTGGTTTATGCTGAGTACTTTCATACGTAAAATCATTTGTAAACTAAAATGGCAATGAGCTGGTCATGTTGCAAGAATGGTAGACAACCGATGGACATCACGACGCGCAACAGGGATCCCCAGAAATCAAATGCAGAATATGAGATGGCGAGACGAACTGGACAGGTTCAGAAAGTATTGGCTCCGCAGCGCTCACGATAGAGAGGTGTGGCGAATCCTGGGGAAGATTTATATTCAACGACGGACGATGAAAGTCTGATGCTGCTGCTGCTGCTGATGATGATGATGATGATGATAATAATGATGATAATGGATTCCCAAAGATCACATGTGTAACTGAGATCGGCAGAATACATTTCGGAGAGACGAACTAAACACATTCAGAAAGTATTGGCTCCGTGACGCCCATGATAGAGAGGTGTGGCGAATCATGAAGGAGGTCTGTATCCAACGACGGACGTTAAGAGACTGATGATGATGTATGTGTTTGTTTTGTTTGTTGTGTAGTATCTCTCATGATTAGTTGTCATCTCCCCTAAGTTCCTAAAAGAGAGATCCTTGAAATTGTGGCCAATATGAATGGAGTGATTAGCGAATGTCCTTAAAAACGAAGAAGAAAAAAACCCCTCTCCAATCCAATATTTTTCCTCAAGGAAAAATCTCCTGCAAAATTAATGCCAAGTCCAATAAAAGGAATAAAACAATCTGATTGCTAACGGAAAAGGGTTATTGCGTTTTAAATATGCCTTAGGTATCTAATTTATTTTCTTTCAGTTATTCCAGTTCTTTTGAGTGACAGGAGAAAAGAATCTTCCTTATTTTGCTGTCATCATCATTGTGATTTGGGCTGAAATTCTCAGGCAGTACAGACTGTCTACACGTTTATGTCATACAGTGAGACAGTGTGTCCTCCCTCAGAAGTAATTATAGCCAGAGCCGTCTTCCAGAATAACTCAATAAGTGTGTTCCTTGAGAGTGGTCAGTGTTTGGTTTTTTTTTTCTAAAACAGCCAATCGAAATCATTTAATATCTTTCCTTGAATGACGATAATGATACTCGTTGGTCTTCAAAAGATTCAATTTTAGTCAATTGATTGTCGAAATTGCTATCTACTTAACATATTCAATTATTGTACGGACGAAGACCTTTGCTTGATATACTTTCTTTTAATAAAAAAAAAATCCCATATGATTCCACGCATATCCACACATTACAACCCCAGCATCTGAACATATTATTTAACCAATTGTGAAATTGAACAAACTTTTTTCTTAAACCAATGAAATGGCCTGAAATAAGAACGAAAAGATTAGACGCAGTGAGTCTATTTTTATATTATACGTTTATATCACGGCTAACAGTCAGGGGCGTAGCTGAGGAAAGAGGTGAAGATAATTTCAAATCGTTCTCCAGGGGTCCCCCAAAGCTTTATGAATAGTATAGCATTTCTACTAACGTTATACAATAACAAATCTCACAGAATATTGGTGGGATCCCTCAAGGAGACTTGCCCCTCTCCCCCAACCAGGGCCTACAAATCTCTAGATACGTCACTGCTTTTGAAAGGACTGCCTACTCAACATCGCGGATCCCAGGCTTCTGAAAAGTCTGTCCTCGAAGCCCCAGTAATACCTTTGTAGACACTGCGATGTTCAAGGACCCAGGTATCACTCTATCGAATGTTGGAGGGAGGAGCCCCTTCAAAGATCCAAGCCTTCAAGGTCCCAAAATCTCCTGCTACGCCCGTGGAAGTATTTACGACTTCTCTCTTCTGTAAAAAAATATCTGATAGAGCTTCTTTATGCGTTGAAACTAAGTCTATCAGCCATTCGGGGAGAAAGACAGAATTTGTTGTTTCAGTGCTCTAAGTCACACTGGGACAATAATCCAAAAATTTGTTACAACTCAAATCATTGCCTGTTCCCGAAAGAATTAAATATGCGCCCACAAAACTATTTTATACCAATGAAATGACCTGAAATAAGAAGGCAAAGATTAGACCCCGGTGAGCCTATTTTGAATTTCACCAAGCAATATAAACAACTTTCTTACAGCATTTCGTCGGCAGTCCACGTTTCAGTAAGGTAAGCATCGGTCACCAGAAAATGACTGACCAAACTATCCGGTGCACGCAGACATACTCACTGGATACATACCTTGACATATCTTCGATGACTCAGTGACAGAAAAAAAACACACACACACACACACAACGAGTGTGCCACCGTCTCGACGGTCTAAACAGTCGCCGGTCTACAGCAAAAATGAAAACCCAGACTGATTTCTAAGATGCTGCAAACCAAATCTTCCGCAACGCAAGAAGCGACTTCACAACGACCTCAGCAGCTCAACACAAAGCTAGAAAATGGAAGTATGCAGGACTGCAACTTGTCATGACCTTTCGTTACTGGTCTCAACCTTTCTGTCACTCAGTATGCAATGCACATATTTTCATTAAAAAAATATGACAACTAGCAACTAGCCAGAGAAATTCGTCAACATTCGTGTTATTCTAAACTTTAGAGAACACAACAACGTGAACTTTCAAGAAATCTTTTCGACAATAAAGCTTTTCTGGCGATACAGACATTTTTATGTATTGAATATGAAATGGTACTTTTTAACTTCCACAAAATCGTTCCAAGAGACAATAAAACATTTGAAACTTACTCACATTCATTTCTTCCAAAAGAAAGAAAATTTCAATCACAGAAATAAATGAGTTCACACAAATTATTTCTTTTGGATGAGATCAAAAATTTTCTGTAAAAAAATATCTGTAAATTTCTTGGTATCTTTTCTCCTTGAATTAAACTTTTGTATTTGTTTTTAGCATGTCTAATGCTTTTCCTCTCCTTTGTCCCTTTCGAAGTTTGCCGCCCAGTCTAAACAATGTATATTCTACTGCTTACCCTATTTATAAAGATTGCAGGATAATATCTAATGGTAGTAGAAATTCAACTAAGTTAGTAGATAATGAAGCAAAAAACAATTTCAAACAATGGTGACCCCTTTAAAGAACATAAACCCCAAGCTCAGATGTCCATAGATATATAATCTGCATTTAGAAAATCCAGTATTATTAACAGGTCATTGTTGTGATAATAACGATAGTTTTTTTTTCTCTGAAGTCTAAAGAAGATTTGGAACAACCTTTTTGTTGTAATGAGGCAGAACGGTTCAGTTCTCAAACAGTGAAGCGCGTCTCTACGGGTGTGGTTCGTTCCGTCTTTCCTTCATCAACTACAGGGCATTAGTTCGGATAAATTTTCTTCAAATTTGTCACTAGATCTTGGAGGGTCAAGAGCTTTCCTGTTTTTATTTCATATTTACCGTTCGTTATTGGCCCCGAATTCACTGATACGATGTAGTGAGCAGAGTGAAATCAACAAAAATGCGCTGAAATACCATGGGGGGGGATTTTATCAAAACGTTTGCGATAAATCTTGCTCACCGACAACCCCCCCCCCATAGTCAATGCATAACGTACAGATTGAGAGCCGACAAACTAGCTAAAATAAACTTACAAATTGTCTAATTCGATTTTTAACCATCAAATATTTCCCCCACTGTCAGAAATATTTAGTTTTTTAGAGCAGGAATTGACTGAAGCTAAGATGAGGAGTGGTATAATACGGATTAAGTCAGTGGACAGCGATAAAAAAAACTCAAATCTAGCCTATATATAACAGGTTCAAATGCACTTGGTGCTGAAGTACAATTATGACTATTATTCTATTCCCCCCTCCCATGTCACTGTATCTATAATCATATATATATCAAATATTGGCTGCTTGTCTAAAATTTTGATATTAGTTGATAATATTCAATTTATCTATTTCACATAATCCTCCAAAATGTTTCAGCCAGACATGTCTATTTTGATAACAGTTGATAATATTCAATCTATTTATTCACTTTGCATAATCCTCAAGAATGTTTTAGCCAGCCGTGTCTATAGTGATTGTAGCGAACACCATCACTTTGAGATCGCAAATGAACAAAAATCACTTCTAAAAAATGGTAGGATCTAAGTGGCAAAAAATAGAATCTCTTGACCAATCAGCACAAACCATGCAATATTTTTCAACCAATAAAAGTAAGGAAACCAAACTCTAAAAATAAATGTTTCTGGAGCCTGTAAAAAGCTATAAATAATGAAATCTAAACTATATTAGGAGGTCAAGCATTTGAACATCAGCCTGATTTGATGCTTCTCACAACATGACATATAATCATCGTTTTGTGGCCTGCCTTGTGATTGCTGATTTTCAAGGCATATACGTCTTTCCTACTTGGAAGAATGGTTCAACAAACCCTTCCTGCTTCAGTTCCTACCCTCATTTAACCTGGTGCTGTACTAAGCTAAGCCTACTAAATATCAAGAAACATTTTGTAATTTTTGAAAAATTGAAAACGAATTGACTTATGTTTACCATAGAATAGGACAAAAAGCAATGCTTTACCATGAAGAAATAGTAAAACAATTATAAATGCTGTGAATTCAAACCTCACTGGGTGCCCTAAAATTGTGACCTTGTGCCATACTAAACTTAGTAAATATCTGAGCTGTTTGATATATTAGATAAGATATTTTCCACTGGCATTAGTGGTCAGTTTTGAGCTCCCCCTAATCCAGAATCTTGAATCTTGAATAGGCAGGCTGTCCACAATTGGAAGATGGGTGCCACACAATCTTAGATTCCCTGCATGGAGAGTTATAATTTTATATCTGACTTGAAGAAGGTACAGTTTTTACGGTTCTATCAAGGAGTAACAAGTAGTGTCAATTTTACAGATGATATAACCATTTTTTTTTATCCAGGGACACATACATCCCGCGGTTTCTATCATTGCTAGGATATACATGTTCTATTGATCTCTTTGAAAAGTCTATTGGGATGAATGTCTTACGAAAAATAATGAGATTTTCTGGGCTTTCAAGACTACAGACTATCTAGAAACCCCTCCTCCCCACCAAAGAAATTAGTTAACATTACATGACTGAATAAGAAAGATTTGAGGGCAAAGAGATCTGTTAATTCTGCATTTTTCATCTGTCCTGGGATAAATGTTTGATGGGACCAATGTGTGTATTCCTTCATGATTTTGCTTCTTCAAATTCTGGAAAACTTTATTTTTCTTCAATCATTAAATAAAAATTAAAGTTTTTTTTCTTTCTTTTAAGGCCTTTTTTTGAATTGAGTCATTAAACATCTTCATATTCTTGAAAGTATTAAGGGAGACAGTAAAGCATTGCTCTCTATCTTTTCTAGTTTAGGCTTCAACCATTATTTAATAAATAATTTGGGAGCTATTCCCTAAGTCTCCTCTACGTAAAAGGTTAAATTCATCAAATAGTTATTATACTACTTGGATATTGTAGATTTTACAATACTAATCATTGATTGTTTGGGATGTTAAAAAAAAAAATCTACATACCAACTTACTTTTGGCAAAGCACCCACTGAGGACTAAACTCACTATTAATGATCTGCTAGACAAGCTTGCTAACCATTACACCAAGACAAAGCACACAGCATGCAAATAGGCTTAAATCTGTGTCACAATTGACATCTTTGGGGAGTAAGTAATATGGTTGGGGTAGCGTATTGAGACAAAGTATCTTGTGCTTTCATACCTCATTTTATAAACATATATCAGAGTGATTAATACATTTCTTTGCAATAAGAATGATTCACCTTCGTAAGACTTTACAGGAATGGAAAGGAGAAAGAGAAAACAATCTCCTTTCAAGAAAACAGATGAGAATTTTAAGGATCACTCTCGGCATTTAAACAGATTTTTGGATGAATTAAATTCTCAACTCACTAATTTGTTTTCTATGAAAAATGATATGTGATATTAAGAAGATACGAAAACATAATTGAAATTCCTGAGTCAATAATAACAGCCCAAGCAGCATGTTGTATTGGCCTTATCTCAACTCAAAAACTGTATTTGAATGTCACAGGGTTTGAAGGTGAAAACCTCAATTTGATTCTCTCAAGCATTTTACATAACAAAAAGGAAATCACTATTAAACTCTAAAATGATAAAAAGCTGACAATTACTTTGCTTGTTGGTGTCAAAGATGTTATCACCCCCCCCACAAAAGTTTTGGAAATTTATCCAATGTCCTTCAGACTGAAGGTTACATTTTTTTTCATTGGCCTGTTCCAAACCTAAAGAAGGGTAATCTATGCAAGATAGTCATCAGAATTCTAGTATATGTCTTCTTAATAAAAATGTATACATTTTACTGTATGAAATAGTAAATAAACAAAAGTATCATAGAAAATTATTTTTTAAAATACATACGAAGCATGTTTATAGTGACATTTTAATGCACTCATGACTTGAATGATGCGTAGCTATGACCTTGACATTTCAAGTGAAAAGAATTGCACCTGGCTATATTTGTTAGATCTATAGCTATACGCGCTAGAGTGAACGTGTGTGTAGAGCACTTGGCATTTTTTCCCAACAGTAACATGTCTAGAAGAGCAACTGGTGACAGATGAATGGAATTCTTGACAAACTATCAGACAACTCTCATTCCCTTGTCTCCTTACTCTTCAGATTTTGTCCCTGCCAACTATTTTGTTCCCAAAGCTGAAACCAGCCCTGAAAAGTTGTCAATTTCAGACGAGAGAAGAAGATGCGCCACTAGACTTGCACACTATCCCTCAAAACAACATTCTGAGAGAATTCTAGAATTGGAAAAAACACTTGGTGGGACGTCTTGAGAATGGAGGGATCTATTTTGAAGGAGACAAGTCTCATAAGGTTGTAGGTAGAACAATAGACTTAGTTTTTTTTTTGGAAAAAAAATTCATTCCATAGGCATTGAATTATGGTGCAATGTGAACCAAAAAAAAAAATATTAGGCCATCAACTTGCAATAACAGTGTTGCAAGCATGAATGATATTCACTTTATTGAAAACTAAGATATTATCAAGAACGACATAAGTCGGCAGATCTATGAATAAATCTGTAAGGAATTGTGACTTGAAGAGTGAGATAGAGGGTTCCCTACAAAGAAAGGAAGCTGTTATCCCAATAAGATGGGGGATAATGAGAGAGAGAAAGAATTAAAAAATTAATTGAGTGAAATGAAAGAAAGAGAGAAAGAATGAAAAAAAAAAGAAAAAATTTTTTTTCGAATCGTGTAATTCCTTGAAAAAATACTGTCAAAAAGAAAGTAACGAACAAGAGAAAGAAAGTAACTCTGTTTTCTGAAATGACGGACATGTTTTTTCACAACTGTGAAATTCAGATATTGCAGAAATAAATTACATATTTTATTCAAAATATTACCTATTTTGGATTTATTTTTTCAACTTTTTGTATTTTTTCGACTTTTTTTTTTACTTAGAAATAATGAACAAAGCATGGACTGACCATGCTTTTTACATCAAAACCACTTATTTTTAGACCAAATTGAAGCGTTCACACTGTTTATAAGAAAGAAATGGAAGAGGGAGTGGCCTGTGAATGAGGAATATTTTTCATTTTTACGTTACACAATGTCATATTATTCTTTTTCTTTAAAACAAATTCGCAAATAAGAAAACAATAGTAACTTAATGCATTCATAATTCAAGAAGCCAAGACATTTTTTTAACAGATCTCCTATCCTAAGTATCTTACCAGCTTTATATCATCTTAAAAATCAATTGAAAACAAAGTTTTATCCCAGAGATGAATGTTGCCAAATTCCGTCAAAAATTGTGTCAATTACATTACAGGTTTTGAACAGAGAGTTTCTTTTCTCCTTTCCAGTCATGATACAGTTATTCCAGTGGAAGATAAAAACCACTGTTTGGTCAAAGACTGAATGGTGAAACTGGAATATAGCAATGCAAGTACAGCTCTACCATGGGTTCTTACCAATAGACTTAGTGTAGGTTTACCGTGTCTCTCTCTCTTGTAAGAGAATAAGAAAAAATACAGAAGTGGTCATGAGGATCTGGATATTGTAAAGCCACCCACAAGATATTATGGTAAAGTAGGTGAAAGTGCCGAGACTTTAATTTTACGTTTATCCCATTCAAAATGTTGCAAATGAAAAGTATCCTTGAGGCTAGATTGTCTTCGACGCTGGGAAAAACAGTATGTTTCTTCTCCAAACATTGTCTTCTCAAACAAAGTGCAAAATTGAATGGATTTTTTTATATATATTTTTTTTGATTAACGGTTTGTTGGACTCATACTTGCCACCAGTCCTAGTAGCTCAGTGATAAGAGCAGTTAAACATAAAGTGATTAACTCTCCACCATAGAAGGTTGTGTGTTTGATTCTCAGTGGGAACTTATTCTTTATTCTGATCTGCACTGCTAATTTATTTACTCACTGCCAAAGAGAAATCAGCCTGAGTTTAGTTGCGATGAAAAAAAAAAAGCAACAATAATTAAGATGAAGTTGATCAGTAGCAAAAGATTGATAATAAATATAAGAATCAATAAATTAGGAAAAACGATAAATAATTTTTTATTTCAGTGTTCTTAGTCGCTTATTTTAATATTGTACGTGGTTTATTTGGACTGATTTCCTCATCTTTATGGTTTGCTTATCACTAAATTTCGGCCTTGTACTCTCCGGCCTTTTTTTGTATGTCTCTCTCATTCTAGGATGTCAAATCTTGTTCCAGGGATACATGCACATTCCCTCACATACAGGCTTTTGTGTTTTGGGGGATTATCTACACCCGACCTTGTGAGCGCGAGTTAATCTTTGCATGTGCTCACTTCTTGTGGGTGGCGCCCACAGAATTTCATGACCCACTCCTTCCTCATCAATGGTTCCCACAAGCTGTTCATGTTAATACTTGGTTTGGTGATAGAGTTATCTGAGCATAGCAGGAGGGAAGAAATCAGTCTGAATAGATCACATACAACGACTTATTCCACTTCTTCAGAAATTAATTTATAGGAATACACAAAGAAACTAAATTAGACTTGGATAAAGATAGAAGAATGAAAGACGGATTTGAAAAAAAAAAAAAATAGCTACCGATTATCGTTGCTGGTGAGTTTTATTGATCGACTTGGATACTTTTCCCAACACAAGTAATTGGCATTCGACCCAAATGTTGCCAGCTTAGTTTCTTTCTCACTTTCTCATATTCTCTTTGGCATTATTTTTAAATCATCATCCAATGATCTTTACAATTGCTAACATGATAGAAGAACAGAGAATTTTATTGAATACCATCAACCAAAACTGTAAACATAGGTTTCTTCAGTTTTCAGATGAACCTGGCCACTATGTATGTATCACATGTACAGGCCACATCCAATAGAGTAAGAGAGCTGAAAGTTTAAACAACTACTCCAGATTACATCTAGAAAAAAAAAAGTTTTTTTTTCTTTTTTAAATTCCCTTCCTAAATAGGTTTTTCGTATGTTATACAATTGGCAAAGTAAGATTCTTCTGAATTGGCCACTTGGTTTGTGTCCATTAACATCCAGGCTTGTTTAAAAAAAAGAAAAAAACTCAAACCATTTTAGTGATCACTACCCAACAAAAGGTGAGTATCAAGTATCAATTTGTAATCTTTGCCACTCGCCTCCCCACTACCCCATATCTTCTAACATTTCCCTTTCTTGCCCCCTCATATCTTCCAGTACCCAAAGGGGCGGTAATGCCATTTTGGGAAATCACTGCTTTAATACTTTAATTTGCTTTTTACACGAAGGGTCAAAATGAAATTCTGACTGATAAAATAAACTCATCAATTTCCACTAGTTATGAAAATTTCCGTTCAGTGGAGAAATTTCTGCTCAAATTTGACCCTAACTAACACCATGGATTGAGTTCCTACTCATTGAGGAAAAGAGAGTGCAACTTGATTTTTTTTTTCTTTCCTTCATAGGCTTCTATACTTTAAAATGATGAATGTTAGCTTCTGGTGGGAACAAACAAAATAAGCACAGAGATGTATTACCATTTGAATAACATCAAATAATTCTCTTTCAATAAATTTTGACATTTGAAAAATGATGAATTTCAATAAGAACAGTGAAAGAAAGAATTTTCAATTTTCAGTTAACCACTTGAAGAATTGTTGTAAAAAGAAAAGGGAAAAACAAAACGATTTCATTGATTCATTATCCTTTTTCTTTATTATGAATTTCCATCTTTATTTCAACGTCTTTATTTCACAATCTCAATAATGAACAATGCTTTCTAGTGTTGGAAACCATTTTGTTTTGCAAACGGGCAAAAACGTTCCAAGATGATTTTTTTCTTTTGCCATCTATCTGTAGTCTGTTCTTCAGAGAGAAAGGTCAATATAGATACAGAGAGGTCAACAAGGGAGGCAAATTAAAAGAAGTGAAGGGGTGGGTAGAGAAGAGGAGGTACGCTGAAATGTCAACATACACGGATGAATGAATGTTAAAGAATGAGTGAAGAAATGAGTGATGACTGAATGAATGAATGTCTCAGTTCATTGATTGAAGGAGAGTTGGGACAATAGTGTTTGCTCATTTGCCAATGGCCATAGGAGAATTACATTCTCTCTTGCCCTGATATTATTGTCTGAACTTTCCGTATGTTTAAAAGAAAAAGAAGAAATGATAACTAGTAAATGTCATTCACACAGAAGAATGTCTTATCAAGAAATCTTCTGTGCTGCCTCTCTATTGCGTTGGTCATTTTCATATTCCTGTGATTGTCTTTCATAATGAGACAGAGCCACTTGAGCTGGTGGCATGAGAAAACTCTGAAAAATAAAGAAAACAAAAATTCAACAAGCTAAGCTGCTTAACTTCTAACAATTGCTTCATTAAAACCTAAAAAGTAAACATAACTGAATTCTCTGAATTTTTGAGATGAGGTATTATTATTATTTCAATCAATATTCAGACCATCCTCATCTTGGTTGTTTTTCATACAACGTTTCGGCCGTTGCACTCTACGGCCTTCATCAGGTATCATCTGGTAGATGACACATGGACACAGTGTAGTGGTTACAGCATCAGACAAATTACTGCAAAGTAATCTGATGGTTCTAGGTTCAATCCTAGTGTGAGACAATATAACAATACTACTAGTGCTAAGAGGGGAGTGCGGTCAATATACCCCCATCGGATAAATAAAGGGTTCAGTTCGTTACTTCCCCACACCTACCAGATGATACCTGATGAAGGCCGTAGAGTGCAACGGCCGAAATGTTGTATGAAAAACAACCAAGATGAGGATGGTCCAAATATTGATTGAAATAATAACTGAATTCATTTCTCTATACAATATTATTCCAAAACTAAGTGTTTCATTTCAACTCCTATTAATAGTTCTTGTGAATTCTTATGTTTAATGGTTCTATCATTATATTGACTGTTTTAATGAAATCCTTTGTAGCAAGGTAATTTTTCACCAAAAAGAAAAATAAATGAAATATATATACTTGTTATCATATAAAAATAATTTTTCATAACAGAAATTCAATGTTAAAGAAAAAAAAAAAACAAAAAAACACAGAGAACTCAGAAATACAAATTGATACAACATGACATCACTCTTTTTTTCCCACTCTCTCTGTTATTCATGTCTGAAATTCACACATCTTAAATTCCAGATCTGACTAATCATGATAATAAAGTCAACCCTTTTGGAGTCTGAAAACAAATTAATAATAAAAATTCAACAATGCAAATTTTTAGATTCCTACTTATCAGCTATGACCATGGAAATTGCACAGGTAACAAATATCTCAAGAGTCTGCTATTCTGATTCTCTCCGTTACCCTTTCCAATCTTTGTTTCCGTATCCATGATTCTATACAAACATTGATTAGTTCCACAGGCAAAAAATGAAATAAGGATAACACAAATATTTTCTACTGCCTCCTCTCTCTCGTCTTCCTTTTGCTCTATCTCTCCAGGGAATTTTAATGTATGGCAGTTTTTACGCCTCTCCATCCCTACATGCCTTCCAATCATTCGCTCATTGTCTCCGAATATTAACCAAGTAAGTTTGTCTCTTTCTGTGTCTTTTCTCCATCTCCATCTCTCTCTTTCTCTCTACTGAGTTTCTTTTCTTTATTCTCTAGCTCTCTTACCTCCTCCTTTTCTTCCTTCAAACCCTCTTTTTTTCACACCTCCTTTCCCTCCCTCTTCTCCATTCCTTCCTGCTTAATATCATCATGCAGGTTTCTCAGTCAGAAAACATAACTGATTCCAGCTCAGAAAGGCCAGGACATCAGAGAGATACCACACTCTGATCATAATGGTAGAACATACAAAAAAGTGGAATAATATAATTACTGGTTAAGATTTTTTTTTTCAGAATTTATTATAGGGGAAAATTGCCAGAAGATCTTAAATGTTATACTGGTATCACCATAAATTTGAAGGGACTTGTTGTCATTTGATCCCTGGCAACAATCACCAGAGATGCTTGAAACTAAGGAGGAGAAGAAAGAAGAGGTCATAATGATATTCAGAGATTAGATGAAGATTTGAAGCTATACAGACAACCTCAACCTCCTACAACATAACCTCAGCAACATTTTCATCTAGGGTCTGGGAGCGTTTGAAAAAATCCCCCATTCAAATTAATGGTAATTGTTTCTTTGATTTATGCCATTTCAGCTTACAAACAGTTTTTATAGAAATGCTCCACTTTTCACATAGCAGAGCACACCTGTAATTTATTTTATACTAATTTCCACTAAAATGACATCAACGATTTGCAAAAGTCGTACACGTTATTAAAAAGTCTGGGATAATGCAATCGTCAATTGCATGGAAAATGAAGTTGTTGAGCAGAGTTCACTTTCTGACTTTGACTGTTTATGTCCATGGGAAAAGCATTAATCCATATAGCTGGATATCTTGAAAGAGGCATGGATCTATGTAGGTAGATATCTCTAAAAAAAAAAAAAAAAAAAACATCTCATCACCGCCATGCCAGTGTCAAGATCGTTGAGAGAAAAAACAGTAGGTGAATCAACGCTAGGGCAAACCACTCCACCATAGCTTGATTATCATATCTGTTACTTCCATTATCAATGTTGACAGGTTCAAATCAACTATAACATCTGTCAGCAAGATGGAAAATAACAGCACCTCTGAGATTGAATAATTGTTTATGCCAGTCGCTCAAGTCGTGAAGAACAGCCTAACTAAGAAAAAAAAAACAAAAAAAAAAACTGAAATTTCATTGTTTACCTGGGCCCAAACACTGATGTCAGTCATTGAAGGCAGAGGGGTAACTATCTCAGCCTCCACAGATAAATAAATAGGTCACCTTGCTGAAGTGTAATGGTTATGAAGCTTGCCCAAACTTGCTACTTTATGAGGCATCCTACATTTGTGACCTTGATTCAAACCAAGCTGTAAGTAACTAGTTATTCTTGGATCATTACTAGTGGAAAGAGTTTGGCCCTCACTAGGTTTTAAATGCTTGTGGCCATGTCAGACTAAAGCAATCTCAATAAATGATGATCTTAAGTACAAATACTAAAGCAGTAGCCGTTCAAAAAGTGTCCGTTTGGAAGGGGCTGGTGGGCAGAATAGTCAGTCTGCCATAATATCATGTGATATAATTTTCTGTCCGTCATACACAACTACAACCTTGAAGTATTCTGGTTACTTCTTTTGTTGCCAATTTAGATATTTTTTATCTAAATTTAGATCTATAATTTTAGATAGATTATCTACAATCTGAAATTTTTTATCAGATTTCTCAAGAACCACAAAATAACTTCAAACTTGACACTGAACTGCCTTGTGTGCTGACTAATATCTAGCAAATGTCAACTGTATTCAATGGTCCATTGTTGAGAAAAAGCAGGGCACACACACACACACACACACACAGATTTCATAAATTGTAGTTAGATCATGATCAGTTTCTATAATAATCCATCATAGATGTAGATGACCATCAGTTGTATTATTACGGCTTTAATAAAACAAACTATAAAACTCACACATAGAAATGTAAGAGAAATGAATTTGCAGCACTTACCACAGCCTTAGGAAAACATCGAACTAAAGCTTCAAGCAGTGGCAATAATATATTTTTGATGAAATGGACTTGTGATTTGGATCGGACAACTTTTTCTCTATCCATAAATGCTGTTACAGGAAGACCTTCCAATTTCTCAGCATCACTCTAGCCGAAAAAAAAAAAGAAAGGGGAATAATGCAACAAGTTCACGCAAGATAGAGCTGGACTGTCATAAATGTAATTGAAATCATACAAATTTTCTCCAATTAGAAAAATATGTTTTTTTAAATCTCTAAATAAAATATTTTCCCAATCATATTTCTCATAAAAGAAAATAATTTAGACATTAAAATGAATTCAAATGATTTGAAACATCAAGGTGACATTCTAATCATGAGTTAGGACTGATCTGCCACAAAACAGTTTTCAGTTCTTGATGTACTTATAAGAAGAAAGGAAAAAAACCCCAACTTTTTTGTCAATCTCTGTGGAAAGAATTCTTTCTATAAAATCTAGTGAGCAGCTCTAAAGGTAAACCTTATACTTTCATGAAGAAACAATACAATTTATACAGCTTGACCTTTTAAATGAAGTCAGAAAGTAAATCAACGAAAAAACAACACTCAAAGGCTAAAGATCTTTCCATAGAAACATAATAAAATTACAGTTTCAACAGTTCAGTTTGAAATAATCAAAATAAAATATGTAATTCAGAAAGGATACTATTATGCAAAAAAAATAAAAGAATTATTGAAAGGTTATACTTTGAGAAATAAAGTAATGACTGTTGAAAACCTATCACTCTAAACACATCCTGAATGAATTCTAGCTGGTCAACAATGTCAGCATTAAATTTTAAAAGCTGAAAATAGAAGACCAGTATAAATAATATCATTAATCTTAACTTCAACTTATTTTTCCAAGGATAAATCACTTTTTCTTTCAAAAAAATCACAACATAAATTTTAATGTTATTTCAACAGAGAAAAATGTACCTTGTTATATTGATTTCATAACTGTGACAAAAATAAAAAATAGATTTGTTTTATCACACAATCAAAACAAGAGAAAAAAAAAAAAGGATACTAATATTCAAGTCTTTTTTCTGTGAGAAGCTTTGAAGATTAAAATACTGATGAAATTTTTCTTTAAAAACAAACCTGAGCAAAAAACTCATTAAGAAGACATTCCAACCAAGGCTCTGCAACTTCCAAAGGTCGTAGTTCATTTGAAATATCTGCCACTTTAATTAAAATTGACATCAGCTGAAATCAAATGTTGGAAAAAAAAAAGTTATAATGAATTCTCATTAATTTTTCATTATAATTCATCAATCCTTTGATTATTAAACTTTGAAAAACTTCAAAATCAAATTATTAGTCATTTCAACAACGAAAACGAGGAAAGGGCCACCTAGAGCCTAGTTCTTTCCTTAGCTTGACGTAAAACCTTGTAGGAATCAAAATATCAGATCAATCAGTCCTCACCATTTTTTCAAAATTTCATCATACATCATGCTGCATCAATTTCCAAGAAATTTCTTTGAAACTGTTTTAAAATCACAGAATATAATTTATTCTTAATCACTGAAACAAAATTTCCCTCATTCCAGTCATTTCTAGATTGTTTATAAAGAAATAAATTGTAGCACTTTTTTTTAGTTCTTTTACAATAATCATTTTCAAGATCATGAAAGAATTAAAGAAAATAACAGTCTCAACAATTAGATTAGTCTTCTTGCACCAGAAATCTGACGTGGACCTGTTGAAAACTCATGGGGTGAATGCTAAAAACTTGATTTTGATTCTTAAAAGTAAACTTAAAGATTTGTTTGGATCAGGCTTTAGTGATAGTGTACAGTATCAGCAAGACATGTATTGCTGCGTGCAAACCTTTATATAAAAGGTATCATTGGGGAGTTATGCTTTTACTCAATTTGGTGACAGAGGTTTTTGTCACCTCCCAAAATAAATATATCTTGTTATTCTCTTGTCATAGTCCAAATGAATTTAGGGAAATCTTTGGAAAAAAAATTCACAATGCCTTCCACAGGGCATAAAAAATATAGAATACAACGATCTTGACATCACAAGATATTAACGCTCAGTTCAAACCATAAATAGTTCAACTCTTTCAAAATATTCTTCACAAGGCTCTGAGTGCAAAAAGAGGCAGACTAGTTCCAGTCTGTTCTATTTGCAGATATGCTTTGATTAAAGCAAAGATAGGATTATAAATTATGATTCTTTAGTCATTAGTCTAACATACAAGATTTTGAAATTTCAAATCACAAAGGCAGGTCATAAGAATTTCAACAAATATTGAGTGCTGTCCACCAATAGTCATAAGAGAATGACATCATCATCACCCCAGCACTTTTGACACTTCAAGTAGGAATGTTGTCATAAATGCAAAGGGTCATATTGTGAAAAGTAATATTGTCATACTGTAAATTGTAATATTGTCATATTGTAAGTTGGCAAAAGATACAATTTTAATTTCAATTTCAAATTTCAATTTGGGGGTTATTTTGCTAATACTAACAAAGAAGATTTTGGATGATTAAATTAAATTAATTTTATGCAACATAATTGGCTTAATTATAACAACTAAATAAGTATAAAAAAATCAAATTTATAAATGATTCAGTTTAGAACCAAAAGTTCATTCAGTATGTTTAAAATCAGTTTTAAATAGTCAGCTACAATTACATTGGTTAAAAAAAAAAGTACTATTATTATTTTAGCAAGCAACAAAATTTATAACAAATAAATTATTTACTCTATTAACGACTTATGAAGTGATAAAAGTGAATCTCAACTTAGATATTTACAAAAACAAAAAGAAAGTTGAAAATACTCTTCAAGTAAAATGACATTACCTGTAATCGATGTTCTTTCTTTTCAGGATTAAAATTGTTCAATACTGCTTCGAATTCTTGAAGAATATTCAGATGCTTAGCCATGTCCGTACTCAATATACATCTGAAAGTCAATGCAAAACTAGGATTAAGGAACATACAGATATCATAAGATACATGCATTCTTACAAACATAAAGCAGACAGAACACACACAAACACAAAATGAAAAGCAAAGAAAAAGTTTCATATGAAATGGAAAGAGAAATTTAATATCATTTCGAGTGTTTTGGATTATTTTTCTAGATTTAAAACCGAAGTTTTCTTTTTTCTGTTATAAGTAATTGAAAACTTGATATGCATGTGTATGCAAACACGCTCAAAAATATTATCCAAAGAAACAGGACACGGGGGGGGGGGGGGGAGATAATATTTCTGTCATTTTGTCATAGATCAACCATTTGTGAGGCAGGCAGATACATGGCTTCATAAACTACTGACATTGATCTTAATCCTCACAAGGTACTTCAAGAATGTGGCTTCCGATATGGAAATTTGGCAAAAAGGTTTACTAAGCAACACTAAAGAATAGCAAGGGGGAAAAAATATGGAGGGAAAAATTGAAAATTGTGCATTCTAATAAATTCTTAATAGTGCATAGAAACCCCATAATTCTCAAGTTACACAACAATAAAGACTAGCATTCCGAAGGATTTTATGAATCAACACCACCCACATATCTCTATTATTGTTCGGACTATCCTCATCTTGGTTGTTTTCCATACAACGTTTCGGCTGTTGTACTCTACAGGCTTCATCAGGTATCATCTGGTAGGTGTGGGGGAAGTAACGAACCGAACCCTTTATTTTAACCGACAGGGGTATATAGACTGCACTCCCCTCTTAGCAGTAGTAGTATTTTTTTAATTATTGTTATCAAATTCAGAGAAATCACCACCCATATGTTTCTTTTTACCCTGGAGATTAATTCAGTGATGGTGGTGAAATTAAGTTACCCTGATGAAAATACTACCAACATGGTTTGAACCATACATTCATGATTTGAAAAAAAAAAAAAATTCTTCTATGAACATTAAGGACAGGGTGGAATCTGGATACATAGATACATACATATGAATGTCAGTACATATGAATAACCTTATCCTAGCAACACAGTTTAAACCGGTCTGTTGTGGATAGTACTGATCAATTACATGCATGACAAATGTGAAAAGGTGTGCTTTTCTAACCCTCCAGATGACTAGTAACTTTTGACAGCGTATCATGTTAAGGGTGATCATATAAAAAATTGGAAAAAGGAGTGACTCATGGATAAGCTACGTCTTTTCATGCATTTTGTTACATAAAAAAAAAAAAAAAAAAAGAATTAAAAAAAACTTATCGCCCATGAATGCTGCTGGACACAAACTAAGGGGACGATTTAGCATAAACTCGCTTTGTAAACTGAACCACCCACAAAGAAAGTATATTGGGGAGGGCGACATTTTCAAATAACGGAGTGTGTGCTCAAATTTCAAGTTTCTGCTATGAATGATTAAGGTTGGGCAAAGTCAGGATACATAGATACATACACCAATGTCACAACACATTGATAACCTAAACACAGCAATAGTGTTTAAACCAGTACGTTGTAGGTAGCTGGGATTCAAAATACGAAATACTTCTCTTTCAAAATCTGAAGCTTGCTTTCCAATACAAGAAACTGTCTGAATTACATCATTTTAGAACGAATTCTCACCTGATAATACCTTGTCGAACTTCTAAATATTGTTCTTTGGATAAACTTTTTAGTAATCCCCACTTTTGAAGAATGCGAAATGCAACATCACAGTGGTGGTTTTCCAGTGGGGATGTGTCGTTGTAGGTCCGAGCAAGCATGGTCTGAGCGTTTACCTGTATAAGAAAATCAAATATGGAATATTTTTTGTAAGATACTGTATAAACCATTATCTAAAACAGTCATTAAAGACAGTACAGTATATAAGGAAGAAAACGGGTGTCTGTAACATTATAGAAACTATTAAAAAACTCAAATGGCAATGGGCAAGCCATGTTGCAAGAATGAGAGACAACCGATGGACATCACCTCTCACAACATGCATCCCCAGAGATCATATAAGAAATCGAGGCCAACAGAACACAAGATGGAGAGATGAACTGGATAGATTCAGGAAATACTGGCTCCGCGACACCCACAATAGAAAATTGTGGTGAATCCTGGGGAAGGTCTATGTCTGATGACGGATGTTAAAAGACTGATAATGATGATAATTATTTAATTTTTAAACGGAAAAAAAATCAAAAAACGACATGTACAGGAAACATTGATATGATCAATCGTGAAGAGAAGAGGCCTGTCTGGTTGAGATAGTCATTGCTATACATTAAAATGAAATATAGGAGAGAATGATTATTTGGAGAAACACACGATAGAATGGGTCTAATGTCTAATTGGAGCCTGATTAGTAGTGCCTGTTATAATGAATTGTAGGTTTGACCAAGCTAGATTATCAAAAGGTGGTTGGTTCAGGTTAGGTGCAAGAAGGAGCTAAGAGAGTCAAGTGATAAGTGAATTGATTGTAGTCTTTGTGTTGTGTTGCCAAAAATGAGATGAGTGAAATAGTTGCAGTGTTTGCATTGAGTAGCTACAAAGCTTTTGTGGATTCTCACATCAAGGAAGATTAGTGATAAAAGAGGATACATATATAGTCACAAAGAGTGGAAAGGAAGATGAAGTAACGGACTACAAAAAGCCATGGATAATGAGTGAGTGAAGATGTGCATTCCAAGGTTTTTTAGAGAGTAGATGGTGAAAGTGATGTTCTGTATGTGTAGCTGAATTTAGGGATTTGTATCTTAAGTTGATATTTAATTATTTTCATATTCAATTCTAACTAAAAATGAAGGAGCTGCTACATCAACTACAAAAAAAAATTTACAATGAACAGGTAAGCCTAAGATTATATTCATAAGATGTAAACTTTTATTAACACTATCAACTGCTTTGAAGTAGTGAACTATTAGGTTTTTTAAGTAAGTACAAGAATGTGAAGAAACCGACTTCATTTCATTGGATGCCAACTTCTCGTCCAGAGTTAGAACTTGGCTTGCTGATTCTATTTTTTGTGCTGATAACCATCGGACTACCTGCACCTCTTTTCAAACATCAGTTCATGTAAAATGCTAGATGTAAACAAATGAAAAGAAAAGAACTCACATGGTAGATGTTACTGAAACCTGAATGTTCCAAATCATGGCATATGGCAGATATCAATAAAGTTAGCAGTTCAACTTCAGAGAAAATACTGTGCAATTCTAGTTGCCATATAAGACTGTACATCTGAAATAAAGAAACAAGAAAAAGTGGTAATAACAGGGATACAACTCATTTTATACACAAAGTTTGTCAGTAGCTAATGTATTTCTTTATTATAAATCACAATGGATTATCACATACAAGATTGAGGATGATGAGATAAGATTGAGAAACGCAATAATACAACCGATTGCCAGTTAAGATCAGTTTGCAATTATCTTCAAAAGCTATAAAATAGTAACAATAAAATTCATCTTAATTTTGTGATAGTGGGAATCAAAGTGGCTGATTGATGAAAATAATCTTATAATACAAAAGCTGCTGTCACTTTTTTGGGGGTCAGTTTCTGTTTTGCTAACACAAACAGAAAGAGAAGAAGTGGGTAAAGTAAGACTCTACTGTGTCTGTTCACATTTACATTACTACTGCTGCTGCTATGCTGCGGATGCCTCAACAGTAGCACAGAAATCAATTCCACTAAATGATTTTCATGAATAAAATTGATGTTTTCTCTCATTAAAAAGACAAATTCATTTTTCATCCAATTCTGCGGCCTTATCTAACTACAATTGAAGAAATGTGTATCCGTGTGCATCATGATTACTCAACAACTGACCAAAGTTGACATTCACCAGCACACAAGTTTGAAGTTTTTTGAATAAGCGGTTCTTGAAAAATCTAATGAAAACAAATGAAAGATTACAGATGATAGATCTTTATTCATAGTTTCTTTGAATTATCTCCCTTGACTTCAACTCTTCAAAATTATCTAAATTGAGGTATAAAATATTTAAACTGAATACACTGAAGAGAATAACCAATACTTTGAAGCCGCAGTTTTGTAAGACAGATAGTAGATTATTCTACATGACAATTATGGCAGGCTGTTTAACATACCATAAAGTCAGACCCCTTCCAAATATGCACCTGAGCCCTAGAAATTTAAGAATAATCCAAAAAAAAAAAAATAAAAATAACAATATATGAAGAGCTGACGAAAATCAAGAGAAAAATAAATTTCATTCAAGGTATGTGTTTTTTATTTGCAATTAATATATCTATTCTAAAATACATATTTGTATGATAAAACTATAAAATAACTGTTTTTTTTTGTTATTTTAGACTTTGATGCTTATTTTGTAATAAAGAATCATTTAACTATGTTAATGGAATATACCCATTTCAAAAATTTGCTTTATTTATTCTAGCTGAACAAATTTTTCCCATTATTTATTCTGATTTATTCGTGGCTGTCAAATCCAAGATGGAGAAAAAAGCAAATTCAATCTATTCTGTTGCATGACTTCAAAACAGGACATAAAGCAGTGGAAACTGCTCACAATATCAACCAAGTATTTGGCCAGGGGTCTGTCAACGAATGTACAGCTCAACATTGGTTCCGAAAATTTCAAAATGAGGTGAGAGCCTTGAAGATGTTGATGTCCTCCTGTGATTGACAACATTATTGAGGTGGACCCATGCAAAACAACTTTGTAGAAGTTGCAGAGGAACTAAAGGTTGACCATTGAACAGTTGTTCAAAATCTGCATCAAATTGAGAAAGCAAGAAAAAGCTTGATATGTCATGTGAACTACTTGGAATGAAAAGCAGAAAAGCTTGCATATTGTATGAATGAACTTACAGAAATTGAACGAACATGGCTACGAAACTCTACCACACCCAGCTTACTCACTAGACATCTCTACGAACTATAACTTTTTCAAGCATTTTGACCACTTCCTGCAAGGGAAGGTCTTCCACAACTAAGCAGTAGCACAAAACGCCTTTGAAGAATTCATTGATTCCAGGTCAACAGAATTCGAGGCTTCTGGATTAAATGAACTTGTTTCTAGTTAGCAAAAACGTGAAGATTCTGAAGATTCTCATTTCAATTGATGACTTTCATTCTAAGCTTTGATTGGGATTAATTGCAATTATTTTTGCACCAACTTAATCCTTTTTTATTTTATTTTCAATCATAGAGAGAAGAAAGTAGTATAAAAAAATAGAATTTGTTGATTAATGATTTACACCAAACTTTGAAAGAAAAAAAAACTTGAATGATTAATATCATTAAATAAATCCCATTAGTTTAAAATTCACTAACTGAGGAATGAAAAAAAAAATGACTTTCCAGGAAAGGGCAAACAGAAATAATTCATGAGAGTAAAATTTGCTATGTATATTGTTGTGTGTTCAGTTCTGAGTCTGTCACTGATTACAAATCATGTCAGTCATTTAGGTATTCAAGCATATTCTCATAATGGAATATATTTTTTTGCAAATACTTTGAATGTGATAGAAATGTTACTCTTATCTTTAACCTTTAGAGATAAAGATTTAGGTTTTTTTGAAAAAATCTGATCATAATGAGATGATTCTTTCATAGAATATGAGGAGCACCTTAACATGTATTAAATATTTTCAATGAAAAAAAAATATACAATGAATCTTACGATATATATAATACAAATCAAATAGATGATGTTTCTCATTAGAAATATATACGTAGGTATATCAATAAGTCAACAGACTCATGATGAAAATAGCATTTATCTTACACAGCAATGTCCTTCCTTGTCAATGCACTTAATTCAGTGCTGAATTACATGGATCAAACATTATACAATGATAATATCAGATCAAAATTCAGCTAATAACTATGTCAGGTTATGGAATGATCTATCCACCCTTGTATGTAAATTTACTTATACCAACATTTTGTACAGTTGACTGCAGAGCATGTTCATGTTGAATGACTAATTAACATCTGTACCTATAGACAGACAGACAGACAGTAACAATTAGATGAACACCTTCAGAAACAAAATGAAATTCAATGAACAAAAGGAACACTGATTCTAAAATACTATTGATTTGACTTGACTTTAGAAAATGGACAGAGTCAATTTTTTGGTAAGGGACCCATACTGTATTCAGCATTTTAAGCTATTAGCGATATTTGATATGGAAGATCATACACATAAATTTCTTCTGCTTTTAAGAAAAGATGCAGTTATACTGAAAGCGTACAAAAAATATCAGAAACAGGAACATTTAATAATAATGATTAAAAAAGATATATTTCTCCTTTTAAGAAACGATATTTTTTTTTAGAAAAGATTCTTTTGAATAATTAAATAAATAAATTAAAATAAATCTTGTTACTTTTTTAAAAAATTATTCATGTATATCCTTACATGAATATTACTTATGAAAAGTGATCAATGAAATTAGTTAATGGTCACTTTTTAATAAATGTACATGCGTGAAAATTTCTTGAAATTTATATTACTCTAATATAACGTCTTAATATTCAGATTCTTTAGTAATAATACATGGATTCTACAAAACTTTTAATTACCCAAATATTCAATTAATTTTCCTTTAATGTATGGATTGATATGAATAGATATATATAAATAATTACTTTACTGGAAAAATGCTGAAAAAACCCAAAGTTTCATTGAAAGCAAAAGAAATTTATGCATATGATCTTCCATAGTAAATTTTGTCAATGGTTCAAAATGCTGAAAATGGCAAATGATTACCCATTTTTTTCAAAATCAGTTCAAGTCAATGTGAACAAGAATGTTTTTGTTTTATCCAAAAGTTTATGATGCATTATTATTTACTTAGTTTCGCTTGGTCTGGCACAAGATTACAGTTTTTAAGTCCTCGGTGACGATTAGTGAAACGTTCTTCTGGCAACTCATCATCCAGGTAGGTTGGAGAGGTTGGTAACCCCCCCACTTAATAACAGCCAAACTACATTATCTATTATAACAATTTTTTCCAAGTGTCAATCCATAAGTACCTACCATCTGGGCAACCATAAAACAATGCTTGAAATTGTGGAATGGCACATTGAAGTAATGCAAATAGATATCACACAGCCATTCTTGCAAAATAGAAAACTGAAATAGATAAAATGAAAGAAAAGTCAATCTAAAATATTGATAAATGAAAAAGTTGTTAATAATATTTTTGAGAGAAATAATTTTAAAAATCAAAAAAAATATTAATGTGAAATGTGATAAGTATGAATATTCAAACTTGACAACAATCCAATAGTAGTCTTGAAGTGAATTGAATTTTTAAGATTTATTTCCCACTCAAGCAGCTTGTCTTGAGGTTTTGGAATGTAAAGTCCTAAGTACTGTGATGAAAACAACAATAAGATGAAAGAAAAAAAAAAAAAAAAGCCTAGAATTGATAATAAAAACAATCAGATACATCAGAATTTCATAATTAACAATCAGCAGAGAGATGCAATTCTGTGATTCATTCCTGGGAACATCAGATGTAGAAAGCATAAATTGTTTTTGAAGAAGCTTGAGTTCTTTTCCAGAAGTGAATCTTATTTATTCTACAATGATACTTTATAGAAACGAAACAAATCAAAATGGAAAAAAGAAGAAAAAAAACTCCAAACAAAATAACAACAGCAACAACAAATGATTCCAGTGATTTTCAATAAGTAACAGCACAACACTATCACTACCATAGCCAAGAGCTTTAATAATGAATGTGCAAGTGTAACTAAGGCTAGCATTGGTGATGTTAAGACAGCAGTGGTGTGGAAATCATTGTGCTGTTATTGTTTATGCAAATGTCTTGGACAGCTTCAAATGTCAACAATAGTAACTATAGTCAGGGGCTATTTTTATCTCAACTGACCATTGCTTGGAACTGGACAATAATTTTCTGCAGCCAAATTATTGTCTAATCCTGTGGGCAAGTAGCAGAAAATAATTGTCTTTGACAAAATGTAGGCGATAAATACTAAGCTAAACAAGATAGGATAGGAGCTGAAAATACATCTGCATTTCTCCAAGTATTAACTGGTTGAAAGTATCAGATTTAAAAAGACGAATTAATAGTGATTTCTGGAAAAAAAAAAACCCAAAAAAAAACTATTGATATTCTTGGTATGTGACAGAAATTCACACACAATATAAGATTGTTTGTAGTATCTCATGAAAAACATTGATTTATAGTTTTTCATTCGAGGAGTTTGATATGACACATCTGGTGAAGATATTGGTTTTGATAGGATACATCTGGTGAAGATAAAATATATTTGCTTGAGTTCTGTCAGCTCATGAACACAAATTTAAAACATGTTTGTACCAATATGACTTGTTAAACAAACATGATTTTTGTAAGATATATTCAGGGGGAATTATGTAATACCTTGCAATAGTAGGAAACATCTCAATTGTGACTGAATAAAAGATACGGGTATGCTTTGGCAACATAAGATCCTTCTATATTTATCAACATACATTTACAACTTTCATACCTGAAGTTACATGACATACAATACACGTATACATTAGTAAAAAGACAACACTCTATAACATGCATCAAAAGTATCATTCATTTTATGCATAAAAAGGGGTCAATTTTGATACTTATGTTACTCAGTGAAAACAAATCACTGTAGTTGTAATAGTGAAAAAAGAATTACATGTATGTACTTGATAAGCAAGATACTGTTTTAATGGGTTGCTTTTCAAATAGTACCCCAAAGGAAGCAATATTTTGGCTTTAGATTTTAGGTGGTTGATATCAGTAGTAAAAGTTGGACACGGTTTTTGCATTTCTCTGACAGGACATGACATGTACATGAGGGGATGTGCAGGCTCTGCCATAACTAGATTTGACATTCCAGAATATAATGGACACTCGATACACAGATTGAATAAACCACATAAAAGTAGTTCTCACCACTTTTTCAAAATAATAAAATGAATTGATTTGATTTTGTTTAAAAGATTGTTTAAAGATTTCTCAATGTCTGATAAAATGAAAAAGTAAAACAGGTCCTGTTAGTCACTGAATAGAAACCATCATGTGACCAGCATGTCATGTTGAGGGTGATCAAAAAAAAAAAAACTAGAAAAGGGGTAATAAATAAGTAACCTCTCTCACATTTTTTTGGATAGTGATCATTATAAAAGTCTGAATTTTCAAATAAGGGTAAATGCTGCTTGTAACAAACAAAGGGATCAGTTTATAACAAATTTACCCCCCAAAATAGGTTTGCAATGTAAAAAGGTCATTTTTGGCAAGATATAATAAAGAGTAAATGTTTACATCCTCAGCCCTCTAGCTTCATAGGTGCAGGTTGTACTTGCAATAAATAAATAGCTAGCCAGACCAACTTAAAAACTGAAGAAATCCAACTAGACGATTTCTAATAATAATCATTATTATCTGACATAGTAATTGATTTTTTCATTCAGCAGAATTTCTGAGCTTTTTCCCCCAAATTTGTAATAACAGCAGCAATTGAAATATCCGAGGAAATTTTTAGTATAAAAAAATTTTTTATTTTCTTTGAGATGTTGGAGATGGTAAGAAATATAAATCATTATTATTACCTGATTTATAAGCTGATAGTTCATTTTCAATAGTGGACCCTTCTTTATAACCACTATAATAATGTACACCTTTAATTAATGTATGATCAGCAGATTCCACTTGTGTGGAGCATATTGGGACCACAAATTTTGGTCTCTATAAATGATTATTCCTTTTCAATGGATTTGCAAAAAAAGACACAATAAAAAATACAATCGATTTTGTTTTTGCACAATTGGTTCTACTAAGTGCCTATTCCTTGTAAATCATGATCCATCAAACCAGAATACACTGTATCAGGAATTTTTTTTACCATCATCTAAACTGACTGACTTGTTTTTACATTCCCTCTTTCTAACTCAATCTGTCTAAAATAACGACTCTTTCTATACTCAATTCAATTTATGTATCAATAGCATTTTTTTTTTTTCACATTAAGATTCGAGTTTTTAGGTTTTTTTTCTTTTTCTCTCAGTATGCTACTCTGATGATATCGTAAGTTTAGTAATAATTCTTTTTCTTTTGGATTTAACACAGACTTGTAAGATCAATGAAATATGTATCACTTGGGATGTAGTTGAGCCCATCAAAATCCTTTTTTCTGTATGTGGTCTTGCTATTAAAATACAGCAGATATGTTTCAAAATATATAGACACATGCTGTTATTGAAAAATGGCAAAATCTCGGAGTGTCACGCTCATCAAGTTCATAATCCTTCAACAGGATACTGTAATATCAATTTCTTTTCATCAAATGAACAAACCCATCTTCTATTTTTAATCATTAAAAAATCTATTTTGAATAGAAATCATCACAAAGTTATGTCATTTTTACATTTGAATACACTATAAGCTAACAGAATTAACCGATGAATGTCCTGAATAGAAAATGAGTTCTGATGAACCCTTCCACTGATAGCCAATTTTGTATATTTTATACAGCAGGATTGATAAGTAGACATTTACTTTAATCCAAGTAATGGAGTGAAACCACTCATCTTATAACACAAGTGAAAACAATCAGCTAAGGATTGACAAGTATTTAGATATTTGCTAAGCTTAGCTTAGTCTTGTGCAAGACCACACAAATGGAGTACTTGCTCCATGGCTAGGCACCAAAGTTGCTGTTTTTCAATTCCAGTGAACTCAGGGTTCCCCAGTTTTAGTTTCATACTCCCTCAATTGAAGAAATAAAAATGTATTTTAGTCTCTAATCAAAAAAATCATAGCCCCTATCAGCAGTTTCACGCAAAACATGTTTTGATAGAAAAATTATGATCATATTTGATTAGTTCACTAAAAAACATTTTCAAAGATACTTTAATTATACATAAAAGGAAAATAATCACAGTAGCCAGAACTGATTATTTAAAATTATGTAAAATTATACAAAAACAAAATCTTTCATCTAAAATTATTTGAAGAATGGAAAAATAGCACAAGATTTGGGCATCATTCATCCAAAATGATTATAGAAACCAAAATAGCACTTTTTGAAAAGAAAAGAAAAAAAAAAAAAAATTTGTCAAGATGCTGCTTAGTGGTGAACTCATGCAAATTTTTCAGGTTTCATTTCTAATGAAATTAATACTTAGATTATTCTTTTTAAGATCTACTGTTTTAAATCGACCATTACAGCAATGTTTTGATAGCAAATTATAATGCTACAAACAAAATTAAAGAAAAATAATGCTATTATGAAAATGACAAGAGGAAATTAGTACATGTAATATGAGTGAGGTTAGCAAGTGCATTTCAATGTCAAGAGGTCAGCCTTGTAGAGTTACATGACCTTATTACACAAGCAAACGGATGTTCCACTTTCTGTCTAATTTCCTAATCAATCGAACAGCTATTGCATGTCAAAATAGCTCTTTCATTAATAAAGCAATATAAACATCATGGCTGAATAACAACACAATACTAGGCCAACAGAAGAAAGACTTGCCTGAATATTAAATGTGGAAATGAAGTTCAGTTCTTGGAACATCGTTTCAAGAAGAAGCAACATTTCTGCATCCTCCCATTGCCAGTTGTCAAATGTCGATTGTTTCAAATGTTTTTTTATGTTGAGTGAAAATTGCGATTCTCTGCAATAAGCAAAACACATTACTCAGGAGAATGAATACAAACATTTTTTTCAGATACGGAAACTTACAGGGAAAAGACAATATCAAAAAATATAAGTTCCTTTATTAGCAATCACCTAAGTGCATTAATAACTTGATATCTAATAAGTTGTTCCTTCCACCGGAAACAAATTCACTATGCTCTAGAGGCAGGAATGGGATGGATCAATAAGTCCGTAGCCTGACACATAGTCATTTAGACAAATTTTGATCTTGAATTTTTACTGTATAATGTTCAATCCATGTGATTATTATTCACTACTAAATTAAGGGCATTGATAAAAGAGATTATGTTGAAAAATAAATATTTGTGTAAGATAAATGCTTTTTTCATCATTAGGCTGCAGACTTATTGAAGTAACTACATCATATATATATATGTGTGCATGAGTGTGAGTATGTATGTATATATGTACATATGTATATGCAAGGCTGGATCTTCAGTCTATAGCCTGATTTGTAGGTATTAGCTGAATTTGATCTGAAATTTTCACTGTATAATGTTCCATCTATGTAATTAATATTCATCACTGAATTATGAGTACTGAAGGAAGGACATTACACTGAAAAATTAACCTTTTTTTTTGTGTAGAATAAATGCTTTATCATTAAGCTGCAGACTATTAATGTATCTATGTATACATTAGAAACTCAGTTATTTTATCAACTGAAGGAAAACACCATTACTGGATCCAAGCAGACTACCTTATCAAAGCAAGAAAGCTGTTGGTTGTTGTAAACAAAGAAGAGAGATCCTGCCAAATAGTAAATTTAACTGTTCCAGCGGAAAAAGTGATGATCAAAGAAGCTGAAATAACTAGAAAATTATCAGGTCTTCACCTGAGAACTAAAGACATGAAACATGAGGGTTAGGGTAGTGCCCATAATGATTGGTGCACTAGGAACTGGCACAAATACACTAGAGGCAAGATAGGAATAACTGAAGATTTGAGTTAGGATAAGTAGAGCAATTTCTTCGAGTGATCAAAATATTAAGAAAGCACTTCTTAATTCAATGATCATTTTAAATTTTCATGAATTATTCCGTCTTAATTTTTAGTAGTTAAAAGAAAAAAAGTATTGTTCATGTACAGTCTTGAGGTTGGGTAAAATTGCACTCGGAGCTGAAACATAACGTATTAAATATTACATTAAATACAAGTCATGACCATAGAAAGCTTACATTTACAAGCTAGCTCTTTAGAGCAGCTATTCTCAATAGGGGTCATATGACTCCTTAGAAGCCCTTGCACATTCAAAAGGGGTCATTAGTTGAATATCCCTGTTAGAGGGTTCCAGGGCCCCCTCCCTGGAACCCAAGAAGGACTCTTAAGGAGGTCAGGACCCAAAAATCGTGGAGAAAAAAGTGCGAATCATACGCTATGGTGAGACACGCCCTTATTCAAGTAGGTAATATTATTTATTGAGAACTTCAACAGAGAACTTGAAAATATAATTCCATCTTCAGAGTTCTGCCCCACTGAAGCCACTATGTACATCATCTCATTCTTATTAAATTCACTTCAAAAAACTCTAATTATTACTTTCTCAATAATGTCATTATAATAGCAAAGAGGGAAAGTAAAAGGATATTACAGAAGAAGTCATCAAGATATATATAGATACATCAATGAGACTATAGCCCAATGAGGAAAGACATTTACTTTATGAAACAAATTTTTCAGCATAATGTCCTTCCATATCGATACACTTAACCTTACACTTCTTCATACATAGATTAAACATTATAGAGTGAAGCTTTCAATAAATTTAGGCATAAGTGTTGCTGCATAATTTCTTATCAGAAAAGTAAGCTTATAAATTAGTGTATTTCATGATATATACTAAAATTCCCAATGTTTACCACAGGTGACCCGCATCCCCCAATTAGGCTTCAATCTTAAATGAAAAATGCATGATCCATGTATATTCTGCACCCCCTTTCTTTGATCTAATTGGCATCTCTGAAATGTTTGCAGAAAGTCAAAAGATGTGAATTTTACCCTGAGCAGCAAGTATTATTTGTCCTCAAACGTATACTAGTTACGAATGATTTAGTGTAGCAAAGTACTGTTACTATAGAAACAACATTAATAGTCATTGTCAGTGATGTAACTGACTATAAGCAAAGAGTAGGGAAGATACAAATCAACGAGAGTTTTAGTGGTTTCTTCAAAACTTTGGAAACTCAAGGACCCCTTCTATAAAGGAAATATTCAGGCAGACCTCTATTTTTGCATTTAGTTTTTAAACTTTAATCTAATAACTGCACTAATAAACTATTTTAACCTTTAAAAATCATATCTATACTAAATCAATTATATCTGTTTGAATTCTAATTACATGGTACAGGTCTGAGTATAATGATTGCATTTTTTGATATCGGTGCAATGGATGATATTTCTATCACAAGGAATGCCATGTCAGGTTTAGAGGGAACACAGCCGCAGACCCTTGTGAATAATTCATCTGAGCCCAGTTTCAAGACCAATGAGCTGAACGAATGAATAGATGAGAGTTTGTTTTTTTTTAATTCATGTACTTGATTAGCTTTCAGTTACGTGTGTTATGTTGTGCAGTGATTGTATGTGTATGAGTGCACATTTTGAAAAAAAATTCATCATGCATCGTTATTGTGTTAACTGTTTGCATATTTTTATAATAATAAGGTAAGAAAAAGGGTAATTTTAGCCAAAACTACATTTTTGTAAATTATTTTGATTACCTGAAAAAGAAGTGATTGAAAGAGTATTTTCATTATAAATTACAACCACGTCTGAAATTGTGCAGGAAAAATGTCCCAATATTATATTTCCACAGATAATATGCACCTGGATGTTTTAGTACGAAACTATAGAGAAAAAGAACGGATTATACGCTATGGTGAGACACGCCCTTATTTAAGTAGGTAATATAATATTAAGAAAAAGAAATGCATTTCCTTGAATTATTTATCAACCCGTTTTTTTTTTTTAACTCCTAAATTTTTGGCCAATGTTGAAATGAAGATTATGTTTAACTTCTGAACCATTTTAAGAAAAAAAAATTAAAAGATTAGGATGGGCCTCTAATATGCTGTCAAATATCTATTCTCTTTCATCAGAAACAACTTCCTAATGTTTATTAACAACCTTCTCCTCAACATTGAATTTTGCTTAAGGCTTCACCAGCCATTTTTCAGAGTCCAGGGGCCAGACCAGATTTTGGTACCACCCAAGATAACAGAACAATTTCTGTCTTCCTACACATCTTTAGTTTATATTTTGATGTGATAATTTGGTCTATCTTGTAGCCTAATGATAGTAATCACTCTGTAAACAAACCTACCTTCACATAAAACTAGGAAGCATTCGGAGAACGCATACCTTTGCCGATGGAAATAATTTGCATTAATCTGCCCAAAATTTAATCACTTCTTCCGTAAAATTTCATCGGAATTTATTGAGAACTTTTGAAAATATTGTATGGACAGCGATAAATGTATACATAGATATATGAAAAAAGTGCACAATTGAAAAACTTTCCAAGATCCACCCCCAAATTTATCCAATTATTCCTTACCCCAACAACATTTATTTGTAATTCATAGAGTACTCTCAGAGATATAATGTCATTACCTTTTTGATGGAAAATTCAAAATACTGCTTTACTTGGCATTCATACAGGAAATAGTACAGTAATTATGTAACTTGACTTCACACAAATTGCAGCAAGAGAAAAAAAAAAGAAGCTATTTTATTTGCATTGTACTCCTAAAGGTTATCCTCTTTGACAAACAAAAAGTCTATGTTTGAAATTTGATATTAAATATTTTGATTAGTAAATCCTGAATGAGATCTAGCTTATGCCTTGCAGGTGTGTGAGTGTGTAAAATAGAAGAGAATGGTTAAAGTAGTAAGATGTAAAGTAAACAATGTTAATCATCTCCCTCCAGTTTCATTTGCTTATAGGAATGGATTGGTGCATAAAAGAAGGCAGGTTAAAAAATATCTTATTTCAAATTGTATGAATAGAAAAATAAATAACTATTGAAAATGATATGAAGGATTTTCCAACCCTACAGGGAAAGATATAGGCTTGTTACTTATTAAACCAATAAAAAAGTTATCCAGATGAACTCAGGAAACAGAAAACACACAACTGTAAAAAAATCGAGTGTGAAAAAGAAAAAAAAAATAGCCCTGGGGCCAATCCAGATTTTGGTACTACCTAAGGTGGCCAATCATTAGTGGTACCAGAATGCTAACAGGGTCAATATGAAAACATAAATAAATGATAACCACTTCAGTTTTGTAGCTTGATTACTTTTCTGATGGAAAATGAATTGCCCATCCTTCTTGAATTTTTGCTGTAGTACCCAAATAAAATATGGGCATCTTGTATATCATTGGAAAAGCAATTTAATGCTGAGTAGAGTTTACAGAAGAATCATATGCCTCAGAGCAAGTCATTTTGAGCTATTTTCAATCAAGTGTCATAAACCCTTGCTTTGAAAATGAAGCACCTGTGTAGACTGATAGCTATGATGCAGGGGAGGTAACTGAGCATGGATCCACTCAAAAATCACTTCTTCCATAACCTTTTGCCAACTATCCCAAAAAATTTCATAGAAATTCAAGGAAAACTTTTGGAGAAATTATGTGGACAGAAAGAGAACTTCAAAGATATTGTGTAGAGTGGACAGATCGGTACAATGTAGGGGAGGTAATTGTGCATGGACTCAATCAAAAATTCAATCACTTGGCAATAGGTTATAAAAACACAATTCTATTGAAATTCATTGAGAACTTTTGCAGATATTGTGTGAAGAGAGAGAGAACTTTTGGAGATATTTTGCAGTTGCTGATACCTAGCTAAGATGTGGGAGAGATAATTGTGCATGGATCTACTAAAAAATTTGACGACTTTTCTCGCAACCTATTACCCACCCTTTCATAAATTTCCACTGAGAAGTAAACAGAATTTTTGGAATAATCAAGTAGACAGACAGAGAATTTTTAAAGATAATATATTTTGGACAGATAGCTATGATGCAAGGGGATAATTGTGCATGGATCAGCTCTAAAATTTCATGATCTCTCTGGTAGCCTATTGCCCATTTTTCAACAAAATTTCAGTTGACTTCATTGAGAACTTTCTTCATAGGTATTGTCTGACCACACAATATCTCCAAAAGTTCAAAAGTGCACGATTATCTACCCTAGATCCTTTACCCACAAAGTAGTTATCTGCCAGTTCACTAATAACTCCAGTGAAATTTTGGCAGCTTGTTTCAAAATTTATCGTTTTTCAAACCTCGTCTTTTGTCAAATATAAACAAACCACATTTTCAAGTGTGGTTGAGTTTTCTTTTCTTCCACTAGAGCCATAGACTTGACCCGTAATTATTCAGTGGAGAATAATTAACCAAGTATTTTCTACACAAAACATCGTTTGGTCTCTATCTCCTCTCTATACATTTCTAACACTTAATGTCGACCTGCACTCAACAGTTCTTTTTTACATTACACTCATGGCAATCATTATGTAAAAGAAGAAGAAAAATGAAATATTTGAGTCTCCTTTTTAAGCTTTAACATCTTTCAGCACAAATTTTCAATGAAGCTTCAGCTCTTTTATGTGGTTAAAAGAAAAAAAAAAAACATCTGCACATGGTTATATTTATGAGTACAATTCCTACTAGTAATTAATTAAACAGTGAATCATGAGAAAAACAAATTTGGGTTCTTAATTATTTAATGCTGTTAAAACATTTAAAAACAAAACAAAAAAAAAAGACCCTCTGAAAATTAACCCACTGGTTTTCTCAAGCCCTGCTACATTTCAGTTTTCTAAGAAATTTTGATCTTGAAAAGGTGAAAAAATATTCTCCTTTGACTTTCACCCCTAAAATGGATATATATATATATATATATATATATATATATATATATATATACATACTCATACATCAACTGCCTTTTTTAGAGCACTTCAATACCTTGATTCATGCAACCACACATTTAAAGGCCTTTCTATAATTCAATGAGTTTTTTTCTCAGCTTATTCTTAGTCAAATTTGTTTTTACAACATACTTTATTCACACTGGACAAAACTGCACTACAGGTGTATAATATTGGGTTACAATTTGGGTAAGGCTAGTGATGGTGATGATCTTGACATGCCAACAGGTTTTAGGTGACACATGATGGAATTCATTTTATCATCCTAGTTTTATAATTATATTTGAAATTTCACACATATTTCATTAAACCCCTAGTTTCAAGAATATTTTTTAGAAATGTCTGTTTATCCATAAGTATTTACCTAAAACTAAAATTCAAGTGAAACTCAGATAATAGGATCATTTAAAAAAAAATCAAAATTTTATCACACCGAGCTAAAAAGGTTCGCCATTACATTGAAGATTCCTCAAAATTAATTAGGATAATTATCTATTCAGTTTTATTTGCAATTTCAAAGCTGTTCTTTGGAAAAATCTAATAAAGTGTACATCATTTTTTCTTTTTAATTTGATGAAGTAACTTAATATTTTTATAAATTTTGACATTTTTTTTAACCTTAATCCTAATTTTTAGTTTATTTGTATAAAACTTACAATTCAGGCCATTGTTTTCATTAAAACCAAAATACACCAAATGTTGAAAAAATATCTTCTTAATAAAGAATGCTTCCTTACATCATATTTCTATTTCAAGAATTGATTTTAAAAAAAGAATAATTGAATGTTCTTTTATTATGTCACAATAACATCATTGGAAAATAAGGGATCATTTTAGTGGGATTTATCATGTATATCAGCCTCTCCAAAAAACGATTTCCAGGGATGATTTTCAGAAACTAACTTGCTAAAATTCCTTACCCAGGATCATACAAGTACCTGCAGAAAATATGAGGATACGTTGAGTTACTTCTGTGGTAAGTGAGGACAGACAGTCTTTTGGTGAATTATAATAAGATTATATAAAAGCCAATGTCATTTTTTTGTCAACTGGTTTGTTCGTTTGTTTGTTTGTTGGTTTCTGTCACACTAAAGCAAACAGAAAGATAGGTAGGAGGTAAAACAAAGCTCTATGTGTCTGTGTGTTCACATATGCTAAAGCAAACAGGAAGAGGGGGAGCAGGTCATGCAAGTAGTAGCACGGAAAACAATTCCACTAAATATAGGCATCTCTGATTTTTTATGAATAAAACATGTTTTTTCTCATATTGAAAAAGAAATTTATGTTTTACCCAATTCTGTTGCCTCATTGTTTTACAATTATTAAATAACAAAAAAATATTGAGAGTTGTAGAAAATCAACAAAAATATACATTTGCCAAGAATGCTTTTTTTTTTGTTTGTAATAAATACAATCTAGAAATAATTCAAATAATGATAAAAACATTTATTCTGAAAATATCACAAGAGTCCGATTAATTACTTACAAAACATCCAAAGGTAGTGACCTGAAATGAGTAAAAACGAAAATACTATATTTCTACCAATATCAAAAAATACTTTCAAAATATTTCAACTTGAATTCTGGAAATAAAGATAAATACAAACTAGAAACAAGAATTTGAACTAAGATTCTTTCAACAACAAAACCAAAAGATATGTGCGTAACAAAAAACTATCAAAAAGGGAATAAGAAATGACTGTGGGTCAAAATGAAAAAAAAATTCTGGTTTGAGTATTTATCCATTACCATTCCAGAAAGTTTTTTTTAAATGATGGATAAGTGTATCTATTCTACATGAAAGCCATATCATTAACCTTATAGAATAAATAATTAATATGATACCTGCGTTCATATATATGGTGTATAATGTATTGATTAGGGTGTAATAAAAATTTCAAACAAAACTCAGATGAACTGTCTCATAGAAATCACTTGATGATCTCAAATGGATAAAGTAAAGAAAATCAATTTTGAAAATATTTACCTTGAATAATAAAAACAATATTTTGACAAATTTTGCTAGGACCAAAACTGACTATAGAAGATTAACATGTTACAGAATACAAACTAATAAACTGAATGAATTCATTGTATCTTGGAGAGATCCAGTTCCATTTTTGGTGATCTTGATTCACAAGTGAAGTAAAGGAAGAAGCTTTCTCATATCTATTCATCTTGATCAAAGATTGATAACAACAAATATCTTTCTTTTATAAACAAAAGGAATTTTTGATAGGACATTCCGAATTTTGTTCATACAATTGAATCCCTCCTTCTAATCCTTGATGTTGTTCATACAATGTTTCAGCTGATTCATTCTTTATCAGATGTGAAATTTGAGAAAAAAAGCAAACATTTTCCTCCCCAAACAATCAAGATCTTCTCTTGAATTATACACCTGACAAAGGCTGAAGAATGGATCAACAAAAACACTGAGAACATCAAGGATGCAAAGAAAAGGTTCAATTGTTTGAACAGAATTTGTTATGTTAATGACACTTCTCAAAGTTGTGGACAATTGTGACAGCACACTTTGAGAATAAGTTACCTGACAGACTATCAGAGAATAAACAATACAATCCTAGTAAAATATCATCCAAAATGAATATTTTTTTTGCTTCAAATGCTATCAGAAGTATCTATCCAAAGATAATCAGGTAAAATTGGAAACATTCACAAGGCATTCAACAGAAGTGAATGAAAATAGAAAAATATTGCATGGGAATGAAAAACAAAATATAAAAATGATTATCAAGAGAGTCAAGCTAAGAACATTTTATGCAAGAAAATATGCAAAATGACATACTCTGAAAAAACAAAAAAAAACACCTCCTTCAAATTCTCAATAAATGAAAGATAAGATAAGTATGGCATAATGTGGAACACTAATAGAATAGAGCTTGAAACTAAACTTGATTCTTTAGGATGATCAGAGAACAATCCTTAGAATACCAAAAAAAAAAAAATCATATCAAACACTTATTTATATCATTTATTTACAAACAATAGATTACACTGGAATAGGAATAACTTTGAATTTTTAAAAAATTTTTTTCATGAAAATGGAATACATTGAATTAATATCTAAAGAAAAATATCTAAAACTTATAGAGATCAATAAGGCTCACTTTAGTCCAGCATAGGGCCTGATGTGGTAACATGGGGAAAGGGTAAATGAGTTATACCGAGCTTCTAGGTAAAAAGTCAAAGACCTTGTCTGCTTTGAAATTTAGCATTTGAAATCTCGGTTTTTACCTGGGCAGGTACACTGACAGGGGTGGAATACGTACTACCATCAACCATTCTACTACTATACAACCTTCTAAAGTAGTTATAAAACAAAATCAAACAAAAAGACTTTCTATACAGTAGAAATTCTTCATTAAAGTCAAAGATAATTCCAAATGATAATGATTTATTGAGCAATTCTTGAGAGAACATGTCCTTTCTGTTGCTCTTTTAGTGATTTTGTGCACATTTGTTGAAAATTTGAAGTATATAATATAAAAATGAAAGAATATCATCTTTATTTTTCATAAGATGGAGCATTATCAATTATTGATTTTTGACTAATATTTTCTTTCATCTTAATTTTTTTAGTGGCATTTTGTTGCAATTCTATCAGGCCATCAATCTACAGCAATGAGTAAATGGATTGGCAATACCGATGAGCATATGAGCATGGACTTGAAATAAAGGATAGATTTGATTTTCTACGAATCATTGAATTTTCATTGCTCGGTCAGTGAAAACAGCTGGTACAATTAACCAAGAATGCCCGAAGCAAAAGGGTTGTGAGTTCAAATATCACTGAGAGCTTATTCTTTATTTTCCAATTCATGGTGTTCTTGCTAAAATACCTCAGCTTCTTTCACACAGTTCTAGTATTTCTGAATTTTCTTTAATAGAAGATTTTTAAAAACTGAAGGAAAATTTGTTAAACATACTCCAACAGATAATTAGTAATGGATTTTTTTTCCAAGTGGAAGCATTCATTGAAATCATCTCTTACTTTATGATACGACAAATGCATTTTTGGAATTAATATATATATATATATATATATATATATATATATTCAAGAAATGAATATGTTATATGCCAGAATATGATTAAGAATTGCAATATAATATATTGCAACTATTTGAAATGATTTCCCGTTATTACACAGTAAACGTATCATTTGGTCTAGACAATGTAAATAGAATGAGCAATTAAAGAAAATTGGAAGCAGAGCTACGTTGAAGCAGCTACCCTATTGGTCTTAGGTTCAATTCCAATTGTTTACTCTATTCACGTAGTCTAGGCCATATGATACATCCAATGCATAATAATGAGAGATCATTTCAAATAGAGTTTCAATATAAGATAACGCAATTAATAATCGTTATATATATTTATATATACAAACACACACACGCAAGTGTCTGTGAGTTTATTACTTTGACACAATAGCACAAATAACAGATAATAGAATAGGCCTTATATACGTCAACTGAACAGGTATAAAGTTACATACATATGCATGAACATGCACACAAGGAAAATAAATACTTATAAAAGCTTACATACATCTGTGAGCAAGAACATATGTATAAAAAGAAACGAATGCCTGAAGGCATTAAAGTTTGTGTGTGAGGAAATTTGCTTTGATTAGCACTCAGCAGGTGGGTTATGGAGAGGAAAGGAGAACTCCTGAACAATCATATTTCAAAAGTTGTCACAGCATTTCATTTCAAACAGATGTTTGCAACCATGGTGATGTTGCTGTTTGAAATGATGGTACTGTGAGGGGAGACAGATTTTATGCGTTTATGGATATGAAAAGTTTACATGACATGTACATAAATATATATGCATATATATATATATATATATATATATATATATATATAACACATGTAAGTACATCAATGAAACCATTGCCAAATGATGAAAGCAAAATCTATTCTATACAGCCTTTAAGATTTAACACAACCATAGCTTTCTCAATTGCTGGTCAAGCTGAGAAAATAAGATCTTTTGTCACATTCTTTATATATTTTAATATTCATCTGAATCGTTATCAGGTGAGGACTGAGCAGAAATAAATACCAATAGATTTTACATCATACAAACTTCAAAGACAAGAATGTTAATGTACCCTTACATATAACTTTTTCAAATTTTGTACACTTATGAATTTTAATGAGACAAATTGAATTGCACCTGTTTTACTTCTCTAGCTCAAAGGGTCCCAGAGATATGACCCTCCAAATATTGTCACTACCTACAAAAATTCATATTCTTGGCATTGTTTAAAAAACAATCTCAGCAGTCTTTACACTTAGAAAACTCATTTATACACTATTTTAAAATACTTGAGTAGATCTAAAATCTATTCAATGTATATTTTATCCTGGAGGTCAAGTAAAAATGTCGACTTAGAATTTAACCTTTCATGGCTCAAAAGAGTTTTTTCTATTTTTTACAAAATGTGACTAATAATTTGTCTGGCTTATGGCAGGATATATACAAAATTTCAATGTGCTACAAGGGTTTTCCTGAACTAAACCCAATTTAGAATGGTGGATTTTGATATCTGCCACCATATGCTAAAAATACTGCACAATCTAGACAAGCTATATATCTTTGGAATGCTCTTTTAATGTTGATTGATATGCACATAAGAACCATGTTCATGAAATATACTGAATTTGTGTTGTGTTATTTGTGGTCAAATATTGATCAAATTGGCTTTGGGAAAACAACTGTTTCTGGTTTTCGTTTACAATTTCTATTATATATTTTTCAATATAACAGATTTTGATACAAAAAATTTTAGATATTGAAATGAATATTTAAAGGGATTAACACATTGAGATTCTTACAAGTTTTGGTCTTTTTACTCTTGCAAAGAGACAAACAAGAAACCTTATTTTTCCTACAACCACATGATTTTATCTTTCAACATACAAACCCATTACTTTATTCTATTTCCATCTTTCTTTTGGCAAAGTCTCCATAATTATAGAAACTCAAAGACTACATAGTTTTATTCCTGAGTTTCAGCAAGAGGTAAAAGAGAAAACAGTGTCAACTCAGTATGGAGGAAAAGTAGTTAAAATCACAAAATAGGACAATATCGTTTGAAGACATTAGGGGTTTGTCACAGCCATCAACGATAAGGAATTGGTGGTTAGGATGTGTGAGGGAAAAATATCAGCACAATGGAAAAGTGAAATAGACATCCTTAATACCAAGAGAGCCTTCCCCATTTTTCTGTTATCCATCACATCCAGATATATTAGTTTTGGATTATTCAGATATTCTTATATAACTGACCTTATAAACCATCAGAAATTGAGATGGAAAATGCTTCAAAATTTTCAGGAAGTAGAATTTGTTGAAATGAATTTGGGAAAATTAGAAAATATGACCAAGCTTGATTATCTCAAAGAATATTAGTGAGGGGTGGGTGGTTTGGACCTGTATATCAATATGCTGAGCTATCTGGAGATTGTAATAGCAACTCAGTTGGTGAAGCCACCATAGATCAGAGGGAAAAATCTCAATTGATGAGATCAATTGACATAATCATGGTAAGCAAATCACCTAAATTTTTTCATTTTCTATTCAAAGATTCATTTCAACATGAACAAATTGACCTTTTGTGAATTCAGTGTATCATGTCAATCAAAATTTGTTGACCTTTAACAACCAAACATTGCATATTCTTTTGATGTTATTGCCTGATAAAATCTGCACATGATTTTGAAACTCTTTTTATAAGCAACTGAGATTTTGACTGTTAAACTTTGTTACAACCTCTGAAAATTCATGTTTTTGGCAAAGTTCACAAGGTTCTATCTCTAGAACCCTCTGAGACAGCAATGTAAAAGAGGTGCCATTCCATTTATCTCTTTATGACCTAGAAGTGTACCAAATTTGAAAAAAATTGTGATGATTGTGGTCTTTTTGCTGATTTAAGACAGAATGATACTTGTGGAAGAACAGGAAAGGTAAAACAATGAGATCATAGTTCATTATTCTTTATATAATTCTCTTCTTTTAGGCATGAGTCAAAAGAAATAAGCGAATAATAGATCATTCATTGTTGGTTGCTCAGTAATGAAGTTGGAACACATAGAATGGCATGAAAAATCAATAGATCATCTTCAAAGTTGAAAAGCAAAATACTTCACTTTTGAAAAAGAAAACAAATGCTGGAAAAAATGTCCAAGTTGCATAAACTTATAAGAAATGTCCTTTTCATTACAAAACAAATAAAATCACAGAGGGACTTGATTCGCAGAACTTGATGAAGCTAAATGTATTGAAGTAGGAGAATGATGTTTTTCCTTAAGAGATTTCCTGTCACGCATATCTGACATTGAAAAACCAAGTATTAAGGAAAATTTGGCAAGATCACCATTTTTTTAAATTTTATCTGATGGATCTGCATATTCATCAACAACGGCAGAGGAGATTGTTCACATAATATTCACTATCAGATAACAATCTTTCACTCATTATGCTGGGTTAAAACCAGTAGAAAAACAATCTGTGAAATAACAGAAATGAATCTTGTACTAAGGGCAGCCATGAGGGAGAAGAAATGAGTTGGGACTGTTTCTGACGGGGCTTCTGTCATCAAGTGTAGACTTTATGGAGTAACACTATAAATTAAAGGAGACAAAAATACCATCGTGATTCATTGCTTATCTCATTATAAGGGACTTGGTCAAGAATATATCTATAAATCTGTAAAATATCTGTAAAATTTAAAAGTCTTTTGAATGCCTTGTATACCTTCCATCAGAAGTCTACATTGAATAGAGCAAATCTAAAAAGCAATAATTAAATTTCAAGTTCCAGTGAATCTCAAAGAGCTGTAGCTTTGAGAATTTTAAAAAAGTTGAAAAATCTTTCAATGAAATATAAAAATTACTTGCAAAAGCTCAAGATAACAAATCAGCTTTTATAAATGCACAAGAAACTATCTTTCACATTGAAATTACACCACTTCTAGATTCTTCAAGATCTGCTTTTTGAAGTGATCAAAAATGACGAATATTGTAAAATTAAATTACACAGAAATATCAATAACCTACAAACTGAACTACAATATCACCTTTTGAATGACACCAACAATTTCAACAATAAAAATCATAAACTTCAATTTAAGGCCTGATAAGATAATTTTCAAAATTTCAGCAACGATATGATTGAAGAATAATTCTCCTTTTTTTTCTAATACCATTCAAAATGCCCCTGTAACAGTAGAAGAGATAAACAACGAGTGGTTATTATTGAAATTCAAAATTTATGTCAACCTTACAATGGAGATTTTGAAAACAATTTTGTGGTAAAAAGTGGACCTGATACGGTTAAAAAAGTTGCCTAATCCCCTATGGTCAAAAAAAAATTTTTTTTTTCAAATGAACCCGATATGGTTAACCAAGTTGCCAAATCCCCTTGTCTTAGTTGATCTGAAAAGAGGGTTTTCAGTGATGAAGTGCATCAAGTTATCCAATCAAAATCTATCAAAACATGAAACATTGGATGATTCACTTATGAATCATATGAACTCAAAAAATAGTTCATCTTCTTTTTTCAAATCTCACAGGCTGTTTACACAACAAATATTTATTTCTCAATATTATCTTCTTCCTCATCAATGCACTCGATTCAGTGATGAATATTAACTACATAGATCAAACATTACATAGTGAAGATTTCAGATCAAAGTTCAGCTGACTATATGTCAGATTACTGACATATATTCGCCCTCATATATGGAACATTTCTTCATCTTTCATAAGTAATTCTTCCTCATTATGATGGTATGATATTCTATTCACGCTTGAATTCAGAAGAAAAAATTATTTAAGAAAATAAAATTTGTCAATATATCTGTCAAAAATAATATATAAAAAATTTCCAATTACTGGAGCCTTCAATAAGATTAACAAGATGCATTAACTGATTAATACAGAGAGAGGTGATGTCCCAAAGATTAGACATTGGAATATTTCTAATTCAACATTGTAGCCTAAATCATTCAGAACTAAATAACCTTGAGAAAGCTTATTCCCCAAAACTCTTATCTAAACTACCACATCTATAGATGAAGTGGCAATGCATGTAAAATTAAATAATAACATTGAATGATACTTCATGTGATGATAGATCATTGCCTAGTGAGGATCAAACTCACTACACATAGGGCTGCAACGATTCACAATGCATCGTGTTTCATTTTGACAATAATCAGTACACAAAATTTCTTCAACAATACTAAAGATTATTTGATTCATCTAAAATTTCAATTTTGTTGTTGATAGAATGAAAAAAGACATAGTTTATGTCTAAAAAAAACAAAACAAATTTTCATAAATTAAATCATAGTACTAATTGTTTTAAAATCTTATTCACAATTTTATAGCAGTTAGCAAACACAGTAAACATTTCAAAAATACAATGGTAGTCAGTGAAGTCCTCAATCAGAGGTGCAATGTTGCCAGTTATATATTTTAAAGACTAACTTCTGTTTCTTTTGGACATCCATATCTTTAACTGAACTTTGAAAATAATTAAAATACAGTGTTTTTTTAATTTTCATTATATCATATTTCCAAGTTTAAATCGATCAATTTCGCTTAAAAAAAGAATCCACATATTTTTTGTTTTTACTTTCAAAATATATTCTAAGTATTTTAAACGAAAAATAACTAAATAATGCTGTAATTCAGTGTATATTGCAGCTCCTATTTTTCCCCAACCAGCAGGGCTTCTTTTTTTTTCCTATCCTCATATTCAGATAAATTCTTTTCATGTTGAATTTTTCTAACACTTTTCTTTTGGAGGTTGTTTCATTTACTTGAGCTCATCTTGAATTGCAATACATATCATATCATGATTGAATATTGTGATACATATTGTATCGTGGGGAAACATATCATTGCAGCCCTACTATACAGTACAAACAGTCTGTTAGATTGGCTCTATAACCATTACTCCATGGTGACATGCTCAGTAATGAAGGTATAAGCATAACTTATATAGAATTTTTAAAATTTTCAGATCGTACTACATTTTCATTTTGCAAAAATGTTACTTATTACTAAAAGATTAGCAAATTGAAAAAATCAAATGTTAGTCCTTCTACTCTCCTTCATTCATTTGTAACTGATAAAAAGTATTTATTAAAACTGAATTGATAATTGCATCACAATGGAGGACAGATTAAGACTGATAGAAAGAAAAGGGAATCCCATTTATTTTGGTAGATCAGCCCAGAGGACCAAATTCGCATGGAAAGAAAAAGAACTACATCTATTCGGGATTATGCAAGTAATCTGCATCTTCACTCCAGTATCAGTGTTTTGGAGAGAAGGGTCTTTTTCAGTTAAAACAAAGAAAAAACATTTTCCTGTACTCAGTGTTTCCTTCTTTGTTTCAGTGCGGCATGTTACATCTGCAGTTCAACAACAGGTTTTTTTTTTTATTCAGGATCCTTTTTCTCAACCCTTGAAGTTGACCTTCTGAATATTTGACACTGTTCCATGCCATCGAAAACAACAAAAGTATTCAATTTGATACAACAGCATTTCAGCGAATCAATACTGTGTTAATTCAACATTTGGCAAGGAAATAACTGCTTTCAAATTCCATTCATACAGACCGATTAATTTTCTCCTAAAAATTATTTGTTACAACTGATAAAAAAAATGTGTTATTAAATTTTGATAGAGTACCCAAGTAAGAAAAATTCAACTAAAGAAACATTTTATTTATTCATTTTTACAAACACAGATAAATGTTGCATTTAATTACAAGATAAATCAAACCAATAATTTCATATAAGATTTAATAAAAAAAAAACCCAGGTACAGACACAATCCGAATACCCACTAACAGCATGGTTTGAAATGATGTACTAATAAGAAAAGTGAAAACAAACAATAGTTTAAATAATCTTAAAAGAGGATAGATTTAAACCGTAGTCAAGTTATGAATTACAAAAATATTAATAATTTCTCATTTGAATAAGATATAATTTAATGAATGAAAGAAAGAACTCAAGTTTTCACCTGGAACCTAATTAGGCTAGATTACTTTACATATTATTTGTAGAAATCATTAATTGTCTTATAGAAACAACACAATTACTTTAGGACCTTATTTAGGAGGGGTAGAAAAATCATTTTGTTGGTACCACATTAAACTATGGCAGATATTTTTTATTACATGAAAAATTCAATTATTTAACATTTTGAAACTGAAATTTTTATCATAAAATATCCAACATCTCACTGAGAACAGCCTAGAAACCATGAATTTTTGTACCAAACAAAATCTACCAGTTGACCACAAGGAATAGTTGAAAGGAGAAAAAGATTTTTTATAAAGGATTCCAACATGGCCTGCAAAATGATGCTACATTTTAGATTTGGCCAACTAAGAAAGCCACTTTGATAAATTGACTAAATTTTTACTATTTCCTACTGGCTCCTAAATACAAGCTGCATATTTTTATAATTGATAGCAACTATTAGATAAGTGAAAATTCCTTGGAACTTTTCAAGTATATCACATTCAAGTACTTGATGGAAAAGTTATGATTTTGTACATAGTTACATTAATACACACCCAGACTTGATTTCAATACAGGTTGAAGATAGATTGAACTACCAAGCTAAACTTCTAGAAGAGTACAACAATCTAACTTACTGTAAAAACATCAAAAACGTCAACTGAAACACCTTTTCATTAGATACATGAAGCTTAAGATTAGAACACACAAATTTTATCAAAGATAAGACATCAATCTCATCACATAACCAAAATTCTAGAGACAAATCCGAAGTAGTCTAATACTAGGATATTTTCCTGTCATTTGTGTCACAATAACTGAACGATTTTGATTGTGAAATGTTATAAATTTATGGTTTGAAGATCTGAAAAAGATATAAGCAATTTGTTGTAGATGTAACATTAAAGCATAAATACTTCTAAAAAAATTACGAAAGAAATTTCTATAGAAACACTGAATTGTTCAAAGCATTTATACAGTTTTGAAGTTTTATATTTCCCTTGATTGGAAAGAAAGCGTATCGAAAAAAGAGCTAATTTTTCAATTACCAATTTTATCAAATATATCTAAACATGCACATACTTATAAATAAAAAAATTATATATAACTACTTACGATATTCTTCTGTATTTATCAATTACATATTGTTGCTGTTTTAGCTTTTCATCATTCATTTTGTATTTATCCCAGAGTGGAACAATTATCTTTGAACTAGGTAAATCTTTATAGAGTCCTAACCAACTGAGATAGGCAATACCCTGGAAAAGAGAAAAAATACAAAGATGAAAATTAACTTGATAAATAGATGGATGAAATATGAAAAATAAAAAAAAATAAGCAGAGGTTACAACCTGAAAAATGAAATGGTAAATGTTTTGAATCTTGCTTTGCGAATGATGTCCATATTGAGGTAGACGAAGATACTAAATTATGGTAGTAACTACAAAAGCAAAGTGGATCAAAAATACTTTTCCACAAATAAAGCAAAATGTATTTTTTGGAAGTGAAAATTTTCCTTCCCTGAACTCACTTACTTACAATTGATATTTACTAAGTTTAGCCAAGTATAACACAGGGCCAGAGAGCTGGAAAAAAAAAGGAAGGTAAATTGGTGTAAGACAATTTCAAGTGGCGGAGGCCTGTCTGCACAGAAAATCACCATTCAAAATCCTAACTTATACTTTGGCTTAAACAGTGATCTTTGGCACAAAAGGAAAATACATAACTATGGCAGTCATAAGACAAGATCAGATCAGATATAGTGATACACTAAGCTTAGCTTAGTCTGGCACATAATAATGAATCGCTCAGTGAGGATCGAATTCACTAGCTATTGGTCTGCAAGATGAGCTGGAAAATAATCCTCCTACTGAAGACACCTTAACTTTATGCAACTGCTGAATGGTTCAGCTTACAGGAGCACTAACAGCAACTGATAGAAAAATAGTTTACAGTAAGAGGAATACAACTATTAACAAGAAAGAAGTAATAGAGCTCACATCTTTGCCAACCTTATTGTCATAAGAAATCGGATGAGAGTCAGTTCACAAATATGATGCAATGGTGTGGAAAATTCCCTGGATCCACCCAAATTTAATCACTTCTTCCATAGCCCAATGCCTGCCCTTCCATAACATTTCATTGAGAACATTTGGAGATATTGTGCAGACAGACAAAAATGAGTGAATACATTTTTTTGAAATAGCATTAAAAAAAAAAAACAAAAGAAAGAAACAGTGTCTTGCCATGACGAGGATTCATACAATTGCTATCGCAGTCATAGTATGATCCAAACCATTAGATGGTCACAGCTAACAGTGACTGTGAAATACGCTTGCTTTATTCTCTTCAAGACCAGAATTCGGAAATTCATTCAGAATTTTGCATATATTGTGGTAAGGATATATAGCTGCAATCTAGGGGAAGAAAATTTGATCATCCTTCCCATAACCCATTACCCAACCTTCCATGAAATCTCACCGAAATACATTGAGAACTATAAGGAGTATTTGGAGGACAAACAGGAAGATGGAAAGACAGAGACAGGTGCATACATTTACCTCTTCCAGCTTTGCTGGCAGAGGTAATTAGGGACCATTTTTCTACTAAATACTACTCTTTAAACTTAGTTGTTATTTCTTAAACAGCTCTGAGGGAGAATTCAGGGATAACTTTCGTATAATATCATCTAACTGTGATACACTTTGAGAGAGGAAGTACATCTTTTGCTATTATAAGAATGGCTAACATGAAAGAAAGCATATTGCTCTTCTCTTTTAAATAATAAAATAAAACAGCATTCACTCTTAGATAAATTAGTTTTTTTACACAAAAAAAGACAAAAAAAAACTTATACACCGAACCTAGCTCTAACATGGCATATACATGTCATGTAGACGACATAACGTATTGATACAAATATCATATATGTCAAGATATGAATTCAGTTGGGTTTGATGGGCTGTTTCACTAAGGAATATAGATGTACAAATAGAAAGAACATGATGACTGAACATAACAATGGATTCATTTTAAGAAAAAACAACACATTTGATTAATGCATGTAAGTTTTCAGTAGTATTCAAAGGTTGATTGAAAGTGCTTTTGTACTGACAAAAGACAGTGTAGTCAAGACAAGACCATGTATGGTGAGGAACTATTACTTATCAAAAAAAAGTTTGCATGCAGGTGGAGTAGCATGTCGTGTGAGTGTAGGGATGTCCATTCCTTTAGTTGAAGGAAAGTTTTGGTTGGTAAAACACAAAGTAACTTATGAATTTGCTTTAAAAAATTCACAAATAGAATCACCAAATGAACAATTATGAATACAAATATGAAATTAACTGCTACCGATTCAACATCAAGAGAAAATAAGTTAGTCTTACCTCGACTTTGTTTTTCACATTGTTCATCTTTGTGAGCAGCTCTTCAAAACATTTTGGCATTGTTGTTTGATAAATAACTAAATTTTCTAAATCTGCTAATCTGAGGGGAAAAAAAAAAAAAGAAAAAAAAAAAAAAAGAAAAGTTTTGATGATTTCAAGTTTCCAAAATAAGAGAAAAATGTTATGATGTACAGGTCTCATAACAAATAAAAAATAGTGTAATTGAACATAAGAAAGCAGTGTCATTTCCAATAACAGCACCTTATCTTTAGCATATAAGACGTTATTCCATAAAATAGTTATGAATACAGTGAAGACTTGAAAACTGAATATTTTTGACTATACAATAAGTGAAAAAGAATCTGAAAGCCAAAAATTTCTTCTATTTTAAGTTTAAAGTCCTTTTTACTTTTTCCAGCAAATTGCCACATAAAATTCAATTAGATTGTTTTTTTTATTGTAAATTGAACATATATTTGCAACATTCATTAAATAAAACGAGCAAATTCTTATGAATTTCTAGTTTGAGGTAAACTTGTGTTTATACAATAGTTGTAGTTTAAATACAAATTTGCATCCCCAATATTCGTAATGTACAACCATGTCTCAACAGTTTCTCTTTATTTATAGCAATAGAATTATAAAGATTTCATTTTATCATAATTTGATTTCACAAACAACAAAAACATTTCTGAGTCAAGATCACTTTGATGTTGAAAGTATCAACTTGAAAAGATCCATAAAAGAGAGTTTAGTCAAGTCAACAGCATTTAATGAAACTAATGACACATAAAAAGTATCATAAAATAGTCATTATTTGGATTTAGGTAGGAATAGTTGAAAAAGTTTTATGAACTCCGATCCCTTGCTGAAAGAAAATGGATGTTAAATTCAGTTTCAACTTGAACAGTGCAGGATAAAGAATAAAAACATTAAAAACTTACCTTCTTTCAATGTTTTCCCATTGTTCTAAGACTTCATCAGGCATTCGATCTGAAAATATGAAGAGAAAATATACAACATAAACAACATTATGTGCATATGATTTGAAAAAAAATGAGTTAGACAAGTAGAAAGAGAAAGGAGACTGAAGAGCTAATTTTTACAATATCATCATAAACTACCAATCTATTTGGTTGTTACTTCTACTCTTAGTGTAGTGGTTAGTTAGCTTCGTGGTCTTGCAAGCTACCAATAATGAGGTCAGTATTTCAAAGATATTAAGTTGAAGCAGAAGTTCCCAGCACCATCTTTGGCATAATGTCAGGAAAACCTAAGAAGTGTCTTTGAAGTTTACTCAGCTTTTAATTGCTTGTGCAATCAGACAGCAGTAGTACATTAATTACAAGCATTAGGAAACATTCAAAAGCAAGAAAAATGGGTTTCACATGGACTTATGAAAATGAACATTTGTCAGCTTTAAACACTCATCTTTTTCTTCTTGCTCAACAGAGAAAAAACACCATTTTGGGACAAGACAGTCACTGGCGATTACAAACAAATTGAGTCTGAGAATTTAAAAAAAAAAAATCAAGAAAACCAAGGTTAGATCAAAGTCAACCGTCAACATCTCAACCCAAACAGAATGTACTGGACAAAAAAGTTCAGTTTTTAGGGAGATTTTTCTTCATTCTTCATTACAAATTACTGGAACCTGGAAAGTCATGGCTCAATGCTATAGTGAGCTTGTTTAAATGATACATTGGAACAGTAAAGAACTTTTGCAGGGCAAGAAAGATGACTGGTGATTTTGCTGAAACGTCCTTGTTTTGCAATTGCAGCACTGCATATGATCATAGAGATGAGATAGGAAGTTTTTTCCACACGCAAAACTCCTTATCTGGTTCAGTGGATCCAACACGTTCAAAACATCGAAAAATTCCCCAGAGAATTGAACAAAACCAGAATTGTTCTTTTATGATTATTTACACAATTTACTTGACAGGACATAAGGAACAAGGGAAAATACTTTGATGACTGAATAATGAAGCTTTAAATCTATATGAATAAAGACTTTGTCAAAGAAATTGCTAGAATCTTTTGCATCAGCCTAATACAGCTCTCCAATTTCACAGATACCTTATCAACTTGAAATTTCACAAATAACTTCTATGAATAAATTCAAGTATAAATTCAAGGTTACTAGCTGGAAAACCCAGCGGGTAGGCAAGTTTTCAGCTAGTTTTACTATAATTCACCAAATATCTGTCTGTCTGTGTTAGTAAGATAGTAAAGTTTTAGGTGAGTGTGAACACAATTGGACACAAAATAAGGGACAATTGAATCATAAATATACATTATAAATTGAGTCCCACACTAAAAACTTATTTTGGTGAGGAATTTTAAAAACCTAGCCTGCTAAAAACCTGCTCCAGGGTCACATTAACGGCTACACAAAATTTGGTGGCCATAGCTGTGACCGCTCTTGAGTTGATAAATGTTTGGGTATTGTTTATATTTAGCTGTCATGTGTGTCATCTGAAGTTTTTCACATTATGCCAGATACTCAAAAAATACATATTTATAATAAATTCATCTACTGTATACAGCATTATACAGAATTAACGGTAATGCACAATGAAAATAGAATAATAATGCATGTATTATAAGTTTTTGTTATTTGCTGAATGTTATCTCTCTTTAGTTTTTTTAGACTGTGTGGGTCGTCTATGGTTACTCGCAGCAGCTGGCAAAATTCAAAAAAATACCCACTCAATAATTGATCATGAATTTGTGAATAATCGAATCCACAAAATTGGAGGGCTGAATGTATAACCATGTGAAAATTCAATGTATATTTTTTCTCCTTCTCTGTGTGTTCCGAACATATGTCAACTATATAAGTCAATGAACAACTGTAGCCAAAGATTTAGATGGGGTCTATCCTTTTTTTTACATGTGCATGTGTTTATGATAGTTTGTTTGTTCTAGCACTCTGTTTTGTCAACAGACTTAGAAATTGGCATCAGTACTATTCTACACCCCTTCTAAATATGTTTTTTTTTTAATTTAGGAAAAAAAAAGCTTTTTTTGACCTTTTTTACAACTTATATTGATTGGTTTATCAATTACATGGCTTGTGTTGTCCCAAAATTATCAAATGCAGATTGCCTCCAGTAATTCTTGAGTGTCATCCAATATCTCTCATGTATGTTTAGAGGGAGTCCCCAAATTACAAACAAGTTCCATTTTTAGGTCTGTTTGTGAGTTGAATCTGAACATATGGTGTATATCTAGTGTCAATCAAATGCTTGTCTCAGTATGTAGTGCATATTTTATCCTCCTCTGCATAAAAACTATCAATCAAACAATGATAATATGGGATGTACATGTGGACAGTATTGATGGGGGGCAGAACATGTGGACAGTATTGATGGGGGGCAGAACATGTGGACAGTATTGATGGGGGGCAGAACATGTGGACAGTATTGATGGGGGGCGGAACATGTGGACAGTATTGATGGGGGGGAACATGTGGACAGTATTGATGGGGGGGGGCGGAACATGTGGACAGTATTGATGGGGGGCGGAACATGTGGACAGTATTGATGGGGGGCGGAACATGTGGACAGTATTGATGGGGGCGGAACATGTGGACAGTATTGATGGGGGCGGAACATGTGGTCAGTATTGATGGGGGCGGAACATGTGGACAGTATAAGTGGTGAGATACACAGGATCGTTTATTGGAAGGACATAAGATGAACCCCAATCAATGGACTGGCGAACCAGGAAACTTATGACGATGTACAAGGCTCTAGAGCTCAGAGAAATTTGGGGGTAGATCTAGGAATTTGTCAATATAGTGTGTGTGCACTGCTGTCAGAGAACATTCATGTATCAAAAGATGATAATTTTTACTGAAAACATAAAATAAGGTTGTGTACTAATTATGTGGAGAAAATTGATTATTTCATCATTCTAATATGAATTTATCAAAATCTGAAGAGTCCAATGATTTATTAGTTCTTATATAATTGATTATTATTGGAGGAAGTATACATTCATAGTTGCGTATTATAAATTTCAAAATGGCCACCCTTTGAGTTCAGAGAAAAACTGGCAACAATTTTTTTCCCCAATCTGGATGGCTTTTAAATATAATTCAACCTGGTTGTCAAGATTCTACCATATGAAAAAATGATAACTTCCATTCTCTGATAGAAATGAATATTTTTTCAGTTTATATAGATTTTGTGACCTTTGACCTTGACCCACTTACTTAAAATGCAGGAGAGGTGTGATGAGTATGTGAATCAATTTCTCAAATTAATTAGCATTATTTTAAGGTATAACTTATTCTTCCAGAGTAAACATTAGGTAAGATATGATCATTTATATTTCCCCTATCTCACTATCTTGTTCGTCTGACCTTTCCTTTATAACCAATAAAACGTGATTTTCACTCAGAAGGCACAGGTGACAGTAGTAAGACTTGCATATTTGGATTCCTCACACTTTAATCTACTTAGCCACCAAAAGCAAAAATAAAGCTTCTGGACTATATTGCACAAATAAGAAATAAAAAAATTATAAAAATATACATTTTTTAGTAAAAATGTATTTATTGATTAGAATGAAATAAACCTGTACAACTGAGTATGATAAATTTCTCTTTCTATCTAAGACTTGTCAATTTAGCTCAGTCAGTGGGACAGCCTCCTGGCAATCAGTTGGTCACAACTGCAATTCGCAGTAGGGGAATATGGATTTTACACATCAGTTTACATCCTTCATTTTGGCGAAGATTGTTCTTGTTCAAGTCACAGTCGGAAAAAAGAAAGCTCAAAACTTTGAAGTAGAGTTTGACAATAATCATCCACCAAGTTTTTAATTGTCATCACAATAATGATAAATAACTAAATGAATGACATTTGAAAACAGGATCATGAAAGTAACTTTTTTTTAGGTTAACACTGGCATAAGTTATATATATATTCCCATTTAAAAATTATTAGTATAAACAATACTGATTAAGTTTATATCTATATCAAAATTTGTAGTAGAAAATTTTAACCCAAAATACAGAGATTTTAAAATTTTATTTCTGGAAATGTCCAATGTTTAGATAACAACAATTTTGAAGAAAAAATTTTCCTTGATGTCGATTCATTTGTATGTACAAGTTGTTAGTAAGTTAGACATTTGCAACATGGAGACTCCCTATATTTCTAATACTATAAAGAAGACAAATGATTGCACCCTATGGGCTGCAAAAAAACAAAAGGAGACTTTTCGAGGCTTTTCTTTCACACTATATTATTCACAAAAACACTTCTTGACATTTTTTCCAAAGATTAGTGTGACGGGGTTATATTCACAATTTATGGAAAAAAAAAAAACATCTATTGTAAAATTAGTAAACGTACCACTTATTTACGATAAGATTCAGAATACACAATATATATTGTGCTTAAGATTTATAAAGAAAAAAAAATGGTTTTATGTACCATATGTGCAGATACAGTAGCTTTCATTTTCTTTGAATTTTTTTTAGGGCAACACTGGTTTTGGCGCACTTCTATCAGCTTCTTAATCACTTTGCAAACTCATCACGTTACTGCCTTGCGAATTACCCAAAAAGAAAGAGAGGGCATTCTTTCATGTCCCATTGTATTTCCAATAACACCAGTTGACTTTTCTATTATTTGTGCGATGGGTTATCTTTATGGCACCCTATTTTCACAAACTATGAAATTATAACAATTTATTATTTTGAAATTAAAACTATTTTTCAAGTTGAATTATTTTAGCGAATTAATTTACTTCTGTAGTTCAAATTGATAATTTACAGTTCACAGGAGCAAACTATATGGAGTTAACACAATTTATTACAGCAATTGAAATTATGGGAATGATGAGTTAGTAAACAAACTATAAAACTATTTATTAAAATACTTCGCAGTAGTACATTTCATAACTGAATGAGTTTGTAAACAAATCATAAACTATCTTCGACTTCTATACTATCTCTCTTGATTTCTTAGGGAAACCCGAGTTGACCAGTCAGTGTCTGACATATGAAGAGTTCGGAGAATGAAATTTGAAAAAATGAATACCACCGGGATGAACATAGGATAGGTGTTATTGACCTGTAATGGTCAATTTAGGGTCAGGTCAATTTTGGCATTTTCAAATCTCAGGAAGATGGCAGCATCCTATGGAAATGTTGGATCGTTTACATGTGCTAAAAACAATTTCAGTTTCTATTTCTAAACTGTCAACTACAACTTGTCAGATAATCCACATCCATAAAGTGATTATAAATATATATATATATTCTTTTCTAAAAAAAAAAAATCATCTAATAGAAAATCAAATAATAACCATGAATTTTTTCACAGATAATAACTAGTTTCTAAATGAATCAGTGAATATCAATATTTCATTTCAGAATCTTGGACAACATAAGAACATCTATCTTAGTGAGAAAAAAAGGATATAAGCACACATGATAATCATATTCACTTATCTAGGACCTTAAACATTTGTGATGGTCTAATAAACATCATAATTAAAATCATCTGTATCTTTGATAGCACTAGATATTCTGTTAATCTATTTCTTGGACCCAACACTTGATAGCGAAAAAAGAATTTCTTGATATTCAATCAACTTCGATTTACTTCTATCATATATGTGTAGTATCTCAGTCCCTTGTACTCCCTTCTAGTAAAAAATACATCACAGTCTACACATTCTAATCTATGCATTATCTTAAACATTTCAATTGATTCTCTCTGATCCTTCCTATATTCTAACAATGATAACTCATACTTTGTCAGTTGACTTTTTCTAAGAGATTTTCTATCTTTCTCCAAGTACGGTAACCAAGCCTGTACATACGGTAAAAGTCATTCTTAAAGTGAAAAAGCGACACAGATTGAGGTCTGTTATTTATGCTGCACTGTCCATGTTCACAGTATCTCACAAGCCTGAAACAGAACACCATTCAAAAGACAGAGATACGAGCGAATCAATCATTTTCACAATAAGAAGCTGATGATTTGGAATGGAATCAATTCATGAAGGTTATTTCTCCACATAACACTATACAGGAAAATCTTAAATATTACTAAATATTTTTTTTTATCAGGGGTTAAAAAAAAACAAAACAAAAAACAGGCATAAAAATATAACAATGAAAAACGTTTTCAGCTGATTAAGAGGATTTAATGATCATTTATACTATACTTCTGCTTGTCATTATCTATGATGGATAACCTCTGATTGGTTAATTGGTAAAAAAAAAATCAGACCACTCATGAGAGAGAATTTTGGAATGCAGAAATTTGAATAAAACAGATGACACAGGCATCAAAACTGTTTTGTGAAACAAATTTTCTTCAGTTGTTTATTTGTTGCCAGATGAAATTACAAATCCGAGTCAAGATTCGGTTTAGCAAACCAGTCTAATTTTTTGTGAAAATTTATTTCACTACAAATCAAATAAATAGAAAAGTCACTTTCTTAATTGGAAATATTTCATCTATTTGAATTATATAAATTGAAATATTCCTTATTTTTTGAAAAATATTCCTCACTTTATTTAGAAAGAAAGAGAGGAGAAAAGGTAGTTTGGTTGTTTACTCGCAGGTAGGAAGAGAGAGAGGGGAGAAAAGGAAGTTACATAGTTTGATAAGAGGGTAAAGAGGGAGAGGGCAGAAAAGAAAATTAAGTAATTCATTGGGGAGGAGTGAGAATTTTCACTAATGAAACTAATCAGGGCTAAGCCTAGCCTTCATAGAGCCCTAAGCAGAATTTGATTTGGGATCCCCTCCCACCTGCTCTGTAGGCTTTCTGGTGGCCATGGAGCTCTGAAGTGTCACTTAGTTTGCTTATGCCGCGAGCCAGCTTTGAAATCAATACATGTTTGTGTAACATTTGTATAAAATCATGGAAGGGCAATAAAGATTGGAAGGGATAAGGGAGAGAATAAGATGCAGGCATAGAGTGAGAGAATAGCAGAGGCATGAGATAATAGATAACCTTTGTTGTCAACACCTGTAGCATTCCCATGTGTCCAGCTAGTCATGATTTCTGTGATGACTAATGTCCTTCCTATTGTTGCTGGTATAAAACTGGATATTCACTTGTAGAGGGCCACATAGTCTGGCATCCTGTGAGGATTGAAGTCACCAATAATGGTTTGCAAATGGTGGTTTGAAGGAATTTAATAAAATACAAAAATTATTTGTTTACATACCTCGCCATACTTTAGCCACAACTTCAAGTTGGTACCGATCATCAGGAGTATTTACAGGAATATTTGAAGAAATTTGAAGGAAAAATCCTTTTTGATTGTGTAATTTCAGGATATCATTAGGACCAGCCTCAGCAATACTTCGGAACGTTTCTAAAATAAAAAGAAAGAAAATAATTATTCAAAAATCACTTTCTTATGACTACAAATTGAGGTGTGAGTGGCCTGTTGGTTAGCAGCACAGAAAATGGAATCAGCAAACAAGGTTCAAACTGACTGCAATGGAGAGTGTTTACTTTGCACTAATGCCCTGGAGACAAGCATGGATCCATCTCTTCCTCCTCTAGTTTGGGGTGAATAGCGGGGTAGACCGGGCTATACAGTCTTGGTGGGTTGGCAAATAGTCTAAATGAATTAGAAACCGGGAAAATCCAATACCTCACTGGACTCCGTAGACAGTGGAGAGGAAACCAACAGTTGGTTCAACAGGAAGAAAGGCAGTAATCAGCAATGCATTGTGGGGCGCAAAGAGTGTGACATCCTGATCTATCTCCAGCCGTCCTGATTATGTCTTGCCTCTGGACCCAGGCTGACAGGGTCAAGAGAGTGCAGCTGACAACATTGAACAAGTCTCTTTCATTTGAATCCAAGTCAAGTATAAGCAATGACATCATACCTGCAGTGCAACTGCACCATTCAGAATATAAGCCATGGTCATCTTCAACTTATGAAGGATGAACACCATCATGCTCTATAACAAATTCGGAGATAATGAAATATTTTTTATCCTTGTTTTTTTATTTAATTACATTCATTATGCATTTATATTCTATTGATATAAATTCAAGAGTTCAGTTGCTTTCAGATGTTTTCACACCATTTATCAAAGTTGAATACTGTATCAGGTACAATATTGTTCAGTAGTTCAAAAGAATTCAAAGAATATAAATACAAAAAAAACAAAAAGGCCACGCATTCATGAACAGAAGGAATTCCATTTATCATGAGAGAAACATGTGACTTTTTATTTTTCACACTCCTGCGTTTCTAAGTAAATGTCTTGAACTAGAAAGGAGGTGTGATAGCCTAACTATTAACAGCACAGATAATGGAATCGGTGAACCAAGTTCAAACTCCTCGGAAAGTTTGTGTTCATTTCCGTGAATCCACTTCCCCCCTTCCCACCATCTATAGATAAATATCAGGGCAGTTGGAGCCCATTGGCCCAGAAAGGCACTCCATTTTGGGTATCTTGGCCTTGCAAAACCTCACATATCCTAGAAAATAGGATTTAATCTCCACAAGTCATTTCAGAAATGGAGACAAAAGAATCAGTGCTTCACATTATGTAACACAAGAAGTGACCTTGCTTAGCTTGAACTTTGTAAAAGGTAATAAATATGTTTGGCTCAAATAAAATACCAATCAGGAGAAGAAATGATTTGTTACAAATAAGATAACATTGTTAAGACCAATTAATAATCTAAAAAAAAAAAAAAAATGATGAAATAAAATGGAGTAAAAGTACTCCATAGGAATTACCTGTGCTGGGGTATGTCAATATTATCAATAATTTAACAAAAATCTCATTGAACATGCCAAAATTAATACCAAAGGTAGAATATCATTTTCATCACTAAAACCTTGATTTCTAAATCCTGAAAAGTGGAAAGCTATTTCATTATCGAAAAAACAATATCTTCTTTAGTAATTTTCATTACAAATTCTGTTTTCTTTATTTCATATAAAAAACAGCAGACTTCTCAAATTTTTTCAAAGATTCAAAAACCATCCCACCAGTAGAGTTTTTCTTGTAGATAAAATATAAATACAAAGAAAATTGTATACACACAAACTTAAATCTAAAAAAGAAAAAAAAACAATATTATAAATAAATAGGATATTCCCTCATATGAAGCATGTTGGTATTTTGCTAATAAAAGCAATGGGAATTTTTTTAAATCAATACTTTAAAAATAGCAGTGTACCTCACTCACATAATGGAAAATGTATGATAAAACCTCTGAAGTTTTCCAGGAAAAGAAATACAATTGTCATGAATGAACTATATCATAATTATAAGATGATTGAATTCATGAAATCCATGATGTACTGCATAAGAGATTTCCATTACAAAAGAGCTTCAAACTGTATTTTATATGTGTTGAACTCTATTGCTAAATCATTTAGACATGCAATATAATGCTACATACTACTAAATAAAAATGTTTCGATGAAAAAAAATACCAATCAGATCTGTTGAACTAGCTATTTTGTACTAGTGTAATGAATTTTCAAGTAGGAAAGCGACTTTGCAGTTACCTGTAAGGAAAGCAGAATCGGCAACTGGATTCAAGTTTCATCTGAGGCTGCTTACATTCACTTGGCACTGATACCCTAGGAGGAAACATGAATTGACTTCTATGTGCAAATAGCAGGGTAGTTGGAGCCCTTGGACCCTGTAAGGCAGTCCATCTTGGACATAGGATTAACGACTTCACTCTATAAAACCTACTTACAACTGAAACTGTAATGAGGCCCTAAGGGTCTACAGAAAAAAATAATTATGAATTTAAATTTGCCTTCAATTCAACAAGACAATAGTATTTTCAATGAAAATGTTTTTTTTGTTTTTTTGTTTTTCTAAAGTTTTGCAACGCATTTTTTAAGTGAAGAAGTTGTAATCTGCTCCTTTTAAATTTGAAGCATTGATTACTATGACCAATATTTCAGAAAATTAAAATAGAACCTGTTGTTATTAACAAGCAGCATCGCAGTAATACATTGCTATTTATAAAGTCAAATTAAATACTGCCATTTTGGGAAGTCTGAACCTGTTAGGCCTTACTAAATATTCAATTATTTGCACCTACATAATAAGTTAATTCTAGAATCGACTGAAATTGACAATGAATATAGCAGCTATTTTACAGCCACTTCATAGACAGAAAAGAACCTCATCATCAGGTAATTGCAGGAGAGTAGATAGCCCATGTACTCACTCTCCCACACTTCTCTGTTTACCATCATAGCATGCAGGACTACAATCATAATAACTGGTCAGGGTACACACAGCGTTTGGTTCATACCTTTTCCAAAGAGTATAAATATGAAATTGGTGTAAGAAGTACTAAACAGGATTTGAACTATGAACATGCGTACATTTTGTTTTCAGTATTAGATATAAGCAAAAGTTTCCAGTGGGGAAAAAAAGTTTTCAATTGCATATTTAATCTCTAAAGAGTGCGGGGGAACTAATAACAACTATGCCACCTTGTACTTCCCAAACAGACCATCTATACTAATATTGAAGCCTTGTTTGTGTGTTCATGCCACTAACATGCTCAAATTATAAGGCCTACTGACCTTGGCATGAAGACTCCCAAAACATCCAGGGGTGATATAGGCAAGGGGTTAATCTTTGAGGTCTTTTTTAGCCAACTGAGGCAATTTATAGCGAAATGGAGTAAGATATAAAGTTGGCTATGAAGTACAAAAATGTTTTTGACTTCATAATGGTAGGGTAGATGAGGTGATATCCGACCATTGAGGTCACCAAGGTCATGGGAGGTAAGATAAGTTTGAAGCCTTTATGATCTTTATAGCAGCTGTACTATTACATTCTTGGAGGTAAATTGGTACGTGGGGTTAACGTGGACATTGGGGGTCAACATACGTCACTTTTGGAATAAACTAGCTTTCTTCAGCCAAACAAAAGAACTTGAAACTAAAAAAAATTGATTTTTCAAGTTGTTTGTAAAACATTGTGTAACCCAGAAAAACTTTTTCAGAAAAATATTCTGAAATTATAAAGCAGCACAAAGACAATCTCTCAAGATTGCTGGCTTCTCCATTCTCTGTGTTGGTTGCTCTAGGATTGAAGGAGAGAAGCACTAACGCTTTGTACCAAGAGGCCCAATCAAACTGAAAGACCACATACTTCATATCTTTTTAGTATAGGTTCTCCAAAAGATACAAAGGCACACATCACTCTAGGATTTTTTGAAAATTAACATTAAATTCGATATTTTTTTTTTTATTCACATGATTTATCTTTTTCTGGGAAATGGTTAGAAATTTTATTTCTTCATATTCTGTTGCAACTGGGGTGGGGAGTGAAATTTCATTGGCAACGACAACACATTTTTCCAACTCTTAAAATTTGTGAAGATGAATTTCAGTTTGCAAGTTTAATGATTTATATAAGGTAAATATCTCATCCAAGCTACTTTGAACAGAAAATCTGCCCTGAATTTAATAATTCAGAGTAATTCAATGGTAAGCAGGTTGAAAAAAAAATTTTTTAAAAAGTGCTTTCACTGTGTCTTTTTCTATGTATGTAGAAAACCTGTTTATATAAGATCATAACTTTCAATATCCTGCACTCACTTTGAACCTTTTTTTTTTAATTTTTAACACAAAGAGAATATACTCACAACAGATATCCTTCAAGAAATAACCATCAGCATAGTGCTCAGTCATTCTGAAATTTCATTTCCTCAAGAAGCTTACAGATGATGTTTTTGACAACCTCAAAATGATCATTCATGGTACTGGGGGAATTGATAGTCCACTGAGCTTCTGCCCACTGGAATTACCTCAAGGGGGCCTGCTATGATATTTTCCAATTTAGAATAGGTATCATTTAGTGGTAGATGCTCAGCTGTAGCTGGAAGTAGAGTCCTATAGCCAGTCCTTGCTGGACCTAATCAAGATGCTGTTCAAATTGCATCAACCAGGAATCTTATGAGGCCCTTGGCAATATATGGAAACATTGACTTCTTCCTTACACACACTACTACATACCATTTACTCATTATCTGTTTTTCCAGGTTGGGGACTTGAGGCTTTTCCATATTATATCTAATCTTTTACCAGTTCATGAATAGTACCCAAACCTCCAATTTCTCCATGCTTGTTGTGAGGTACATATTGTGCTAGTTTCGAAGTGCAAAGGATGTAAAGCTTCAATATAAGTCAAAATTTTATTTAGTGTTAGTGAGACAATTTAGTTTAATGAAAGTCAAAAAAAAAAATTAGGGCTCTAGGAAAGATAGTTTTAAAATTATGGTTGAATATGTCGGTAGCTTTTGAGGCATGTATCAGAAAGAAAAGTATGATCTGAACCTCTTGGGAAGAAATTTTACAAGGTAGGTGTAGACAATAAAACAAAAAAAACAAAATTTCGCCTGGAGATATTATGTAAAAAGTAAACTTAGAGCAAGTTTTAAGTTAAGTATATCTAAAACAGGAACTTCTTCGTGTGTAAATAATCTTTTTCCAATTTGTTGCATTGTCCAAGAAGAAATATATAAAAGGACAAATTTTTTCCTGTGTTGTTATATTTGAAATTAATTGTCCCCCCAAGCAATAATGGGTATTCCTGCGAGTGGCAAATGCTAACGGAGTCTCTGTCTCTGTCTCTCTCTCTCACGACATACACTCATACAGAGCCATAACTCTTCCACATTTTAGGAAATAATTTCATTTAGTCTAAACCATGGAAAAAATAGATAAATCAATATTTGCTGCTGGAATGGTAGGAAATAGTTTTTCCTAATCAAAGGTTCATCAAGCTTGAATTTTGACTACTCCAATGCTATAAAAAAAAACATTAGAAATTGCACATACCTCAATCATTTTTTCATAAAACAAGTAAGGAAATGCTCCAGCATTTTTTATACTAAGCTGACGTGGAGTTGTGATTTAGAACATTTTTCTAAGTCAGTCATTGTAAAAAAAAGATAAGGAAATTAGAACACTTGTTATACTCACTGCCAAGGAAGCAATGGCAGGATGTGAAGTAATTGATTAGATTTTCACTTGGAATATAATCAAAATAATTAGAAGCAGCAAAGTCAAAATAAGTCAAGCATAGTGCTTCAAATTCTTGCTTTCTTAGATGCAAATAGGATGAAGTTGTTGGCCAGATCATAGCACAGATGACTCGAGGCAAAAGTTGGTTCATATTACTCATACACAAAGACAAAAAAATATTGGCATAGATATGTATATACACACCTCTCTTGAATCGAGCTAAATGTATTTATTTTGAATAACAGATAGAAGACAAACTAAAGCTGTTACTAAGTCTGACAAGAATGGAAAAATGCAGATACTGTTCCATATATTCGAAACACAATTGGTATCCATTTACACATTGTGTGTAACATTTTTCAATGGACACACAGATACTACACTTTAGTTCTGTATTTACTCGCTTCTACACAAGAGAAGGATGTGACACAGGTTGTTTTTAATGTGGGGTTTCCAATTGCGGGGAAAGCTAAAAATAAATTGCTCCAGTCCCCACAACTAATGTTGCAAAGGTGTCAGGGCAAGCCTGACCCATCTGTTTTAGTGTGATGAAAAGGTTCTGCCACCAAGGCATACTGCTCCCTCAAGACTGGGCAGAGTCATTTTTTGAGGCCATAGGTTGAATTCTAGGCCACTTACGCTTAGCAATACCAAGCCTCAGTAAGCCATCATCCATCATATCATTGCACTGGTGCAAAACTACCATAGAGTGTACTGTGAACAGATACTACCCTTTGATGCTCAACAGAAGAACGGGGGATTGACACTCTGATCCAAGGAAGGTGATGGGGAGCAACAACAATTTGATCCGAGGCAGGAGTGCTAGGGAAGAAACACAGGGCATAGATACTCTGATCCAAGGCTGAAATGCTTATCAATGTAAATAATCCTGTCATTTTTTATGGGAACTATAATACTAATTATAATAGCATAAAATTATAGTTACTGACCTGAATATCTACAGTAGAGAGTAATTCAGATTTTAATCAGCTATGTGTGACAAGACAGTCATATCAACACCAAAGTATATTTTCTTGACTCACCATAATAAAATCCTGCACTTCCCACTGTTTATCCTTGGTCACAAAGTTCCATTGTATACTCAATGTGGTTAATGGGTCAGGAGTTCAATACATACATACATATATATATATATATATATATATATATATATTGCAAGCCCTCATTGGAATTAAGTACATGACCATAGTCTGTCTGCCTTTAAGGCAGCCTTCATTGGAGATAGCACATTCTAATACGTACCTACTACTATATATCTTCTCTGAAGTCATTCAGTTTCATTTACGTATTAGGCTCACAAAACTGAACTAATGGATTTCAGAAGAAATGTATTATTTGTTCACTATCCTATCTTTGAATCCAATCCCAACATTCACCAACTAGTTTATATTATAACAAATTCTAAAAAGATAAAAAAAATTAGATGTTGAAGCCCAAAACAATCTAAAAAAGTTGTTAGCAGTAAAGAACAAGAAATTATTATTACTATGGTTACTTACATGAAATGTCTATCAATACAATTCAGATGTGTATGGAGTATATATATAAATATTTATGGAATCTTACAAATTTGTTTCACGCCTCTCTACAATTACTTAAGTGAGTTTTAATAGAAATCAATAAGATTTTATACATAACGCAAAAAATTGCTTCAAGACAATTATAGAAAAAGTACTCCAGAATTCATTTAGAGAAGATTTTCAATACTTTATTCTGTTTTCAATTATATTTCCTGGAAAATTAAATCTTTTATTTTAGATGATTTAAAAGAGACCAAAAAAAAAAAAAAGAAATAGAGAAAAAAATACATCAACAAACATAAATCTTTTCATTCCTATCATCCTCGTAAAATTATTTCAGACAAAATTCTTTTTTTTATGAAACTACAAGTTATTATTCAGGAAAAGATACACGGATACTGTACTATCCACAAGGATGTTGGAATGAGTCATGGCCCCAGATTTCTATTCTGTCCCTGCCATATATAAATGAGTATTCATCTCTGTCCATACGCCCCAATACTTTCATGTAGTTCCTTTCAATGTAGGTTAAATTCCTGCATATATAAATTCAATTTTGAACACAAACTAACACCCTCATGGAAACGTTTATTTTGATATGTGTTTTGTCAATTCTAACAAGATCTATGTCAATTTTCTTTCAATGGTGACAATCTACGACAATTTATTCCATTCAAGTTTAGCCAGATGTTAAATCTATACATTAACAACTAAGAGCAAATACAAATTCAAAATTTTGTATTACACCCAAATAAATACATCTCTATTTATTAATACAAGCAGGACTAGTGGAAATTCCATGAATCTTGACAACTAAGATATCATCATTACTTTCGCATATATTCTGAGATTAAGGTATCTAATTTTTTTTTAAATAATTCATAAACAATTGAATGCATCAATGTAAACGATAATGAAATGCAAAAGAAAATTAAACTAGTACATCTGTAATTATCATCATAGATTACTTTTGCTATATGTCTATATTTTTGTGATCTACAACTTTTTGTGAGGAAGGAATGAATTAAATGGCGGTTCTGTCGGAGGTTGATTGCCTTTTGCTCCCATCCAAGCATAAGAACCTGCTTCCATTCTCCACTTTGTTCATTACATTGCAAGGATGGCTTGGGAGGGAAAGAAGCAAGGAATTGGTATCGGGCAATAGCTTTCACAGCATTATGTGCTCTGTGGCATGGGCACAGGGCCGTAGCAGTCCATCAGCACAAGTCGCAGTTTTGTGCGCGAGAAAACAATGCTGGCCACGTGCTAGCATATTGTAGTTAGGCAGGAATAAAGGAGAGTCGTGTCATTCAGGTAGAAGTGCAAGGACAACACTCTCACTCTAAAGCCTGATGGTCATACATCCAAACAAACAATTTAATAGTATAGATATTTTTTTTAATTTTCTTGGTTCATTACTGATAAGACAAATGATAATAAATCATTAAAGAAATGAATAAGAATAATGAGTAAATTGAATACACAGAGAAGCATAGCAGTTGGATAGCAGATAAAAATTTGCAATAGAATATATGAAATTACTAATAAATAAACAGATTACAAATGCATAATAAAAACAGATACAGATCATAAACCAACATATACACACATTATATATCTTTGTGGGTAACTACTTATCACCAATCCATCAAGAGCCTTTCTGCCCTCATGTTATTTGCCAACAATATATACCACTACAAGCATCTTCTAATTTTAATGCACTTTTTCCTCATTGTTTCAAAATATCAGAAAAGCAAATGGATGGCCAACCACACCAGAGCAGATTTTACAATTTTTCTCAGGTATAAAAAGTCATTCAAAACATAAGAATTATTGTTTATTTTTGAAAAATTCAACTTGTAAATTATCTTTTCGAAACCAAAAATAAAAATGATGATAAAATACAAAAATTACAATTTTTTTTATCACTAGATAGTTTTTAAATCAAAATACTAATAATTTACGAAAATACTTTGGTAATTAAAGTAAAGATCTTGACGAGGACTTTATTTTATTAATCAGAAACATAAAATCAAACTATTCAAAAATTAGACTGCAAAATAAATAAACAAATATATATATATATATATATATATATATATATATATATATGATTGTATCGTGGATACTAAATGATCTGACAGAATATAGATGAAAATGACAATTGAAAGGTGAAGTGAAAAACCCAAGCTCAAATTCTTTTATTATTATTCCATGGGTGCAGTTTGATGGGGGCCAGCTTTTTTCTTTTTTTTTTTTTTTTCAGAGAAAGATGTTCGCAGTGGTTAGAAAAATAAGCTGCTTCCATTCTCCTCATGACATTCTCCTCTTCAGCATCAAAATGAAAATCTTTCAATACCCAAACTGATACAAATAAATAATTTCTATATTGAAAGAAAGATGGAAAAACAGAAGCCAAAGAAATTTACACATATGATATTCTGTAGCAAATTTTGCTAATGATTTGAAATGCTGAAAATTGCACGAGTCCTTTTACTGAAATATTGCCCAATTTTGCTGCATGAATGTTTGTTTTTACTGGTCATTTATACAAAAAAAAGCAAGTCCGACCAGGCAATAGTGAAAATTCAACCAGGCATGTATTTTCCACTTCAATCAGTTATTCTTTTCTCTTCATTAATTTTTTTCCAGGTGAGAGATTAAAATTGAATCACTTCTTCCTTGGCCTATCAATCTCCGCTCCCCCTAAATGCTGTTAAAAATTCAGGGGCTATCTAATGAAACTTGATACAGGCAGTTAATGAGGGTTGGATGATCTGCAGTAGGTGATACATAAACAACTAAAATCCATTTCTGGAGATTAGTGCTGTTTATTATTGTAATTATTGTAAGTGTTTTGGTTGAAAAAATAAAAGCACTATTTGATGATCTTCCAGGCTCTTTCTTCTAAACACTTTTTTGATCAAATGTTACACTACAAAAACAAAAACAAAAAAATTAGCTAGAGGTCTGAAAACTGATGATACCATATATGCCTGTATATAAGACTTATGTTATCTACTGAAGCTTGATATGGACAGTTAATGGGGGTTGGATGGTCTGCAGTAAACGGTAGTTCTCAAAATACCCTTGGAAACCAATCTTCTTATAGACCAGTATATATGGCACAATTGCTGCTGCTTATTAATCTGCATGTAGGCAGCACTGACCAGAAGGTTTCTTCAATACATTAACTAAAAGTGCAGAATGTCATAAGTACATACTGATTTTTTATGAGTACATTTCATAAATAAATACATATCATGTAAACATCGAATATATTATAAGTATACCCCCACCTAAAAAACTATAAATATATTATTAACAATATGTATTCAAAATTAAGAGATGAAGACTCAACAGCACATCCCAAGCTCAGCTAGTTTACAAAATATCTTGATATGAAACGGATAACCTTTTATTTAATGTCAAGATTTATTTTCAACTTATACATACTATATATAAACTTCCATCCGTTCATCAAGAAAAAACATTTTGATATGATAAAAATTCATAATATGGAAAGAGCATAGAGGATTATGAAACATCTGCTTAATTATCATTCTTTGAGGATCTGATAAAAAATATGAAATCTGGAATCAGTTTCCTTTTTCTAAATGTATTAAAAACTAGGAAGAACTCAAAAGAGAGAATACCCTAGGTAATCTATTGCTATGAAAAAAAGAAAAAAAAAAAACAAAAATCAGTAGACAACTAGGGAGGTAACTGTATGAATTCCATCGCAGTGGTAAAACTGAACAATCTTATTTTGTAAAGTTTAGTTACAAGTGGGTACATGGCACTATAGATAGCTATTCTATGCCTCATCATTATTATTTTTTTGTTAATTTTATGTTAAGGTATTCTTGTTCAAGTATTTACAAATATATTAACACATTGTACAGGTACAAATTTTCCTTACTTACTGGTATACATATGAGCAGAGATAGAAAAAGGAGGAACAGAAATACAATATTGGTAAAAAAAAAATATCTCGAGTGTTTTTTTAAAAAGGAAATGACAAAACATAGATTTTAGATTTATCCAAGGGCAGCGTGACACAAGGTCGAGTTTAGTTTAGGGATCTTCACACACACGCATTGGCTGCCTGTAGGATTTTACTCCAACATTCAACTCAGTTGAATCTTTCGGGCATGTAAGTTTCTCAGCTTTCTCAATAGCTGGTCGAGATGAAAAAATAAAATCTTTTTTCATAATTTCTAAATTTTTCCAATATTCAACTGATTCGTTTGTGTCCATTTGTTTTGTCAAACAGCTGTTCAGCCGTGCGGACATTTTGCAGATAGCTTTTTTGACTAAGTGATGTTTTGCTGACTTGGATTTTTACCAACTGCTGTTTTGTCAAATATTTTTGTATCATTCGGAGGTTAAAAAAAAACAAAAAAAAAACACATTTAAATCTCAAATAACAGCATTGGCTAGATAAATCTATGCTTATATACCCGAGAGGAATTATAAAATAGATTTCTCCGACAGAAAATTGACACTTGAGAAAAAACTCATAAAAGTTTTATCTGGTAACTCATCAAATAACGATGATGTATGTTGCCAATAATATAAGTAAACAAAAAATGACTTCAGAACATTGCGATATTATACTTGATAATTAATGAAACTTTGTTTTTCATTCCTGTTGGCTGAAATTTGGGCTTTTTTCTTCCTAGTAAAGCCAAGAATAAACTCAACTAATCTTTTTTCAACTTTATTTACATTTTTACTTTTTAGTATAGAGTGTTGATGTCAGCTGGATTATATCTCTGATCAATCACAAAAATAATTTTATAATATTACATGTTTTATCAACCTATTCTCCCAATGTCATTTAAGATGTGAAATAAAGCCATTTTCCAGAAATTTCACTTTTTTTCTTTATTTTCCAACCTCTAAATGGTAGAAAGAAAAAAAAAAAAGTATTCGACAAAGCAGCAGTCAGCAAAAAACCAAGTCACCTTAACATTACTTAGTCAAAAAGGTTGTCCACGAAGTGTCCGCACAACTAAACTGCTGTCGGCTAATTGTGCAACAGCAATACGGCTTTTGACGAAACAACCAAAAATCGAATCGTTATCAGGAGCGGACTGAGCGGGAATGAACACTGCAATAGATTATCGTACAAGACGACAATGTTAATGTATCCTCTGTACGTAACCTTGTTCCTTTGCAAAGTTTGTTCACATGTAGAGGAAAAGAAAAGATAAACAATGAGATCAAAATCATAAGAATTCATTTCCCTTTATATGTTTCTTTTCTTTTAGGTATGAGTCAATCTTCTTCACATAAGTATTTCAATTGAGACAAATTATTTGGGGGCAAGTAAACTATAACTCGACTGGCAATCAAGTTACTTTTAGAAAAATAAATCTCAAAAGCTGTGTGTGAGTGATGTTGGAAATTATATAGTTTCCTTGGCACTTCTCTTGATGGAATGACCTCCTGGAACTAAACACTCATTTTTTTGGTTTGCAGCCTTTTGGCTGGAAAGAAATGAGAAAAAAAAAATGAAGAAGAGAGGGAAACTCACTCACAGAGTTTTTGAGCTCAAGTTTGAAATTTTTTTCATTTTTTACTGGACGGACAGACTTTCAGTGAAGAAATGTTTACAGTAAATTGTACTCATAAAAAAGGCAAGAAAGTGAAGTCAAAAGTGAGAAAAACACTTTTTTTCTTTGTAAGGGATCTATAGAAATGGTAAGCTTTATATTTTTTTTTAGGGATCAAAAGTGATGAGGGAAATTTTTTTTTCCTTTTTGGGAAAAATACTAATCCTTCCTATAATTCAAGAAATCTGTGTGCATACACCGAGATAACTGAACAGCTGACCATTACATGAAGTTTATATTCATCAGATATGCTAGCCCGTGCACCAGATAATGCAGTGTCAAGTTTGAAGTTGTTTGGATTTACCATTCTTGATTTGAGGGGGGGGTCTCAATTTACAACAAAAATTCAATTTGAAGAGGATGTAATTTCTTCCCCAAATATATACTGCATTCACAAGTGCAAGTTTACAGATTTACGTTGATTGGTGAGTATCATGAGAGATAGAGACAACTCGCTCTCCGAGATACCAGAAAATGCTTCATCATTATTGGAGACTTCAAGGCACAGGTAGGACAAGGAAATGAACAATGCATTGGCAAGTTGTGATAAATACGAAACAAAAGAGGTGAAGATATTGTAAATTTCAAACAGGTTCAAAATCATGAACACTTATTCAAGAGGAAACCTGATAAAGATGGACTTGGGAGATCCCTACTCATGACACTACTAAGAACGAAATTAACTACATCTTAACAGACAAAAACAACACCATCAAAGACATCCTAGTCCAAAATCATGACAACGCAGGAAGCAACTACAGAATGGTAAGACGTAAAATCTAAATTGGCGCCAACAAAGAACACAGGAAAATGTTCCATATCAAATTGCAACTAAACACTAAACATACCAAAAGAAATCACTCTATCCTTCAAACTTGGACTGAAAAACAGCTATAAACTTCTTACTGAACCAGAAAAAGAATGTCACCAACATCAACAAATCCAAAAACAAAGTAACTAAATGAAGTCGCCAATATGTTTAAGCCAAAGAGCATACAAACCATCAGTAATCTCATGAGAAAACACAGAAATCTTAAGCCACCATCAACAGCAACAACACGAGAAAAGATTGAGGCAACTGAACTAAATAAAACTATTCAAAAGAAATGAAGAGAGGATAACGGCAGATACACAACAGCATTACTGAAACAACTATTGAAAAAGATTAGGGTTTTAAAGCTATTACCAAAACCCTTGATACATGACGGAACCAAATAACTAGCGTACTCAAGGAAAATGGAGACCAAGCAACGGACAGGAAGCAGACTGTTGAATGTGTCAAGGAATTCTACAAAAAACTTCTCCAAACGAGGAACACAAAATGATGAACAGAATATGCAAGACATGAGCAATCAGTTTGAGGATTCATCAGAATTTATTCAGTGAGAGGTGAAACAACCCATCAAATAAACCAGAAAAAAAAAAGGCCCCTGGATCAGATAACAAAAAAAAAAAAGCTGGTAAACTTATGTTGCAGGAATGTCAGATAACCAATGGACATCACGACTTACAACATGGATCCCCTGGGATCACATGTGAAACCGCGGACAGCAGAATATATGATGGTAAGCCAAACTAGACAAGATCAAAAAGTATTGGCCCATCATAAAAAGGTCTGGCAAATTTTGGGGAAGGTCTATGTCCAACAGATGCTAAGATGATGATGATTATTTATTTGCAAACAGTTATAATATTAATTCAATGCAAAGAAAGTGACTTGACATCAAGCCAAATAGCCGCCAAATACAGCCTTTAAGCAAGTTACCATTAATGACATTGTTCTTAAAAAGTAGATTTATGAACTTAATTGAGTACATTGACGCAGCTAAATGTTTTTTTAAATTTTTGATATTGTCATATCAGATAGAAGAAAAAGAGGACAAGAAGGAAAGATGATAATGATGATGCAATAAGTAACAGCCGACCAATGAACAATGAGTGGAAATAAAAATGCTATTATAGATTAAGTATTACATTCATCATTTGAGTCACTATCATTCTTTCGGATTCATCTTCATGCAATTACACTTCCTAAATGAATGTAATGTGCATATTGTTTTGTATTATATAGTGGTTCCTCTGATTCTGTGGGGTGTTGGGGCTCAGACTCGGCACTAAATTGAAATTCCAAGAATAACTTTTTAAACATCCCTATCCTCACCTGCTGACACATTTTGCCGTATAGTTACAAAATTTGCAAACAATCACAACAGCACATAAACACTCTTTTGGAGCAAAATCTAACAGGTTTTTGGTACATTAAGAAGATAAATCTGTACCTAGCTCTTAGCTTTCCAATTGGACAAATTTTGTGAAGTATATTTTTTTTTTATCACTTACAAAATATTTAATGAATTATTCAAGTAGACACTCAACTGGATAGTTGCGTACCCAAGCGCGAAGTGTCATTTTGTTTTTCTAGAGGGGATGATCAATAGATTTATTTTCTTTTCAGTTTTTGGTGAGCAGTGATCACTAAAAAAGTCTGATTTTTCGAAAAACAAGTATGAACATTAAAATGCAACTCAGCTTTTGAAAATTCACTTAAAATCTAAAATATGGTGTACTCGAATTTTTTCTTGCTTTTCTTGGAAAGATGAAACAAATATTTGTCTAAAAAAAACAAATTTTCATAAATAATAACATAGAATCATGCTGTTTTAATTCAGTGTTTCTGTTTTTAAATTTTACTGGCAGAACATTGATGATGGGTGTTGACAGCTTATTGACAAGAAGCAGATCAAAAGCTCAAAAAAAAAAAAAAAAGCTGTCAAAAGCGTAATTAAACTTCAGCTGACAAGAGCATTTTAGTAATAAACACCGGTAAAATTTGATTACCGCTGTATCCAAATTGTGTCTAGGACTCATTCAATTGGTTAAAAAAATGAAACAAGAAGTTGACACCAGGCCTTCCATACTTACAAGAGCTTTTATTGGAATCTTTTGAAAAAAAAAATTTTCAAATACTTCCAAGGCATTTTTCTTTTTCTTTTCAATTTTATTATATTTGATCAATTAAGAAAATTTGAGTAAAATGTTTATGAAGAGATGCCAAAAATAGTTTGGAAAATCAAAAGTAAATTTCACCATCCAGTCAAACCAAGTTGGCAGAGGAAAAAATCCAACTCTGAAAGAATTGCATTATAAAAGGTCAAGTTTAGAGGCATTTATGATTGGAAAGATATTGAATCCTCTGATTGAATATCTTAGATGAGGGAACTAATGAGACTGTCCCGATGATGAAAAATTCACTCATCCATCACCTGAAAATGACCATAGGGTACAACAGCTGAAACTGTTTTGTGTTCAAAAGTTCGTAAAAAACATTAAATGATATCGAATTCTGTTTGTTTGGAGTATCAAACACAAGGTAATTATGCCTAGAAAGGTACAGAAGTCCCACCAATAGATACCTGGTTGGAGGCAGTAAACTCTTTTGATTGGTCAGTCTTGTAATGTAAAGAAATTGAAATATCATTTGGTGGCAGTATGAGGTCCTAAGCCAACCAAATCATATGGCGAGAGTAACAGGTTTTGCTAATTCTGCAGAATCAAGGTGTTGGATTAATTATCCCCTCAACAACTTCCCTTATTCGAAGGTTCCTGATATGTAAGGAGTGAAAAATTAGCCCTCATGGCAGTTCTATGCTGGAATGAGTTCTAGGTACTTCTGGGCCAAGAATCAGCCTCCCTTACGATGAGCCGACTTGGGAAATTCTAGTTTGAAATTGACCATTTCCCTGACAAGTCCCAGGAAAGCTTCCATGTCCAAGGCCGGACTTGTCCTTATCACTGCACCTTGATGGAATCACCTGACCAGTCATAGTATCAATCGGAAGGGTTAACTTGGTTCTGTAACCCTATAAACAATAAACCTTTTTTGTTCCTGTTATATTGCCGTTGATCCATCATTTGGAATGCTCACTATTCCTGTGTTTGAAACGATCTGTGAAGATGTTTCAATCTAACTAACCATCAACAGGAGTTGTGGTATTATACTCTTCGAAAAGTTTATGACAAATGTTTTTTTCCTTCTATTTTCACTCCTTCATTTCATATAAGCAGATGACACAGCATATAATGACATAAGCACAATTGCTTCTCCCTTTCCCTTAGTTTTGAAATCATGGGCGGAAACTACGGCCAAGTTTTACGTTATAGTCACATAGTGAATAGAACCCCCTGCTCATAAAACTTGAGTTAAATGTTTTTTGTAAAATAAAAAAAAAAAAGGACATCAAGATTAATTAAAAATATGCACCCCTGTCTTAATTTGGGGAGAATCTGTCATAAATTACACCTTGCAGGCTTGCATACACAAGTTTGGGGACTCAAAAGCTGAGAAAAAAAAATCAAGTGACATAATTTGAGAATTTGTACGATACGCTTCATGCTTGATTATTGAAATTTTTTGTAATTTTGAACTACCCGTACCCGCGTCGTAATAATATAAATTGCAATTCTTCATGTGTTCAGGATGCCCTCATAAAAATTTTGAATACTAAACTACCCAAGCGTCTAACATTTATTTTTTTACATATCAATTTTAATATTATAGTGATATAAATAAAAACCTCTTAAAACCTGAGAAAAGAGTACTAGGATATACTAAAAATATGCAAGTTTTTCGAACTGCTATAAAATAAAATAGAATGATATAACTTAATTTTCAAAACCAAAAACAGTTGCTCAATTTCCTAAAGCCAATTTGATCAATTTTTGACCATTAATAGTACCAAGTCTGTGGGTTTTATGTGGGTACTTATGTGAATATCAAAATTATAGCCTACTGTCGCAGATATCAAAATCAGCCATTTTGAATTTGGCCCAGTTCAGAAAAACCCTTGTAGCACAAGTTCCTATAATATATCAACCACAAAATTTTGGACATATACTGCCATAAGCCAGAAAAATTATTTATCACATTTTAGAAAAAATTGAAAAACCCCTCAAACTACAAAAGCCCAAAGATTAAGTTCAAGGTCAACATTTTTATTTGACCTCTGCACTGACAAATACATAGAAGACATTTTTGATCTACTGAAGTACTTCAAAATGGTATATAAATGAGCTTTCTAGATGATAAAATATCCGTGATATTGATTTTTGTCACAACATTGAAAATACACAGTTCAAAGGGCCGTATCTCCGGAACCCCTCAAGCTAGAAATTAAAACACTTGTCTCATTAAGATCTACAAGTGTACTAAATTTGAAAGCAATCCGCGATGGTTGTGGTCTGATCTTAGTAGATTTGACATGGAATAACCCATCTAACCTAAAAGTAATTTCCTTCTTCAGTTTCCTACGACAAACAGAGAGAAAAGGACAAGTTTAGCATCATAGTTACATTGTTGATAGAACCCTACTCTAAAACCTTTTACAGTATTTTTCCTGAAAACTCACAAATTTCCAGAAGTTTAAGGTCTAATAGACTGAAAGCATATAGAATTAAATGGAATAAATTTCTTGAATTTTTCTCCATATGATTTTGAAATCTGTGTGCCAATTCTATTTTTCATGCTTTTAACTACCTGGATATTGGTACTTCCACTGATTTTTCAAGAAATAAATAGATAAATCTTTGAATGAAAGCTTAGAAATTAGGGCAAAAAAAAGTAGTTTTCACTCTAAATTGATCAGCAGTGACCTTGGAAGTTAGTGCCACCTATCCTGTATTCATCATGGGGTCAAGTTACTCATATAGACAATTTTTTTCATTTTCCAGGGTGTAGTTGTTAGGGCAACTATAAAACTTATACATGATAACAAGTAAACAGACATACAAACAATAGAACCTTCCAAGCTCTAAAATCTTTTTCTCAAAACTGATTGATTTAGTTCTATACAGGTAACTGTTGCTCAATGTCCTTCCACTCAAGATACGAAGCCTCATAAGAGTTGAAAAACCTCGATTGGCAAATGGGTCGTAAAGGAAATAAGCAGATGTAGTGGCTTTTAAAACATCAAAAAAGCAATTGTATAGCCAGATGTATAATGGCGCAGTATACAATGTATATTGTGCATGATACTTGATAGCAATATTAAACATGTTACTGGCTTATGCATTTACTATCCTATATTTCTAACGTCATTTTAATGTAAATTCTCCTTTCTTACAAATAAAAAAACTAGCATAATATTATGTTGAACACCACAGCGTAGGGATGACCGCATAATTTGAGAAATCTCTTATACCCTATTGTAAAACGTAACTGACATTTTTTTAAAATGTTCCTTAATCTTTCCTTGTTTTTTGCTGTAAAGATAGAAAGAAAAAACAAACAATGCAAAAAAGAAAGAAAGAATTTTCAGTCATTTTCATGTTGAGATGAAGGTAAAAAAATAGTCAAATTTGATAAAAATAATGCAAGTTATCATTTTTGCCAATGATAACTCAATGCTGGGTATCAGACCCGAGAAGTCTACGGGGGAGGGGGGGGCTGTAGATCTTAATGATACTGATCATGTGTAGTCAATAAAAGCTAGCCTATGCTGTGCTTACCAGTGTATACAAATTGCTGTACATATGTAATTGTACAGTAATACCAGCAGAACTCGTACAGAATTTCTAAACGTGTTATTTTGACTAGTCAGTAGAAGTAATCTAGCTATGGTCAGGTATGCCATAAACAAATTATACAGTATCATATGATATTCGCTGAACATCCAAATCTCTAATTGTCCAACTGGTTGGAACATTACCCAGATGTTAGGCAACACATACCTGTAATTACATTGTAAAGGGAGGGAGAGAAAAAAAAAACTCTCTAAATTCATTTTCTCAAAATTTATGAATTCCCAGAAGGTTTGAGAATCTCATAGAACAAAAGCACAAAATTAAAAGAAATTTTCGCAAAATTTTCTCCAGATTTTTTATTTGATCCAACAATCATAAGTATTGGTAGAATTGGCTGTATTTATCTACAATGCCATTTTTTTTCTGTTTTTGATAAGGGTATTTAATTATCTATACAAGAGACCATCACTGACTTTTTATTTCTACAAAGAAACTTTTAGCCCCAAGATTTAAGCAGCTATAAGACTTATATGCAATAACAAACATGCAAACATTTATTGGCTTTATAGTAATGTTGTAAATAGAACCACTGATTCGCCCCAACTCTCAAAATTGACAAATTTACTTACATTCTAAATAGAATAACCCGAAAAAAATGTTTATCCTTACAACTGACAAATTTTCGGAAGGTTCAAATCAAAAAAAAAAAAAAGTCAATAATTTTCTCCTTTGGAGTTTGATGCTAGTCAGTCGATTCCATTTTCTACGACTATCCACTAGACTATCATCGCTACCAATGATTTTTTTTTGAATAAATGAATCTGAAAATTGAAACTCACAAATTAGGGTGAAAATGTAGTTTTGACTCTAAATTGATCAGTAAGGACCCTGGTAGTCAGCAGCAACTATCCTATGTTCATTCTAGGGTCAATTTACCTCTACATTAAAACTTGCATCCCACAGGGTGCTACTGTTTGGGAGTCTATGAAACATATACTCGATAAAATTCATCATCTCAAGTTAGAAAATAACACTCAAAATATGAATATAGAATGATAAGAAATAATATTATTTACACTTTAAATAACATTAATTACATTTTCTTGATCATGACCAATGATGGTTGAAAGATCTAGAACTGTTAAATCTATCAACTCTGGAACATTTTAACAAAACCTCAATCCTATTAATAAAAGATTTGTATACAAACAAGAGAAATTAACTAATATGTTAAATAAAAAGAGTTTGCCAGTTATTTTCAATAATGTATGTTTGAAAAGAAGATACATATTGTGTTTTACATTGGTAGAATATTCGAGAACACTTTTTCATAAACTGCAATTGTTCACTTCAATCGAAAATATAGCACAATAGAATTTTTGCTTCACCAAAATAATATTTCTTCTTAGTAATAAAAATCTTTAAAGAAAAAAAAATTCAATTTTGCTATTTGAGTTTAAGTATTTGCTGGTGTTCATTAAAATCAACTTCCCTGATCTCAATGAACTTAAAAATCCCAACTACTTACATAATGAGCAGTGCTATTTTCTTGGTTCTTTGTCCATAATACTGGACTCATCCACTTGAAAATAACAAATTTGCCAACAGAAATCCCTTCTACAAACATTTTGAAACTATGGATTCCCTCATTGAAACAAATTCACCATTTGTTTTTCTTGAAAGATCATCAAATAGAAATTCAAATACCATATATGTGAATTTTTTCACAGGTATTAACTAGTCAATATATAAAATGGCTAAATTTTCTCAGTATTTTTTTTCTAATTTTGCTAAGACATAAGAAAGAAATCAAAATTCTTTAGATTATTTATAGAAAGAACCAAGTACAACAAGCAAGTGGAAAAAATCTGAAATGGTTTTAACATCATTATAACTTTTCAGAGAATTACTCAATAAGGCAGAAAAATTCATACCACATATTTGCTCAGCTTAGAAGAAAGATGTTAACATTTTAATGTAAAAAAAAAGATTTTTCATTGTAAATAAAAAGATCAATAAAAGGCCAATGTAAACATCTATTTTTTCAAACGGAAGAATCAAAATATGTTCAGGAGAAGGATTGTTGTTTATTTATGTAGACTTCTTGAGGAGCATAGGGATGTAACACCTCTGGTACAGTTTCAGCAGCAAGTAGGTTTTATGGAGTGGATTTGCTTGCCCCATGCTCAACCCTACTCCTTTAACCAGGCTTGGGACCAGCTACAGTAACTACCAAGATGTAGTTTTTTCTCTCTCAGAGTAATCTTTTAGATGGACTGCCTTATTAAGAGACCATATATTTCTTATCACCAGTATACATTCCATTAGAGGGGTGTAGATATATCATTTAGAGGTACTTTAAAAATGGAAATTGTTCAACTACGTATAGATAGAATTGGTTGTATTTATCTAAATTGCCATTTTTTTTATAAGGGTATTTAATTATTTATACAAATGTTCATGTTTCATTTTTTTTTTCTTGTCTTAGCAGTGCTTTAATGATGCTTAGTAACATAATTTTAAGAACACTGGCTTCTCAGCCGTTGTGAGATGGAATAACATTCTTTCTTTATCTAAGATATATCAATTTTTTATGACTGATAAATAGCAAGAACAGCTTATCTGAATTCTTGAAGGACACACCCAGTTCAATAAGTCTACTGAATGACTGTTTCAACCACCCCTTCACTTCCTGAGAGAGCACCACAAAATGTTCTCTCATATCCCTCTACTAAATGACTTCATCTCAGAATCCCCGGCCCCTGCCAAACTCATCTTTTTGGGGATCCTTTCCTGCATGAAAGTAGGATAGAAGAAGGAATGATGAGTCAATTTCGGTAACCAACACTTAATTACTCTTTTTAAAGAAATAGGCAAGTGACCTACAAAATGCCGATTGCTTCTCCACTGCCCACAGGCCTCACAGAATATGGCTTGACACTGTCTATCATACATCGAGTTCTAAATGGTCTCAATATTTTCAATTGCTGCCATACTATGACAGATCAGACCAAAAATCTTACCATATAGAGTGTATATATATATATATATATATAACTAAGAAATAAACTAAGGATCAATCCCCCAAATAGCAAAGAGACGACTTCAGATCGGTAGAGAGTTGAGACAAATTTGTATCTTATTCAATACTAATTTCTGATATTTCCAAGAAAAACTAAGAACTCATTAGTCTTTTTAAACAACCCAAGAGCAAAAGGTTATCTTTCCCTATGTCATTTGTTACAAAATTTTAAATAAGCCATGGTTAGCTTTTGAATCAACCTTTTGAACAAACTCCAAACAAGCCACAACATACAATACCCATCTAGATAAGTACCAGATAAGTATTTCAGTCAAGGTTGAGTGCTTCATGGTAATTCTCAAACCTAATATTTACTAGATGAGTCAATCGACATACATCATAAAAAATTATTAGCGGGATATTATTTCAAATTAGAATATAACTATTAAGAAATAAAGATGATATTTTAACCCCCCACTTTGATGCTATATGGCAGGAGGCCTTTTTTTTTGAGTGGGAATCTACTCATACGTAGGGAAGGGAACAAAAATTGTCCCGTTCCCTCAACCTTGCCTTCAAAATAGGGAATAGCCCTGACCCTCCTGCTTTCAGTGCAATGGGAAAATATCATCCTGGTGAGCACTCACCTAGAACAAGATATACTTTTTATTGACTGTGGTTACCTTTTAAAAAAAAAAAAACAACCACAACCACAAATAGCCTTTTTTATACAATAAAAGTCAAAGTAATTCAGTCACCTTATAATAACTCTGAGAAACAATTCAGTGAAAGATATTCATCAATGCTCATGTACAAATAACATTATAATATTTGAAATTTTCTGGAATACACTAAAAATGCCGCATTTCATATACTGAAAACCCTCTTATCTTATCACAGGTTTTAGGAAATACCGGGGAAGATTCATTCGAGTGAACATGTATAAAAAAAAATTATGAAAAAATATTTTATTTTGTAGTAAAGTAATATGAACTTTGACTGAATTTGACTATTGTTTCTTCTGGAAATTTTTCATTTTTTGAGAAAAAGTAACTTTTATAGGGGGAGTAGGTTGTGTGTGAGTGTATGTGTGGATGACAAAACTGAATCTGTGGAATTCTGTACTTTAAAAAGTAGGTAAAAAAAAAGTTCTAGCTATGGTGATTGTGGCTCCCTAAGATTAAATTATGCACAATTATTTATTCCACATGACCGAACAGTATTGTAAATCCATGGTGTAACAGTGTTAGCTCTAAATAAGATTACATCATTTCACAAATTATGTATTTGGACTCAAAATTTGTTAGCAGTCATAATCGAAAACCTTCTTTTTTTTTTTGAATAGACAATATGTCAAATAGAAAATAAAAAATTGAATGCAACAATTATTTTTTTGTAACTAAAACAATGAAGGCACTTTCCAGGAAAATTCTGGCTCTGAATGTGCCCCACCTATAAAATTCTAGTTTATATTGGAATTTGAATTTATCGACCTTCCTGTCTATTTTGTGATGAAATGAAAATCAATAATTAAATAACAATAAAACTAAATTATAATTTTCTGAAGGATGGTTCGGATACAGAGATTTTTGTTTGGGTTTCAGAAATATCAATCTGAATTTATGTGGAACCTTAAATCAGATATTATTGGATGTCCAATTGATTTATTTACACTCTCAGTGGGGGCAGTGGTTTACCAATATTTTTTTTCATATTACCAAGAAATGTATGTTGTTATCAGTAAATAAAATTAGTCTCATTCCCCTACTTCATAATTATTTTATATTCTCATACAATGTTATTGCATTAGTGTTATTTTTATGTTTTTCTTTTTACATAATTCAGTGATAGCAGACAATCGATAATCTGCTCCTCCCTATTAGTCTGTTAATAAGAGGGTTTACATCATGAGCAACTGGATTACTTTTCAAAATAATTCCTAAGAACACTTAATTATACACAACAAAAAAGCTTTCTTAGGGAGGAGTAAGGAGTAGAAAGAGTGAACAGAGAAACTAAATTTTCCAGTCTTCTTTAAGATAATTTTGAATTAGATAACGCACAAATTTAAGAAAACAAAGGTTAAAAGAGTATTTGGGTATGTCAAATACCACAGGAAGACACCATTGCCTAGCACATTTAGATGTCAAACCAGGATAAGATATAGTAATTTTTTTTTCTAGGGCAAAGGCAAGTTACAATAGTTATGTTATCAATAACAATGAGAATTCACTTCAAAATATTGATTGGTACTTATATAAAATATATATTAGAACATTGATTCTGAAAGGAAATTAGCATTTAAATAAGGTAAAAATGGGTATTATCTTCTCTAATTCCACAAATTAAAATCTTCCACAAACCATTCTCTAAGAACTGTTTATCTATGTGAGAATAAGCAAATGAAAAGCTTCAGAAAAACAGAAACTACTGGAAACTAGGATATATCTAACTAGTTAATCCTGGTAGAAAGAAATCCTATTTATATTTGAATTTCTATAAGATGATCTTCTAAGAAAAAAAAAATCCTGAATTCCTTTCAATGGAGTAGAAGAATCCTTTTTTCAAATGGTATACAACGTGCACCCTGATTCATTTTCTTTTTCATATGATTTGTTGATATAGTAGTTTGGTATCAGACAATCGATAGCTGGAGATTCAATAAGGAACACGCCCACTAACAACAGGCTGCAAGATTAGCTTGCTGATTATTGCTACACAACATGCTTCCTGATACTTTTTTTCAATATGATTTATCATCTTAGCATAGTTTGGAGTTTACCCATCAATAGTAGGAGATCCAATGGGGATTGTACCCACTAACAATGGCCAGCAAGATCAGCTTGCTGATCATGATCTACTTTTTATTATATATGATCAACAAGTTAATTCCATTAGAAAAAAATTCAGATATATTTGAATTTCTAAGAGATGTTTTTTTTTTTAGAAAAAAAAAAAACAATGAATTCGAGCCTGGTCTTACCTTAGTTTATACAAACAGGATTAAGGAACATCCCCTTTACGATGTAAGAAACAGCGTCCACTTCTCACAAAATATATTCATGAGTAGAACGGAGGAATTATATCTATGTTGTCCATTATAACAGCACTAGACTAGAGCACTGAAACATTACTGATTTGAGGATCTTCTGATTTCGTCAGTTCTGGTGATATTATCAAAAGGGTTGCCTAGTTAGAAGTGTGTAAAGAATAATAACAGAAGAAAATTCTTTTTCAACAGATTTCATCAGTTTTCCTCACAAAATTTTCAGTAATGAATATTTTTTGATTATGAGGGTGGATCAGTAAGTCTAGACCCTGACAGTTATTAGCTGGATTTTCACCATATAATGTTCATTCTATGTGATTAATGAAGTAGTATTGGGTTAAGTGATTAACAAGGAAGGAGATCATGTTGAAAAATAAATATTTATTGTGTGAAATAAAAATGCTTTTTTGATTTTAGTAAGACAGATATTTCCAAAGCAAACCTTTAATATTATTTATCTAAAGATGCATCTCTGCCTAATATGTATTTTCTTTTGTCCACATTGGCCTTGAAGGTACAATAAATTCAAATCATATTAGAATACCATAAAATAAATAATTAAAACATAAATTTCTCAGGATGTAATATCCTTGCCAATATTTTTTAAAAACATAACATTTTGAACATGAACAAACAGGAAATAATATTTACATATACAAGATGACTATTACAGAATTTTTGTGAAACTTGAAATGAAATTTTAAAAAGGACTGATTTACAAATCTTCAATTGTGGGAGAACCACAACTATTTAAACTCAGGTGAGAGTGATTTCAATTTTCTAATTATTAAATGTACATTTGTATTTAATAAGTTTGTAACTTACAAACAATAACATAAAAAGCGACTGATTTTCTCGATTATCTCTTGGTACATTTAGTTAACAACCTTTCAATATTTGTCCAGACTTAAAATTTTCAAGAAACTTGATATATTTTACCTGTGTGTGTTCTAATATTTACATGACATAAAGTCGAACTGATTGAAACCATCTTTTTGTATAGGTTTCTGGTTTACTGAGTTATAGTGTATGAAATCTTATTATCATTCTAACGCAGCTTCCATCCAGTCAAACCTCATAAATGAAAGCTTAGCAATTAGATATCAGAAATTATGGTGGGAAATAAGAAAGAATAAATAGTATGGGAGATTCTCACGTTGTGAAAGGAAGAGAAACCGTTCAAATTGATTATTTCATATTTTGTTAATACAAGTCTATAATTTTATGCTCATATCTAATTTTAACCCTTTCACGTACTAATTATTTTCAGTGGTTGCACAACAACCAGGTGCATGAAAGGGTTAATGCCAGAATTTGGTTGATGTGTGCATATATTTAATTAGATATGGAAACTGACCGTTTCATAGTAAATTAAGTCTCAATTTTCTTGACACTCGCGCGTTGAACGTTCAAAATCAAACTCGAGGAAAGATAAGTTTCAACTGTTTAAAACTTTTTTTCCCCAGCAAAGTAAAGAAAAGATCATTTTTAGACCAGCAAGAATTACTAAAAAGACTAGGTTCTAAGAGCATCACTCATTTTTTCCTTTTTGGTACAAATAAGACTTAGAAAGAAAGAAAGAAAATAAATGCTAGATTATTATTTTCATTACTATTTTTACTATGAGTAAATGAGTTGTCTTCCCTTTTATGTGTGACGTTAATAAACATGGTTTTAATAAATTAAAACATTCCTTAAACAAAATTTATTCACGAAATAATTGATTTCTGAAGCCCGAATGAATCAGTGTATATTCAGCTTCAACGTCTATATACTGAATTAAAGTATTTTTCTGATGAAGAAGGGCAAAAGAAAAGAAATGCTTCTTCTGCACACACTCACGCACACAAATTAAGTGTGAATAGTAGGATTTGTAGAAGAGTAAATTGAACCCACGCCTTTAGACGAAGAGGCCCACAACTCTACTTTTAACTAAAAGAATTCTCAGATATTTCGGACAGGTAAGATGAATTCCTGCAAGAGAAACTGAATACGAAGATAAACTCCAACTGATTTGCACTTTCGATGTACAAATTAGTAAACCCTGTTTGTTTGTAAACAAAAACATTGTTCGGTTAAGCTCCAAGTCATAATAATTCATCGAAGTTAGTAAATAAGATAAGTTTTTTGTTGGTATTTTTATGGTAAGTAACAAGGAGTTACTATTGAATAAGTATTTTTGTTTGGACGCATTGATAATCGATCTATTGAATTATACACTTCTTAGCGAAAAAAATAATATTGGAAAATAATGAGTGAACAATTATGAAACAAACAAATAAACAGCTGGTGTTATGACAAATGGGGAGAAAGAAAAAAAAAAAAACGTGTAGAGCATTTTTCGTCCAAGATCAATATTCTCAGATATGTAAGGAAAATCGTTTTTTTTTTTTTCCTTTTCTCCAAAAGAATCTTAGTGAAAAGATTTCAAAGAACAATTAAAGTTAGAGAAAGATAAAAAATAAAATTAGACTATTTGGATTTAAGAAATACTGGAACACCAAAAAAGAAAAAAAAAAACACCAATTTAACAAGAGAGATAACGAACATGAATAATTATTTGAATAACAATTCAAAGTAATGAAGAAAATAACAAATTTAAACCAAAATTAATACTTGTACAGAAACATTGCTTAAAGATGAGGGAGGAAAGAGAATAATTATTCACGGATAAATGTTCAATTAGATTTGATGTTTTACAAATAAATCCTCACAAATTCATCTCTCCCAAACAGCCTAAGACAAAAAAACTTTACGCTTAGTTAAAAATTTGAATAAATATTGAACAAAGACGAATAAAAATAGAATTATACAGACTTGAATCAAGTTGTTTGGTGTTTTTTTCCTTTCTTTCAATTCTAGAAGAAGGGCTTTCTTTATTTTAGCAATGTTTGTTTAATGTTTTGAAAATCAAGATTCAAGAACCCCAAATAAAATAATAATAACGATTAAAAAAAACAAATGAGGCTTAAACATCCGATTCTGTAACTCTTAATAATCCGAAGGTATAAGAAAGATTTTTGGGGGGTTTGGGGAAAATTAATAAAAATAAATAGAAGAAAGGAGAAAGATTTTTTTAGTTTAAGTCTGACGTCATTAGGAAAAATTTAAGAACTCCTAAAAGGTGTCGGAAGAGGGAGAAATAGACAATTTCGGGGGATATTTACATTCGTTTTGTGTAGAAGTAAATGTGCTCAATAAAAAGTAAACTTACCCAATATATCTTCGGAAGTGTCTTCAGAACTAAATTCCACTTGTTCATCTCGTCCACTGACAGTCAAATAAACTGCTTTCGTGGTGGACATAACGTCGTCGCCAAACTATTTACGACTACTAAGTTGTTAGTTGCTTCTGCTTCTTCTTGTGCGGAGGAAGAGAAGATGACGATGATGATGAAGTTGCTTTTATTATCTTAACAAAAACAGTTCTTCCTCTTCTTCTTCTTGCTGATGGTTATTTTAATTTATTTTTTTTCTAGGTTTGATATTATTACTCCTTTTTTCTTCTCCTTCTTCTTTTTCTTCTCATTCGGTTCTGATGATTCTTCAATTTAATAATTCACGTCTTCTTGACCACTTTTTTTCTTTCCTTCTTCTACTTCTTCTTCAGTTATTTAACCCTATACGCCAGTAGTCGTCGTGTTTTGATGAATTCCTTCTTTTCTTTTTTGTAAATTTCTTTATTGATGTGCAAATAGAAAGAAAGAAGGAGCATTACGCTACTTCTTTTTTAGTCGGGGAAAGGAAGAACACTCCTCCAATACAATCTTTTTTACTGATACTGCTAACGGTCTGATTCTTGTTGCTTGGTAGAGATTACACTTCTTACTCAACTGTTAACATGTATATATATATATATACATATATATATATGTTGAAATACACTCATATACATTACCTACATTTGCGCTTGCATACAATATACATTTCATACGTATGTTTGTACACTTCGTAGATTTACATCTCACTCAGCAACACAAGTTTTTTCTTTCTATCACTCCGTTTTTACGGCCGATATATTTATTTTATATAATTTTTTTTGGTTCTTATCAACATTATAATGTTGATATCTGTCCCCCGATGCTAATAATAGCTAAGCAGATTTTCAAACAATTCTGAAAGATTTCAACTTCAGTACTTTTTAGTCGAATAATATTTGACCCGTTCGTTCAAACAACTCGGCCAAGGGGTTTAGCTACAAATCCTGCATGTGATGGCTCCTACTACAACATAGAGGACCACAATTTAACTACTTGTTGATGATAGGAATAATGTTACACAGTGGTAGTCACAATTGTAGTTAAACTTCGCGTTCCTCTTCTTTTTGGTGGCAAATGTGAGCAGGGTTGCCGTTTTGGCAATTTTATGGCTAAATCTGGCCGTTTTGAAAAGCATTTGGCCACGAACCTTTTGGTTTGGCCATTTTCAACTGTTTCTTTTCCCTCGAACATTTCATTTTTTTTTTTTAATAGAAAAAAGGCTTTGCAAGTATTTTCTGTGTTTTCCATCCATATATCATCGTTTTGTATGGAAATGTGTCAGTTCGAAAAAAAAAGTCATTTTTTTATGGTTATGCGGAGGGTTCTATTCACAATGCAATTGTAATGCTAAACTGGACCCCTACTTTCTGATATTCGTACGGAACAAAAAAGTTGACTTTGTTGGAGCAGCATGTCTAGTAAATTCTTGTTTTTTTTTGTTGTTTTTTTTTTTTTGGTGTATACAGCAGCATTGCAATGTTTTGTGAACAATTTTGGCACTTGGCCATTTTTTCTTGCGTGTTTTTGGCCAGAAACATCTCTGACGACCCTGATGTGAGCATTTTTAAAAGCAGGGAGCCGAGACTTACACCAACAACTGCTATCGCCACTGATGACCCTTCTCTTCCTCTTAGATGAGAAAAAAGATAATGACAATTCTAAAATCAATCACAACATAAAAATGCATATATTCTCGTCTTGAACTTTTAAACTCAAGTTATGTAAAAGTGATTAAATATATTTAAGTAAAATTAGTTAAAAAAAAAAAAATAGATTGTAAAGTTATTTGAGTCGTCTTCTCCGTTCGTTATTTCCCACTGCATGTAGAAAACTTTATTAATAAAATTATTTAAATTAGACTAAATGTCGTCATCTTTTCCGCGAAATAATTCAGCTGCAAACTAGTAACAAGTTTGCTCGCAACGGAATTTTCCAGTTTGGAAATTGTTCTAATGCAGTTACTACTGTTTATTAATTACTTATGTTTTTATTTTTATTTTTTTCGTTAGATTCCTCTTAGGGAAAGGTAGTGATTAAAAACTGTTTTATAGGTATGAATAGAAGCTCTATATTTTTAATCCATTCAACGAAATTCATACTGAGAGATTTTTTTTTTCCAAGAAGGAAAACTTTTAAAAATAAATACGGAATTTTTTTGTTTCCTTTTCAGTGTTCTCCTTTCTCTATCTAATGCCTACCGCAGAGTAAGATTTGTCAGTGATTTGTTTCTTCTTCTTTTTTTTTTTCTTTTATCTGTCGTCATTTTTATCTGTTGTAATTGTTAGATAAGAATACTGAATAGGAAACAGTATTCAACTGAAAGTTTCGCCCACACAGAACCTCTGACAGCAATCGCCATTCTGAGAATGTTTGGTGGATGGGAGACGTAGGAAAATCAATTCGACTTAACATCCTCCAGTGAGAGAAAATCAACCAAGACAAAAAAATTAAACCATTCTTTTTTTTTTTTTTTTTTTTGGTTAGATTAACTGTTCCTGTTTAATACAAGCATAGTCTTTGTGGATCATTTTTACATTTTAGTTTTTACATTTCAGTCCTACGTATTTTCAACGTGTTACCCGCTCTATGAAGTTCTTGGCTAAAAAAATAAACTTTTTTAAAATCAATTTTTAGATCAAAACATTATTTCCAAAACCCATATCCTGAAGAACTTTGATTTAAAGTACATCAGTTCAGCATATCTTAATCTATTTTTTCGCTCTCCTAAACAAAAAAGTATGACGTGACAAAATTGGAGTCATTATAATTGTTTTATAGCTTCAATTGTTTTTCCTTCTGTTTTTTTAATGCCAATGAAGTAGGTAACAAATGAATGATAGTCTATCGTTCATTTGTAATAATAACAATTAAATAACCAGATAAAAAGTTGTCGGCTATAATAGCCAAATAAATGTCCTATTGTAGACATTCGTAACTTATGAAACCTCGCCCGAATTTCATCTGAGCAACGTTTACGTAAGCCAAACGTCATTTACGAAGGACCAATCGCAATTCGTTTTCAGAATGCTTATTTCTGTGCTGACTTTTTTTGATACTAACTTTTCTCATCTCTTTATCTGGGTCCTTCATTGCTCATAGAGAGACCGAAAACGCCATTTGCTATCGTTTCAGCAGGTGACTTTTGACGTCAATTGTAAGTCATAAATAAAGGAGAAAATTCTGCATCTCTATATAGAGTCCAGGTCTAAGCATTGATCGAATGAATGTTATCATCAGTGACATAGGAGAGAAGTGACATTGACAGTAAAGCTTTATTGATAGCTAATCTAGTCACTGTGCTATAACCGACTACATAAAGAGATGAGAACATTTCACTATGACTATTGCTTGACCTTTCCTTTCATATGGTCTAAATTAGCGAACAATAAAGAATTCATGTGGGTGTTTATTTATTGATTTGCTTCAGTTCTTTTTTTTACGTTGCTATGTATGAGTGATACGATATATTTTAAGGGTTTTATACGAGTCAAATATTCTCTATAACACATTTTAACTTGTTTCTTCATGTTTTAATTTCAGTGCTGTTACTCGGAACGTTTTTGTCGGCATTCAAATCAAACAATGGAATTTCGGGGCGGGGATAGCTTCGGATGAGGCAACTTGCATTCCATACCTTAGGAGCTCGTCTTTCGTGGTCGACGCCTTAACCAATTAGGATACAAAAGCAGTCCTGATTGGGCAGAGTTCTCATTCTAGGCTATTTTTAATTCCAAATTCAGCAGTTTAAATTGAGGAGAAT